>OZ020288.1:265547-330414 GCA_963971205.1 Aethes cnicana | reverse complement strand
CGTGAACCACACCTTCATTCAATAGAAGTATAATGATTGCGAAACTGCACCTTTCGCATAACCACACTACTTACAGTCAAGGACATTAATTTGTATACACGTTTAGACCTTAAGACAACGGTACAGGGTGCAAAAGTCTATAAATATAAATGCCCTTGACTGTACATAAGGACCGCATTTGCAAAATCACATTCTAAAGTGATTCACGAATTTTAAGACGAGAATTTTTAGAAGTTTAAATTTTTATCATTTACAGATGGGGCTCCCATGAACCTCCTTCACGCCTCTTAATGCAGGGCTTTGTGGTAGTGACTTTAAATTACCGCCTAGGAGCAGATGGGTTCCTCTGTCTTGGAACAGAGGATATACCAGGGAACGCTGGCCTGAAGGACCAAGTAGCTGCCCTGTACTGGGTCCACAGGAATGTAGAGAAATTTGGCGGAGACCCACTCCAGATCACTCTCTACGGGACTGGGGCAGGCGCTGCGTCTGTGGAGATCTTACTCTTGGCCAGAGCTACCGAAGGCTTCATACAAAGAGTTATACTTGAATCAGGTTCTGCCCTTTCACCGATATCATTGAGTTATAGTCCAATTGCTACCGCCCGAGAGATTGCAACCTCATTTGGGTATCAAGATAGTGAAGAACAAACATTAGATGATCTCACAATTTATTTTGAGGAAACTTCAAGAGAAAGTTTGGTGAACTTCTCTAAAAGTTTTATGCCATGTCTCGAGAATAGTTCAAATTCAACTTCCAACTTATTGACTGAAGACCCCTTAGAAATTTTACAAAAAGGTACATTCGAGCGTGTCCCACTTCTGATAACATATTCAAAAGAGACAATAGATGAATCAGCACTAAACGAGGACATGGCCCAAGTTTTTCACATCTTGCCTGAAAACTTTGAAGAACTGTTACCTAACAATTTAGAATTCGATTCAAATAATTTGAAAATAAGGGTTGCTGAGCAAATCAAGGATTTATACTTTGAGGATTACAATATAGATGTGGCTGCAGGCTATGAGAACTATATGAATGATGTGTTCATTGTGTACCCAATAGTGAAGTCAGCGAGTCTGCATGCTTCGGGCAATGTGCCTGTTTATCTGATGGAGTTCACGCCCCAGAGTGCAAACAAGACTATTTTTGACTACATCTTCTATGATGACAATTTGAGCCATGAAGAGGAGCTGATAGCTGAGAAACTAGTCAGTTTGTGGAGTAACTTCATAAAATACAGGTAACATTGCATGTACTTAAACGGTTTTAATAAACAGTTTGCGTTTAAGTAACCAATCTATTGAATTTTCAGTGATCCCACACCACTGGCCTCCACGTTAGTGCCAGTAGTGTGGCAGCCTGTTACATACACAGTGAGGGATGACAAGCCCGACATCAGTACCATTCCCTGCCTCAAATTCGATTCAGACGGTAGGATTACCATGGACTACACATCCTCTGCACAAACATTGGCTATCTGGGACCATCTATACGACAATTTCTTTAAACTACATGTACCAGAGCAGGACTGAAATAAACATGTTGCAATTTTTAAACATTGATTGTGAAATTGGACTTTTTCTTATAAGTTTCACTAGACTTATTAGTGGGGTTTTTTAAATACAACAATGACTCATTAGGATCATAGTTAACGAACAATAATGAGATAGGAACTAGTTACTGTTGTTTCATCAGCAGCCCCAATACTTAATGACAAAAATGTCTATCAAAGAGTTTGCATATCAAGATAAAGCTATTTATTTTTTCTCTCGCACAAATCAAAGTTTTCTGTTTGACCCAATGGTTAACGTTAGAGAATGCCTTATGACATAAAGTTCACCATTTGTACTATAATTTTATGTACAAAGCTTAAATAAATAAATAAGAGATGTGAACTTGAGACCATGAGGTTGCAACGGGGCTAAGCTTATTGGATTTTATGGAAATTGAGTACCTAGTACAAGTAGAACAAAATAAATATACATTCTGAATGAAATAAGAACTAAAAAGAGTTCAATGTTGCAAAAAAGACCTTAGTAGGGTGAATAGAAAAGGCATATCGTGGGAGCCGTCGGTTACGCAGCGACCGCACTGATGCCCCACTTACGGCGGACTCCTCGCAGCGCGCCCAGGCCATGCCGGAGCCCTGCGCCTCGACAAACCTTCCTCGCGCGCCTCCAGCCATTCCACGAACGCAACTCAATCAGTAAAAAAACATAATGTAATCGATACACTGACATAAAGATTTCAAGAAAAAATATCGACGTCGTCAGAAACTACCGTTACCTGAACTTTCGGCAGTCCGCGCGGGCCAGCCGCTAGTCCTCCTCCAATATGCACGCGCTAAACTATAACATATCTGGCCAGGAACCCGTCGCACGACACACCGAGTTATACTTAACAAATGTAACTAGAAAAATCAACAAGTAAAAATACACAAGACAAACACGGACCGAGCACCCGTCAGTCCCGTCACACTCACACACCTGACTTGACATGACATGAGTGAGTTGCGTTCGGAAATATGAAGTGGACTACTTTTAAATCTCGTTCGACAAATAATCGTTTTAAACAAAATAATTTAATAAATTATTATCATAAACATATTCACCTGTACAAATGTCAATTTATATTTCAAAGTACTCTTAAGGTAATCATTTCAACCTTATTTCAACGTTAAAACACGTGTTAAGTAACTTATCGGTTTCTAAACGTAAAGGCGTTTTTACAACACTTTAACTAGATTCTTGGTTGCGTTTGTCGCGGCCGTGCCTAGCGACGGTGAAGCGGAGGTGGGAGCGTAATGAAACCTGCTCCGTGGCGACGCGGCCCCCGCGCCCCTCGACGGCACATATAGGCCTCCGCCCGGCGCCGTCCCCTCTCTCTCGCTACAATCGCCTTATGCGACACACGCAGCACACACGCGTGTGATTATTATATTTCTAATTTTTATTCATTTTATAAGTCCATAAGTATTGTGGGACAGTATTACATCTTGTATATAGCAAGAAGAATTTTTATTTACTCCCAAGACCCCCAGTCTTGTACATGGTGACCCCGACGTGATTGCGTAAGCTTTTACGCCCGCTGCGCGAGTCTCCCAGAAGGACGGACAGAGGTCACGGATTGCTGCCACGTGTCGGGAACGCTTGGACTGCTGATCAAATCAACCGATTTGGAGGATATTCCGACTACGCAAAAGCTAAGATAGCATTAGAACGCCGTGTCATCCCAACTGAGTCGTGGAGGTCCACGACGTCCCTCAGGACTTCAGGAGCCGCCGCCCCCGCCTCAAGCCCGCCGGCCGCCGCCAGGCGCCGCAGCCACGGTTTAGCAGGGAAGTGAACCATTCCTTTGTTCCTTTCTTTCCACTAGAACTTTCCACTCTCTTCGACTATCAAGCTCTGCCACTCTTGATCTTTCTATGCCAAGCTTTAGTCGCATTTTTCTTATTTGCCTGTGTTGCGCAAGTGATCTGATTTTTAGGCCTTTCCCCAGTGCCAGCTATAGCTATATTATAGGCTGGACGCTTTTAATTGCCGATCATTTTCACTCGCTCATAGTCTTAATTCAATCTTCAATTCATTAACGTGTTCTGCATATTTAAATTAGCTTAACAACGCTTACCTATTTGAGAGCTATTCGCAATATTTCCCATTATTAAAGCCCAAAATCTGCCTTTCTTTAGTGCCTATATTTAATTAGGTGCTTCCATTAAGGGCTTTGATTTTTGCCACTTCATTTGTTAATTAAATCGGTGCTCACCCCATCTTTTTAGCTAAAAACTAAAAATCATATTTCCCTGCGTAAAATATTCCATTGCATTACGTAACTCGGTACTTCGCTTTGCTTAGCAGTGGCGGACCGTGGCTCGGCCGAGTCCCGTTATCTCTGACGTCAGCTGTTGCCACGCCGGCGCTCGCTGCGCCCGCGCCGACCCGCCGCGGTGAATGGGAGTATAAGCCGAACGAATTTACGTATTCCTTTTATATTATTTTCTTAATTTGAATTTAATCGTTCCTCCATTTCTTGTTGTTTTTAAGACATATTTCTAGTAAATATGACTTCTTACGTGAACACTAGAACGTCCATTAAAGGACGCATAACAAAATTCAAAAATTACATAAAGGGCTTAGAGAGAAGTGATGAAATTTCCTCACAAGAAATGGACGAACTTTCATTGAAGCTGGATCGTTTTCGTGCATTGTTCACGCAGTTCGACGATGTGCAAACGCGCATCGAAATTGACAATCCAACTGCAATGGAAGCTGAACTTGATACAAGGGATGAAATGGAACAAGACTTTATTTCATTAATAGCTTGTGCTCAAAAAATTCTTGACAAGGATAAGGCTGATTTTACAAGTGTTAAGTCCGAGGTTCCAAGTCAATGTAGCCATGATAACGAACTTAATTTCAGACTGCCTTTAATAAAAATCGCTAATTTCGATGGTTCGTATTTCAAGTGGCTCGAGTTTCGAGATACGTTTGAGTCGCTCATTCACAACAACGAGCGAATCAAACCCATTCACAAGTTTCATTACTTGAACTCGTATTTAGAGGGTGAGGCATCTCAGGTTGTTAGCAATTTGGAGGTGACCGAGACCAACTATATCGCAGCTTGGCGTCTCCTCTGCGAGAGATACAATAACAAAAAACAATTGATTAGCAATCATTTAAATTCGCTTTTTAATTTGCAGCCCATAGGCCGTGAGTCAGCCAAGTCTCTGCGGTACCTAGTTGATCACGTGTCCAAAAACCTGCGAGCGTTGAATACATTGGGGCAACCCACGGATCACTGGGATACTTTAATTATTCACATGGTCTCGGCTAAGCTCGATAATAATTCTACTTTGAAGTGGGAAGAATTCAAACATATTTCTTTCAATGAGGATAATATGCCTTCATTGGCCGATTTTAATCGATTCTTAAAGGGACGTGCTGATGTTTTAGAATCAGTACAGCGCAATAAGTTAGATAAATCATTTAATAACAATTATAGCAAGCGCGAACCCTTTGTTTCTCACAAGCCAGATAAGTCTGTGAACATGAAAACTTTCACGATTTCAGCCACTCCCGGTGCTTCTTCCCCTCCTCCGGCTTCGTGTGTCTTCTGCAGCGGCGGTCATCGCATTTACGACTGCGCGTCGTTCCTGTCCTTGAACATCGAGGATCGAATCGCCGGCGCGGCGCGGTTGAGACTCTGCTTGAATTGCCTCCGAAAGGGTCACACTTCACACCGTTGCCGGACAGGACCTTGTCTCACTTGTAAGAAGCGCCATAATACTTTATTGCATAGGGAGGTTCCTCAGGCTGCAAATGCACCAGTTATGGACTCGCCGCCGCCACCGCCGCGGAGCGAGCCCGGAGTCGCGTCCAATCACATGGCCGTCTCCCATTCGACTCAAATATTGCTGTGTACAGCGCTCATTGATGTTTACAATCCGGTTAGCAACGACCGCGTCACCGTACGGGCGATGCTAGATTCCGGAAGTATGACGTCACTAATAACTGACGATTTAAAACAAAGATTGCAATTAACACCGCAACCTAATTCGGTTAATTTGATGGGAGTAGGTAATATGCCTTTGTCTGGAACTCCTGAGCGTTGCGCCGTTCAAATAAGATCTAAACATGACAACAATATTAATTTCGATATCTCATGTTTAGTTTTGCCGACTATTTCAGGTAATTTGCCGCATAAATACATTGACGTGTCTCATTTAAATTTGCCGCGTAACATCAAACTCGCAGATCCCAATTTTAATCAGCCCGGTCCCATTGATGTTTTAATCGGTGCTGACATTTTTTGGAATTTAATCGGATCCGAGCAGATTACGTTAGGCCAGGGCATGCCAGTTATGCGTAAGTCGAAGCTAGGTTGGGTACTTGCCGGGCCCGTGTGCACCCGGTCAAGGTCAGGCGACAATACCTTTGATTCATTTTTGCAATGCAATACGCTGTCTACACTTGACAGCTTAGACGAGTCGCTGACCAAGTTTTGGCAGTTGGAGCAGATACCCCAGCCTATTCAACCTTATTCAGACATCGAAACTGAATGCGAACAACATTTTATTAAACATACGTATCGCGACGAAAGTGGTAGATTTTTTGTTCGCTTGCCATTAATTTCTGAACCTGACTGTTTAGGCAACTCATATAGGCTCGCTAAAAATCGGTTCTTTGCTTTGGAAAGGCGATTTAAAAATAATCCTGAGTTGAAGCAACTTTACGAGAAATTTATTAAAGAGTATTCTGACCTAGGCCACCTATCTGTGTCTGAGACGGCCATTCCAGAACCTTCATACTTTGTGCCCCATCATGCCGTGCTCAAGCCCACCAGTGAGTCCACTAAAATTAGAGTAGTGTTCAATGGCAGTGCTCCGACCACATCTGGCTATTCCATTAATGATTTACAGATGGTCGGACCCACGATTCAGGACTCACTGTTCAATATTTTGTTGAGATTTCGCTCATATAAATACGTCTTGACTGGCGATGTCGAGAAAATGTATCGCCAGATCATGATACAAGAATGTGACCGCGATTTGCAATTAATTCTTTGGCGTAATCATGAAAATGAGCCTTTAAAAACATTGAGGCTCAACACGGTCACTTATGGCTTTTCGAGCGCTAGTTTTTTGAGCACGCGTTGCTTATGGCAATTAGGCGAGGAATGCCGCGATGAAAGAATAAAAAATATTATTCAAAACGATTTCCTGGTCGATGACTTGTTGACAGGCTCAGACACAGAAGAGGACCTGCTTTATATTAAGAAGTCTGTAGAGAGTGCTCTGTCTGCGGGCTGCTTCCCGCTGCGGAAGTATAGGTCTAATTCACCTGCTGCTTTGTGCGATTCACAGAGCCCTAAGCCCGAAGGCAGCCTAATAATTAGCTCGTCGTCGTACACGCTCGGAGTAGGCTGGGATTCCGCTGCAGACGTCATTCATTTCCCCACCGAGTACACGGTCAGGGACGAGAATCCCACTAAAAGGTCAATTTTATCCGACTCGTGTAAAATATTTGATCCCCTTGGTATTTTGTGTTTGCTAACTATAATACCAAAAATTTTAATTCAAAAATTATGGGTAGCTAAAATACAATGGGACGAGCGCGTGCCTTTGGATATCCAGACTTCCTGGAAAACCTTTGTTGACGGATTGGCCTATTTAACTTCACTACAAATGCCCCGTCAAGTTCTTTGTGAATCGCCCACTCATATTGAAATGCATTGTTTTTGCGATAGTAGTGCAGCGGCATACGCTGCGTGCATTTATTTAAAATCTATGAATGAAAAAGGCGACGTTGTCGTTCGGTTATTATGCGGGAAGGCCCGCGTAGCCCCCGTCAAGGTAGGAGTGGCTACGGGCGCTACGAGCGCTACGACTGCTACAAGTGCTACGAGCATACCCCGGTTAGAATTATCGGCGGCACTCTTGGGCGCTCAGCTCGCATCAGCTGTTTGCAAAACGCTACGTTGCCATATTTCGCAGCTAGTTTACTGGACCGATTCATCAATTGTTTTAGCGTGGCTTAAAACCAGTTACAATAAACTAAAAACGTTCGTTTCTAATCGCGTAGCTAGTATTTTAGAGCTCACTGAAGGCAGTGAATGGCGCCATGTGCCCACATCAATGAACCCGGCTGATTATGCGTCGCGTGGTGTAGATGCCTGTAGGCTGACCGATCTGGATCTTTGGTGGAACGGGCCGTCATTTTTACGTGAGCCACGGTGCAATTGGCCGCAATTCGCTGCGAATATTATTAGTGACTTACCAGAATTAAAGGTTAACGTTAATACTGCATTAATTAATAAAAACGGGGAAAATGCTTCAGATTTTATTGCGTTCGACAGATACTCAAAGCTTGTAAAATTGCAACGCGCGTTCGCTTATTTATTGCGATTTATTCATAACTGTCGGCACTCAATTAATAAAAATAGCGGTGTTCTACAGCCTGAGGAACTTGACGCTTCTTTTAAACATTTATGTAGGCTGGCACAGCAGGATATTTTTCCCCAAGAATTGAAGGCTCTTCGCGACGACCAACCATTAGGCCCAAAAAGTCCAATTTTGTCTTTGAATCCCTTTTATGACAAGGATTCCGATCTTATAAGAGTTGGTGGACGCTTGAACTCTTCATTTTACGCTTTCGAAAAATGTCACCCCATTCTTCTACATGCCAAACACCGGCTAACCAAGTTGCTGTTCCAACAGGAGCACGTGCGTCTAATGCACGCCGCTCCTCAGCTGCTACTGGGCTCGATCAGGGAGTTCGTGTGGGCCGCGGGCGGGCGCGCGCTGGCCCGCTCGGTGTCGCAGCAGTGTGTGCGGTGCCGCCGCGTCGCCGGCCGGACGCACGCCCCTCTCATGGGCCATCTCCCCTCTCAACGTGTCACGCCTGACTTCCCATTCATTTGTGTTTGCGTTGATCTAGCTGGGCCATTTTTTATAACTGATAGGCATGGAAGAGGTTGCAAAATTACCAAATGCTACCTAGTTGTTTTTGTATGTACTCGTTACAAGTGCGTACACTTGGAGGCCGTGAGTTCTCAAACCACGGATGCGTTTATTCTCGCTTTGCGCCGTTTCATCTCTCGCAGAGGCAAGCCTCGCGAGATATTGTGCGATAACGGCAGGAATTTCGTCGGAGCGGCCAGGGAACTTAGCGATTTAATAAAGTCTAGTTCTATTTCTGAATTTGCTTCGGGTGAGGGGATTAAATTTAAATTTCAGCCGGCTTGTTCTCCTCATTTCAGCGGCCTGGTCGAATCCGGAGTACGGTGCGCCAAGTACCATTTAAAGAGAATTTTAGGAAATGCCCATCTAACCTTTGAAGAGTTGGCATCCTTATTTAGTCAAGTAGAGGCCATCCTGAACAGCCGTCCTTTATGTCCTCTATCTTCTTCGCCCAATGATTTCCAACCTTTAACTCCAGGTCACTTCCTCATCGGCCGTGCGCTGACGTCGCTGCCTTCGCCCAGCCTGGCGGAGATAACCCCAAACCGCTTAGATCGGTTTCAGAGACTCGAGGCGCTGAGGCAGCACTTCTGGCGCCGCTGGCACCTCGAGTACATCGCAGAGCTTCAGCAGCGGACGAAGTGGCGCGTTCCTGGCAGACGTCTGCAACTGGGCGACCTGGTGCTGATGAAGGAGGATAATGTTCCTCCCTTAAACTGGCGGCTTGGACGAGTAGCCAAGCTGTTCCCTGGAGCTGATGGGATTTCCCGAGTGGCCGAAGTTGCCACGACCACAGGCACTTATAGGCGGGGTGTGAAATACCTCTGCCCTTTACTGGACGAGACGACCAATAATTTGAAGACTGACGTCTCCAACGGCCCCCAGGATGTCGCGGCCGTGCCTAGCGACGGTGAAGCGGAGGTGGGAGCGTAATGAAACCTGCTCCGTGGCGACGCGGCCCCCGCGCCCCTCGACGGCACATATAGGCCTCCGCCCGGCGCCGTCCCCTCTCTCTCGCTACAATCGCCTTATGCGACACACGCAGCACACACGCGTGTGATTATTATATTTCTAATTTTTATTCATTTTATAAGTCCATAAGTATTGTGGGACAGTATTACATCTTGTATATAGCAAGAAGAATTTTTATTTACTCCCAAGACCCCCAGTCTTGTACAGCGTTACTTACTTGCGTTTAGAAACAAATTTGTTTTTGTCATGATTAAAATTCGCTATATGCCACCACAGCGCAACAGCTTGGTTACGTCCAACTGCTGGATACAGGCCTCCTCTCATCACAAGAGGGTTTAGCCTACAGTTCCCACGCAGTCCCAGTGCGTATTGAGGACTCACACACATCCTTGAATTACTTCGCAGATGCGTGCAGCTTAAGAAGCCGTGGTGGCCTAGTGGTTCGACCTACCGCCTCTCATGCCGAGGGTCGGGGGTTCGATTCCGGCCCGCACCTCTAAGTTTACTTACGTGCGAAATTCAATTTGAATTTACCATGAGCTTTGCGGTGAAAGAAAGCATCGTGAGGAAATCTGCACGCATCTGCGAAGTAATTCAAAGATGTGTGTGAAGTCCCCAATCCGCACTGGGCCCGCGTGGGGACTATAGCCCAAGCCCTCTCATGATGAGGGGCGGCCTATACCCATCAGTGGGACGCAAATAGGCTGTAGTAGTAGTAGTAGTAGTAGCATGCAGCTTTCTTCACGATGTTTTTCTTCACAGAAAAGCCTATCTTACCTATGTCAATGCACTCCCGCGTATATTTTGTATTGATTTTAGATAATTAAACACAAACAAAAAAAATATAAGACCCATGCATTTGCAAAGGTATTGTGATATTGTACATAGGTAAGTATGTGTTGATCTGTCTGAGGCAGATACCTAATTCCTAATGTGCGGCGATTCAAACAAAAGTATGGGAGAGCGCTGCCTTCGGGTGACGTCATTTGGAAACCTAACGTTTGCGCCCAGCCTTACGAACGTAGTAGGAACTTACTAAAGGGATTGCTTTTAAAGAGAATACTGTATAATGTAATTCAAGTCATATATTTATTTCTATTATTGCTTTAGGAATGTCTTAGATGCAATGTGTAGATATTTACGAACATATTTCTAGATAGGTATTTACAAAATATGTTTTGATGAACTTGTCCATCAATTGCATTTATTTAATACAAGTTTATCTTACTAGGTATGGCATGTGCTGCCAACTACTTAGTGCCAACTTTTTAAATGATAAAAAATATGAAAGTACTATGGAGGAATGAATTACCTAATACACACTATACACATGGAGTTTTATGCTTATATAAGCTAAATTCATAAGTAACTTATGTACAAAAAAATCATCACTAAATTGCCAATTGTACATACAAATAGCGTTGATTAGGTACATTAATAACTTGTATACTTACTAACTTCATCAAGTAATTCTTTTAATTATTAATTCTACATATTTGTAGTCATGTTAATTTATTAAGTTAAAGTTTCAAAGTAATTTGGATTTTTTTTTCAATGAAAAATAATGGTTCTCTGTGATCCCTGATTGATTATGACTTTCCTATTATTAAAAGTACAATACAAAACCTAAATCTAACTTAAACCTGATAATTATAACTAATAAATCTATGGAAGACACTAATTAACATGAGTTATAGGTTATAGGTATAATCAAAATAAAAGTATATACATACATCTCCAAGTACATAAATATGCTTTTCTATGCTTTAGTAGCTTAAAATAAATAAACTTTGAGAATATTTTTATAAAATACATAATTGATTTTGAGCAACAAGACTATGTAAAGGAACATAACAGGAATTATCTATACATATTATCACATATTTTATTTATATTAACCAATATAATAATAACTAAGAAACCGAGAAAACGTTTCCATACGTTTTTGCTAGAGTATATTCAAAGGCGTTTTTAGTACTTTACAAAAGTTGTCGCCTGTGTTTGAATTAATAAAGATACTGGAGTTTAAATTTGACAACGCAACGGCAGGATACGTTTACGTATATTTACTTTGACCATTTCAAAAATGTTTATGCATCTTTTAGACGTCTCTTTATTTATAATATCATTGCATTTTGTATTAGGATTTATTCTTTTCCCAAAAAAGGAACGCAATATTGCACTTCAAAAACGATCCAGCAGCTCACAACTTTTGTGAAACTTCTCTGATCAAACGAACGAGATTTTCGGGAGATCATCAAAAGACGACGAAAGTTACCTGCTTAGTTTAAACAAAATATTCGTACAGATTTATTTATACAACTTAGAAGGCGCGTGGATTAAGCAATATTAAACTTTGCATCAACGGTTTAAGTGCTTCACCACGCGCCTTCTAAGTTAAGTCGTGACTCGTGACCTGACACGCTGCTAGATCGCAACTAAGTAAATCACTTTACAAAAGTTTGCTGTATAAAATTGCCTAAATGGCTGGTCCATCTTGAAACTACACTGTGGCCCTACTGGCAATGCTCGGTGACGTCGACCACGGAGCTCTTTCGCCAGCCGAAGCAGAAGTACCCGACCGCCAGGCCCAGCACCAGGGCTATGCACAGCCACACGTTGTACGTCATGAACACCAGCATCAGCACGTAGGACGCCGTGGACTGCACGATGTGGAGCAGCGTTTGTATGAAGTGACCCGATGACAGCATTGAGTATCTGGAGTAGAGTATTGTCAGATCAGTTCCTGCAGTAAAACAGCATAAAAATACAAGTCGGTGCGGTCGAGCATTATTCATTTATCGACTTAAACCTAGAGATGTACAAAAATGTGGGTGAGTTAGTAAAAATCAGGTTCGAAGGACCGTATTTGTTTAGTATATTTTTCAATTTTTCTATAGAAAAGATATAATTGAGCCCTTATCTCTATACGTACATGTATAAGGCCGCTCTTACAAATCTTTGCAACTAAGGCCCTTACAAGGTTGCAAGGATTTGTATTGCCGCTTGCAATAATTAAGGCGTCCGAACCAAATTCCAGCCAAGCTCTCACCAAGCTCTCGCGCTATATTTGAAACAAGCTGTACTACATAGAAACGCACTTTCTCCATATTTACCTTAGCGAGATAATACCTAGGTATATACCTAAGTATTGCTAATAAGGTAGGAGGAAAGTGTATTCTTGCAGTTTCGAATGGAGCCCATGTTTGTCATAATCCCTCATCTACCTACTGGGTATCATCACTGGTAATTATTGACTAATGACCACGTATTAATATGACGAGGATATGACTCTGCAAGACACTGTACAATTGTATTGTGACGTCTGTACATAGCGACTTGCGCGTCACTGGGTTTACTTTGTGGTCTGGCCATGGAACTGCTCATTGTGGAACGTACAATGAAAGTGATTAATAAATGAGCACGGGGCCTCATTAGGGAAGCAAGTAGCTACGCTAAAAAGATAGATTTAAAGTTCAATCCGGACTACATCGGTCCTACTACCAACGGCAGACTTTTTTAAACCCATCACACATAACATAACCCACACACTCACACACATACCTACGATAGAGATTCTCAAAACGCTCTTACTTAACAACAGCAGTTCCCCCACATGCCCCGTTGGCTCCGCACTCGTTCTTGGTGATGTTGACTTGCGAGTCCCCCTTGACGCCGGGGGCTCTCGAGTGCAGGGCCTCGCGGTAGTACTTGAGGCCCTCGTACAGCACGCCCGCCAGGAAGATGGCCACGGCCGAGCCGAACAGCTCCAGGGCGGTCGTCGTCATCCAGCCGTCGAACAGGATCTGCTGGCACACGCCTGCGTGGAACTGGAAATGGAAGACGGACACTTAAGTACCTATATGACTGTACCAGGTACCTATCCACTTCTTGGTTGGATCGGACCGGTGGCAAGCGCAATCGATGCCTCTCGCTCTCGGCTGATACTAGATAGGATAAGATAAGTCAACTTTTTTTGAACTTGTAACCTTAACTTAATAAATACAAGAGTGTGTTTATTACTAGAGCAAAGTTAACATGGTTAGGTTGTGGACAGTTATAACCAAGGATGAACCCTTGTCTTCCCAACTAGGTTTGAGCCTGTGACTGGGAAAGCAGTGACTTGCTTTGTCACAACTATTAGGTATAGGTTGGGTTTTCTACAGTCTAATCAGAACACAGAATAGGCACCAAATCACAAGTCTATTTACGGCAGTACAGTACAAGCACTTAGACGAATTTTTCCGAATTGCGCTCAGAGCGCTCACAGCATCTTGCATCCTTTTCATCTTGAAAGTCAAGTCATAAGAGGAAACAGGATGCAAGGTGCTGTGAGCGCCCTGAGCGCGATTCGGTACGCAGCCTTAATGGAGTGGAAGAAAACACTGGAAATCTAGCGGTAGTGTTCAGGCATGCTCTATTGCAAAACCATCAAGAAGAAGAGTTACTTATAGGCCGTTTTCCTACAAAAAAAACCTCGTGAAAATTAACATTACAGTTGGGTTTTCCTAAATATTTTTGATTTCCCATGCTGTACGGAAAATGGAGTAGGTATTCGCCACATCCAGCGCAGGTGCCAAAAACAATAGCAAGCCATGCGGCCGCGAGGAATGCTTGTACCACTAACACTCACTAAATATGTGCATACTGTGCTCTTTCTTCGGGCGAAAGTATCACAAATTCCAACAAGTCAAGAGTATCCTGCTATTTGTCAGATTGTTAAGCATTGAAACAAGTAAGTTTTGTAAGTAGTTAGTTAAATTCATGAAAAACTAGCCGTTTGCCCACGACTTCGTCCCGCGTAGACTTGGAATTAGCGTACCCGATGATACTATACATACATATAGGTAGTTATAGTTATAGAAGTATTGAAAATCCTGGTTTGACCCGTTGAAAACCCGTTCCCGTGGACATATCCGGATAAAAATATCCTAGTTATTCCCATTTCTCAAACTATCTCCATACCATCCAAATCTGTCCAGTCGTTGTGACGTGAAGGAAGGACAAACAAACAAACAAACAACCAAACACACTTTCACATTTATAATATTAGTATAGTAAGGATGTCTGTTATAATATTATGGAAAAGTCTGCCGAAACTTCAGGAGCGTGGGAACTATTTTGTTTTGCCATATCGCGATTGCGACCACAACCGCTGTGATAGATAATAGTGACATTGTTGCTCTTTTGGAAATAGGTATAAAATGCTGCCAAGCCAAGCAATGTAATGCACCCGTGTGGTAAGTCACAGTGAGATACCTATATTTGTCTGAGATAACTAGGTAGGAATGGATGTGTGACGGCGTAGCCTCGGTCATCGCCATCGCGTGCAGTGTGCGCTGTGGCCGTGCTCCATTGATCGCTGATATCGGTACTGGATACTCACCACCATGACGTGGTGTGACGAGCAGCCATCCCCTTCCTCATGGTGGTGGTGTGACGGCGCAGCCTCAGTCATCGCCATCGCGTGCATGTGTGCGCTGTGGTCGTGCTCCATTGCTCCAACTGTGACTGCTACTGGAATTAAGAGGTTCGAATGTTAGTAAAAGGTATAGTTATTAGGTATGATTACTTTATGTAAAACATGAACGAAATCATGGATAAATAAAATGTTCAATTGTCCCCCGAAAGATTTTAGATACAAAAATACCTACTTATGTTCAATCTTGCAGGAGATTATTGTTACATTTTGAGTGGAATATTATAGTGGCTGCTCCTATACGAGTAAGTTCCCTGTAAATAAATTGTTTGGCTGCAAAGCAAGTGATGATTCATATTTACAAGTGAAATTCCGTTTTTCATTATACATTACAAGCTCACATGATTTATGTTCGTAAAAATGTGTCGTTCTTTCAGCGGAAAAAATAACAATAGAGCAGCGTACATACGTATGGATTGTATGCTTGAATACAAAGGTTAACAGTTTTGCACCTGGCTGCTTTGCAATAAGATGTAAATTTATTTCACTAAATTGTATATGTACTTAATATGTGTTTTTATATTTATGCAATGGCCGCGTCAATTTCATTAGGTACCTATGCTTAATTTCATTTTCATGATTATTTATTTTCATCAACATATTGATAATATGCTTCGCCAAGTCATACAAAAGGTGCTATTGTAGTGAATCCAGAGTATTTAATGGGATCTGTGTGCGCGGAAGCGCGCGCGCCAAGTCCTAGCACATTATCAATTGAAATCACCTTCTTTAGCAATTGCTGAAAACTATTGTACGTACCTATAGAAATAATTGTTTTGTACTTGATTGGTAAGTATATTGGACAGCCTTTTATGTGATAAGATTTTATGTTTATTTTGACTCAAATTTTGAGAACGCTAGGGCCTCATGTGTTTCCATTGGTGACTTTACCGTTGTATAGAGTCGTAACACGGTGCAAATCAAGACGCTTGCGTAATAATTATGTGTATATGCACTATATCTAGGTCAGGTTCAGAGACGTGCGTGTGCGCAGACACGCAGAGGCTTCTGCCCGCGTTTTTGCCGAGTATGCAATTAACAGCACATTAAGTAAATTAAAAGCGTAAAACTAAAAATCCGTGATCTTGGAATTGCTATTTTTTTTTCAATGTAGATTTTAAATTACTTCCTTGAAGCTAAGGAAGTAACTACTATCGCCGCTCTAAAACCTAATAAGATTTACGATGAGTACTTACTTAAATAGGTGTTGAGTTAACACAATCAAATAGAGTCACATTAATGTTTGACTCAAAATAAAGTTAGTAACGACGTATTTAGATCAGCATTGCTTGAAATTTTGTCAGTGTTTCTAATTTTGATATAAACAATCGATAAGTAGGTACGTACTTAAAATTACTCATACAACTCCTAATGTATGCCTTAACCTTAACACATGCTGTAACAATATCCGAACTGCGGCTCGGCTGAATGGCGATCATGAATATTAATCACTTGATCAGCATATCATAGGTAATTGACACTCTGTGGAATTCCCAGTAGGTTAACACGAAGCAGATCAGGAAATAAACACTATTTTTAATAAAAATAAGTAAATTTTAGGACTGTTAAGTGCCACTCGAAATCAAAATTAGGTACGTAGTTAAGGACAATCTAATCTACGTTTAATTTTTTTTTTATATTGTGTTTGGCCGTTGCGATGCGTAAGACGACCGTAGTTTTTCAAAATGAAATTGAACATTATGTGCGCGACTCGTATTGAAAAACTACTGGCGCTATATTTGTTCCCTATAGGATCGCTCACGCGTCACGTGAACTTTAAGAAGCTAGATTTAAAGTTCAACTTAACGCTTGAGCGATCCTATAGGGAACAGCGAGATCCCTATATAAGACTTCGAATTTAGGCCCTGATTGCCGTTTTGACAGAAGAGCTTATTTTTGCATGTAATCTAATCTGAGTGCCACGTCGGTGGATGCGATCTGCACGGACTGGTTGGAGTGGTGAGTCTTGGAGGGATATGTCAGTTGAACATCTTTCGGCTAACTTATGTGTGATAACTTAGTGTAATGACGAGAGCTTGCGGGCGTGTCAAATACATTTGACACGCCCGCAAGGACACAATGTAGGTACCTATATTTCTTAAGCGAGAAAATACCTAGTCATGTTATCGAATTTGTCATAAATATTTTTTTTCGCATTGTCTAAGAACGTAAACTCTACCGTGCAGTACTGCAGGTGGCGAGTTATCAGCTGGGCTGTTATCAGCGACCCACATTGTGCTAGGTGTTGTGTAAGACAGCTTTCACTGCGCCCGCGCACCCGAACTCGCGCAGCCGCTGTTCACTGTCCGACGAGGAAGACCTTATTTGCATAAGGCATAGATTAGAAAATCGTAGTCGCCTAAGCATAAGCAAGTCTCGCTCTTTTGTTCGAGTGTATAATGAGTGTATAGTATGGAAGCCTTGGTAATGTTTTAAATTCTTAGCACCTCTGTACCTACTTCATTGGATAGATAGAAAATGAGACCGAAAAAAAAGATACCCAAACCAGACCTTGACATTTCGAAGATAGCTAAGTATGTAAAGAGGTGCAAGTCACAACTTACTTAGAACCCATCGAGCACGACAGTCAAATTGGTAACCACGGAACCACAATATTGAGATCTGGTGTACGGGATGTGCTAGTGCAGTTTGGATAAATGGAAGTGTAGGGAAGGACGAAGGGATAGTTGCATCGATCAAATTAGAGGAATAATGGAAAAATCAGACAACAGTCAGCCGACCTGAAAAGATACGTGGCCAAAACTTGTAGTAGGTATATTCCGTTTTTTATTCATATTGGTTTATTGATTTAAATTCTAGCAATAAATCTGTCAAATAAAAAAAATGCAAATAGATAATATAAATTATCTTACTAATATAATATAGCTGAAAGTTTGTGTGTTTGGATGTTTGTTGCTCAATCCCGCTAAAACGGCTCAACCGCATGAAATTTGTCAAACTGATAGGATACTTAGTTTGTAACCTAGAATAACCTATAGGCTATTCTATTATCCCGGAAATCCCGGAAACTCATTAGAAGGACCCCGGAAGAGGACTTTGGATAGAAATCCCGGGAATCCCACAAATCACATAATTCCGGGAATCGCGGATATCCCGGTAATCCTGGAAAAGGTTTTAAAAGTATCCTGGAAAAAGGGCTTTGGAAATATAGTGTTAATTTCCCTGCAGCTCAGTAAAAGCTCGTATTATATATATATATATATATAAATAATCCATTGGGTTGTCAGTGAATGGTACAGAGTCGCCGACGCAGCCTCCGCGACCTCGCGCTTGCGCAATGTTGATTACTAGCTGCAATCGCTCCCGGCTTTTCCTATTGCGAATCCGAGATATTGCATGCAATTTAAAGAGAGAGTGCCATTTTCAATTATTAGAAAACTGGAAGTTAAGTTAAGGAAGTCTAGATATAATAGCAAGTAAAAGTGATGTAATCTCATTGAACAAGCCATGTTTTGATGAAAAGCGCAATTCATCTAGATCTTAGATCGAGTTTCTATTCTATCGACGATTCCATAACTTACTTTATTGCAATGTCATGCAAGATTAGTACGTTCAGTTATCACTTAGGTTACATTACATCACTGACTGTCGCATCGGTAATCGGTTTGATATTTGACGTGAATTGTGAAGTTTATTATACCTATGGCTATTAAATAACGATTAGTGCGACTGGCTTTAATTATTTTTCTATATAGCAAACTTTAACATTACAACGTGTGATAAAAAAAAGTTTGATACAAAGTAGAAGATGTAGGTACCTAAATCAATGACGAAGCTTGCAGCGGATAACGGTATGTTTTTAATGATAACTACATCAAATTGTACATAATGAATCACGATGCAAAAGTAATTGTAAAATCCTACTTGAATAAATGTTTTTTTTATCTTTATCTTAATTCCACAAAACGTTCCCGAAGGGATTGTTGTTACGGTTATGTCGACAGGTTGAGAATCACGTGTGTTTGACGACGAAAGTATAAAAACACCTTTCGACAGAAACAAAAACGACACATTTACGGTCCCTACTGACAGTTAGTACGGGGTGGTACAATGTATATGTATACTATATTTATCTTTATATTTTATTAAATAAGTAGATTAGATTCGAGTACCTATGTAATTCTCCAGCAAGCATTTTTGTCACAGATGACCGAGTGGTTTCTGTCTACCCCATAGGGAATCGACGGACAGTGTATATAGTTGGTATCAATCTTCCGCTAAATTTTATGAAGATTTTCCTGTTGTCTGTGAATCATGTATGTTTGTCCTTGGGGTTTGGTCACAATCGTCCGTAAATATATACCTATTACAGCGTGGTCTCTGCAATCTTTCTGCGGTTTCCTCGGCGATAGCGAACCACTGTCGAGTTTTTATCAATGTAAGTAATTTGAGTAATTTAACAGACTACCTTGTCTGCTGACTAACTAGTGCACGTGTAAAGTTAACAGTAGGTAAGTAACATACCTCTACTACCTAAATAAATTGAGGTCGCATCGTAATAATAATTTTTTTCGGGATGCTCATTGATCATGTTTTGAAGTCACATTGCCTATAACGAAAGAGATCTAATTATACCTAAAAGTTACAACTTACACTGACACATTCTAGTACCTACGAGTGGAGCCTTAAAAAATAAAGAAGAGGACAATACGATGTTTTCTAGAGCCTTTTAGAAGATAGTTAAAAAAAACCAGGAGCAGGAGTTCGATGTGGCTCACCTTGGCCGCGGGATGCGCACGAGCATGATTACCTGCTCGATACTGGTTATTACAATACCTATCGAGATGCTTCACGTAATACATGTGCGGAGCTACAGGTAGAAGAGGAATCAGCGGTACGAGAGAGGAGGTGATGAAAAAATAAACACGTCTTTTCGAGGCTTCTAATGATTTTGCCAAGTCTCATGAATCTGCCAAGTACCTATTAGATCAGCTGGTGGTTTAGGAGCAACAATGGACGAGCAGTCAAAATTTAGATTCCTTTAGGCAAAGTCGTTTAGGTTAAGGTCCAAGTTCATCTAGATAGATATTTTACATACGTCAAGGGAAGAGAAAAACGTACTTGTAGGTAGTTGACTTAGCAGTTAACGGAGGTCAAAAACTGGACAAAGTGCTTTTGTATTCCTAAACCGCTGCACCAGCACAGCTGGTAAACACAACAAACCGTTCATTTTTCCGTTGTGTAATGGGTAAATCGTTGCATATTGTTCATGCGCGCGCGCAATTGCCCGCGTCCGGTGGCGGCGCTCCATAGTGCCAGCGGAGCGGTGAGCGGAGCGGAAACTGCGATTTGACTTTTTTTCATAAAAAAATATAAAATGGTATAAGATAGATGTGACAAGAGTCACCTACCTCTAACTACTTTAATTCCTCAGTGAAGGGTAGCGAGCCGTTCCAGGATTCAGTAGGCAGGCTCAATAAAGGGAAGCGGGAGATGCAGTCATTGAAAACTTCGTGGTGACAGGAGATAATAATATGTATTGCACTAAGCTTATACGCCATTACAGGAAGGAGCGAAGGAATGTAAAAATAAAGAATGAACCTAAGTAATCTAATCTTAATTATAGTGAATGAATGATTCACATCAGTTGGAGTTGCCAATACTCAGCACAGTATGATTTCAGTGAAGAAAGTGAACATGCAGTCCAAGATGACTGCATCTACAGGTATAGCATTCAATCTCGCAAAATCCAAACACCGATGAATAATTTATGAACAAGAAGATTAATCGCTATCAGTGAAACCCCACCAGCCAGTTGTCAATTGTTCTTGCGAGCAATTTTAGTTCGACCCGGTGCGCACAATTTCTATCTACAGTCAAAGGCAGGGATATGTATCCAGCCAAAACCACAAAGTATGTATTCATATATTGTTAGTTTAGTAGGGTACATTACATCTTTGCCGTTGATTGTACCTCTATATTATTTAGGCCGAGAACGATCTTGGGGCCTCAGCACAGATCGACAATGTGCTAACTTTGCTGTTCAATTCTCACTTATTAGGGTCGAAATTTAAGGTCACCGACATCCGGCATCGCATTTCACAAGTAGAGTAATTGTCGTCTAAGATAAGGTGTCGAAAATGCACTTTTTCAAGTGCATTTTCGTCATCTTATCTTGGACGGAC
The DNA here is from genome assembly GCA_963971205.1 of Aethes cnicana. Classification (NCBI taxonomy): domain Eukaryota; kingdom Metazoa; phylum Arthropoda; class Insecta; order Lepidoptera; family Tortricidae; genus Aethes; species Aethes cnicana. The sequence goes on along the minus strand of OZ020288.1, from coordinate 309,356 downwards.
ATTACCTACCTATTTGACACCGTATTTGAATTGGAGATGACGTACGAACCGATGGCAAGACCTTTGTTGATTAACGGAGTAGGTATTCGTCAGTAAAATCAAGTTTCTTCCTTGGCTGAGAAAAAATATCCGAACGGAATTTGTGCTACGTACCTATCTCCCGGTTTTTATAGGACTCCGTGCTCCAATTTAGCCTTTTAAAATATAATCGTGGAGGCCGTAAGTATTGAAACATTTAGAGGGCCGTCTCAGAGCAGAATGAAATGAATAATGAATTGTTTCCATTTGCCTCATAGATCAGTCTCGCGGCCTCCGAATGCATCAGCCGACGTCAGACGGACGTTTCAGCAACCCTAACCAAAACAACAGCTGATTTTAGAAACACCGGCCGTTAGTAAACAGACACCTAAGTCACAACATTGCGAGTGTTTGTAAAGTTACACTAGAGCCGGATGCTGTTGCTTCGAAACTGTCAAATGATACAGCCAAGCCAACAATGGACTTCCTTGTAAATTGTGCCACTATCTACCTATTTTGAAAGCAATCACTGCACAGATTTTGCTAAGGGGCAGTCACTGTAGACATTTGAGATATTTATTACCTTTGTCGAAAGATGAAAGTCCAGTTCACGACGTTGTTATCACGATAACGAACGTTAAGTGTAACTCTTTAATTTCATTTTGGTTCACCAATACTACCTAAGTACTTTAACCAGTTAAAATGTAGAATAGGACAGTTCGTTACGTGAAGAAGATTTGCCACTATACAATACCTAGCAATATATACCTAGGTATTTTAAGGAAAAAACACGAGTCATTAAGAGTCAACAACCGTGAAGTTTAACCGCTATTTAAGAGTTTACACTTAGGTATGTCGCCTGCAATTTACAACTAAGTAGAGCTGCTGAACCGGCAGTTTTGACATTTAAAATGTACCTACGAGTACTTGCAAGAGTAGCAGCAGCTTAGCAGCTTATAGCTTGCAGTTAATTGAAATTACATTTGAATAATAGACCGAAACAATTAATTCTGAAATTAACAAATTCGCAGTGTTGTCTCGACCGAATCCAATAGAAAAAGAAGTTGACTTTGAACTAGTGGCAAGGCTACTTTCTTGAGAAACGAGTAGAGGTCGCCTTGCGAGCGTTTTTGTCTTAATTGACGTTATAGACGTTGAGCAAGATTTATGTCAAGTATAATTTACTTGAATAAAAATTAATCCATAGAGGCCAGAGAGAGCCACACACGTTTTTCTGGAGTGTTCCCGAGTGCCGAGTGGCAACTTACTGATAACCGCGCCGAGTACCGTTTGCAAAGCCGTGGTGGCCAATTGGTTCGACCTACCGCCTCTCATGTCGAGGTTCGGAGGTTCAATTCCGGCTAGCACCTCTAACCTCTAACTTTACTTATGTGCGAAATTCAATTTGAATTTACCGCTGAACTTTTCGGTGGAGGAATACATCGTGAGGAAACCTGCACGTATCTGCGAAGTAATTCAAAGATGTGTGTGAAGTCCCCAATTAGCACTGGGCCCGCGTCCCTATAGCCCAAACCCTCTCGTGATGAGAGGAGGCCTGTGCTCAGCAGTGGGACGCAAATAGGCTGTAGTAGTAGTAGTAGTTAACCTACCGGGGAAACCGAGGTTGCTCCAGGAAGTCGTCGACGGAATTAAGGGTCTACCAGGCAGGGCTTGTAACCGGTTAATTAAAAAAACCCCGAAATAGTCAAATATTTAGAATTATTTTATACTCTTTATGTGGAACTCCATAGTGTATTTAGGTTATTACTTCGTATTATTTTATAGCCTTATTAAACATGAAATAGTAAACGAAAGAACGTTAAGCAAACCGGTTTATTTGTATGGGGGCAAAAACCGGTTTCAAGCCCTGCTACCAGGCTTCCTTCAGGAGCGGAATTCAAGCGAATGAAGTTTATTCAGCTAACTTATTTCCTTTTATATGTCAGGATCTCTATATAGTTGAGAGTGGTATGCGATCCTCTTGTCAAGGGCAGAGTGTAGCCAGTATTTTTCGGAACACTGGAACAATATTCTTCTGGTTCCCGACATTCATTTTCATTTTCGGGTGGAGTGAGCATTATCCATTCGGTTGTTTATTTATTTCGTTCCGAAAGCGAGTTGTGAGATTAATTAGCAAGGTCGCTTACGAAACTGGTCGCGTAAGGTGCGCAGCGCAGGGCCGGAGGGCCGTGACGCAACGGCTTGGGTTCACTCGACTGTCTTTTGTCTCGTTATGATACTAATGAACTGGCTCTGGATCGCGGTGTACTGGAATAGGTAATATTCCAACAGAATCTTCGTTAAATAGGGAGGTAATGTATATGATCTACCTACAAACTCTAATAAGGCCGCTCTATACCAATAATCTATCTAATAAGTTTAGTATTTATACCACTTAGTAGAGTAAGGTCTTTCAAAGCACATAACTCATATATATTTTTGCTATTAACAATGGTTTTAATAGAGATCGGAAAAATATGATGGGTAAACCTTTTTCTTTATAACTATACCAAATTCTAGAAAGGTGTCAACGCAATTGGAGCATTTTCATGATTTCAATTTACTCTAGAGGCTCTTGAGTAATCTCTGATTCGAATCTAGTGTCTATTTATCTCTGAATCGAGTGTCTATTTAGTTTCAGTATCAATGGGTTTGCCGAGTAAGTAGGTAAATTGATAATTGATATCTTGTCAGTTGTTGACCGCGATAGCCGATCGAGTAACAACGTGCTCTTTGGTAGATAGATAGACTGACATGTCGAATTACTCTCACATATGACATATCATTTAATTTTGTACTTTCTCGAGGTGATAAGTAAATCCTTATGACTTATAACGCGCTAGCTAATCTTGTTTATTTCGTTATTTAAAACGGACCGGAAACCGAAACGGCTCTAACGATTTGGATGAAATTTGGAGCATTTGGGTTTAGGGGGGCGACAAATTGATCTAGCTACGTCTCATATATGAGAAAACTTGGTTTTTGCTATTTTGACCCGAGCAAACATCGGACGCCCTGGTACTATTAAAGTTGTAGTTAGATAATTGAGTATTTAGCACGGACAGTCATTTAAGGATGAAATGCTAAATACAAAAGTACTTATTTGTTTTTTTATATTTTTTTATCAGCTATCCTGATATTAAGTAAACATTAAGTAATTAGTCGTGATATCTATAGTCAGTTAGGCTAATAACAGTCTTCAAATAGTCAAGTTGTTAAGAATCCCCTGGACGTTCCTTTTTCTATACAAACGTAGTTTCTTTGATTTCGCAAACTGTATAAGTACCTAATTATCAGATTGGCACCACATTTTACAAATAATAGTGGAGCAGTGATATAAGTGTCTAAAATACACTTTGACTGCAATAAATTGAATAGTAAAGAAACTAGGACCATTTTAGTTTTCTCCATACACACTTCAAAAATCAGTTTTTTGGATGTAATTTAATTGCGTATAATTTTACCACGACTTGTACTAGCTTTGGACACTCACAATAATCATTTTATTAGGGTTCCGTACCTCAAAAGGAAAAAAACGGAACCCTTATAGGATCACTTTGTTGTCCGTCTGTCCGTCCGTCCGTCCGTCTGTCAAGACCCTTTTTCTCAGGAACGCGTGGAGGTATGAAGCTGAAATTTATATCAATTACTCAGGTCTACTGTCCCTTGAAGCTGTGAAAAAATCAAACTTCTAAGCCAACGCAATCAAAAGATACAGCCGTTTATGCCGCAAATTTTCGACACTTGCAAGGGAATCAAAACCTACAGGGTGCTTCCCGTGAACTCAGAATCTTGAAATTTGGTACGAAGCAACGTCTTATAGCATAGATAAAGGAAAAATTACGAAAACCATAAATTTTTAGTTACATCACATAATATATTTTTTTTTAATAATTTTAACCTTACTACCCATTTCCTCATAAACGCGTAGAGGTATTAAATTGAAATTCATACCAAATACTCAGGTCTATAATACCTTTAAGCTGTAACAAAATCAAACTTCTATGTCAACGCAATCAAAAGAAACAGCAATTTAAGCTGCATATTTTGAAACTCGCAAGTACTCGCAAGGGAATCAAAACCTAAAGGGTACTTCCAGTCGACCTAGAATCTTGAAATTTGGCATGAAGCAACGTTTCATAGCACACATAAAGGAAAAATTCCGAAAACCTTAAATTTTTAGTTACATTACAAAATATATATTTTTTAAGATCTTTGTCTTAAATTTATGCTACTCCATCTTTCCCCATTGTAATGTTATGAATTTCATTTTGCAATAAAAATACCATAGTTATGACTCGATTGTCGTAAAGAACGAACTTTGTAAACCTTACAGGTTTGTACGGAACCCTCGGTGCGCGAGTCCGACTCGCACTTGGCCGGTTTTTTTTAAGGGAATCTCCCTGACCCTATTTAAGACTTCGAATATAGCCCAATAGCTTCCACTATTTTATCACAAAAAGTTTAGTTTAACAATGCATTCCACCACCGCGACTGATTGATCAACTCTCGGCTGTCGGGATACTACATTTTACACTTGTATGTTTTTACGCCCAATTCGTTCCATTTTGAAACGCGAATACCTACATAACATGCGTTTACTATAGCTAATTATTTCCAGACCAAGTATGAGTCAGGTAGCAGATAGGTAACTACGGTTCCGACACGTGACAATCTACAGGAATAGGTGCCATTCCAAAGCCAGCGATCGATTGCCGCTCGTCTGGTGTTCCATCATCGCTTCAATAGGAGATTCCATATCCATCTTTACGACTTCGAATGAGGCCCCTGCTTGATTATGCATGCAGAACAGTCAATTGCAAATAACTAAAAGGTTTGAGATTCTCATACCTTTTAGTTATTTGCAATCTCAACATAAACGAATTACAACCATTTCTGTTATTGTTGAAATTCAGTTGTAACATAAATATTTTAACATTATGCGATGTGAATTGTTCTCGGAAAATCGATTTTCTCTCTTTTATTTAATTATTAGGAATTGAATGAATTTTTAATTACCTAGGTATTCTAGAGAATAGGTATCAAACGTTTTAAAAATGCATTCAATTTCAACAATAACCAGAAATGGTTACCTACTTCATTCGTTTATTGTGGACTAAATTCGTTACCCTAGCATGCATGCGTCACGGTGGTATTTTGAATCAATAAAATAATATTGCAGCATACTCCGCTTACTGATTCATACTTTTAGAGTCAATATTATGATGTGCGCTGTATTCTTATGTAGGTAAGTTATACTATACATATACACTTACTTCGTCGTCTACGCTAAGCTTAAGTTAATCAGATGAAGCCCATTTCTTGTCTAATCTATTTCGTATTTTCCTTACAGGAAAATATACGCCTCTATACCTAAAGATTACAAAGTGCCGTTATGGTTTTCCCCGGATGCATTGGTGTGTGTATCAGGCTGTATGTATTGGATTCGTGGCGGTGGTGGATCAATCTCGCCGTGCGCGGGGAGATGTAGAAATTTGCAGGATTAAGTCCTTCCGGGTTCAAGGTACGGGCTGCGCCTGCGCTGCGAGCTCGCTGCTTTTCATGTAGACTATAATAAGATATTTCCGAGTTAAAACTGAAGAGCAGTAAATATGAGCTAACAATAACAACAATAATACTCTTTATTTAACGCCATATAAACAAAACAAAGAAAATACAGAAATAATACACATTAAATAGATAAACAAGAGGTGGACTTATCGCTAAATAGCGATCTCTTCCAGTCAAATAAATAGTCAAACGAAATGTTTTTTTTTCAAGTAAATTTTGTACCACACCATCCGCTAAAGTAGCAGATGCTAACTGTGTGCAATTGTCTTTATAGGAATTGCTCCGATGCCTTACAATAACGGCACTACATACAACAGTTTTATGGTTTGAACCAGAAATCTGTTCGATGGCCATAAAATTTGACAGCCAATCACCATTCCGGATGTTTTACATTGTACATACTGTGACCAGTTCATCTTTTTATGGTATGTTTACTATCAGCAATTGAGGAATATTTTATAGGGATAGGTATATTGGCTGCAAACTTCATCGAGAAATCATGCCGAGGTTTCGGATTCTGGGCTCATGAAAAATTCTTAGGAGGTTTGTAAGATAAAGTCGTAATCGCAAGGGGATTAGAATTTCAACTTGATACCTAACTTTATCTATTCATGGGACAACTTTGTCTGAAACTTTCGCGATACACACTCATATTTAAGACCGCCTGCTGTATACCTAACAACATGTTTTCCTGATCTTTTTTGTTCTGTTCTTTTTTTGTTCAATAAAGAGTATTTGTATTGTATTGTATTTAACACACTACAAACGGGACTTAAGCGCGTAAAATAGTACATTATTGCAGAGGCCGCCAAGTAGCGCATTGTCGGACGAGTCAGTTAGAAGGCTGAGCGAAGCGAAGCCTTCTATTAGTACGAGTCCGACAATCGCAATTTTGGCCGAGGTATATATAATGCTTTTCTCAAACAGCGAGGAAATACGTAAGGTCAGTCGGGGCAAGTGCGCCAGGATGGGGTAAGTGCGCCTAACATAAATATATCGAAACCTATAAATATTACTCAACTAGTAAGTAGTTGGCTGTTTACAAGGCATAGGGGCGAAATAAATTTAGGCGCACTTACCCCACATCAGTATTTACTACTTCCATGATCGTGGATGATTTGGCCATGGAAGTACTTATTGCCTCCATGGATTTGTCAGTTTCTAGAGGTGTCTCAAATGGCAAGCGAATTAAAAAATACACACACGACAATAATGTTTTTGCTGGCCAAGGCCGGCAATGGACAGCCTCGCGTCTTCTTTTTTTGAAAGTAACACGAACATTTCCGAGCATGTTTGAGAAAAACTATTTATAAAGGTAAAATATATAGTTTTTTTCGCGATTTAGTCCCGTGTTTAATATAACTTTGATTTATTTAATTTTTTTTTTGCACAAGAAATCAAATATGTACAGATGAGCAGATATATGGGGTTAATTCCTGAACTTTAGTTTTTTAATGGTTCTGAAGACCGAAAAAATAATAGTTATACCTATGTACCTATCGTCATTAGTTATTCTTTTTTCGTATTAATAACCAAGTACGTACTAACTGTACATACTTATTCTTTAATAAGACAGTTCCTCTGCCCAGGAAACAATCAACATAAACAGTGGCACGTGGACGGTGAGGCTGCGCTGCGGTACGTGCGCCCGCGCAGTCCACTACAATGGACGCTTAAAACACATGGTTTACGTGTAATTACGTGTTCTTCAGACGGTGCGGTTTGTTTGTGAATATTGATGGAGCAAACTAATTTCACGAACAATGGCGCGAGTTCGTTTAATAAGGATTTACGTAACTACTGTCTTACTAAACTGTCATCGATGTCGATGATGATGCCATAACCCAAAACTATAACCCTTCAAAAGTCTAATATCTTCGTCTCTGTATGACCGCGCTTGGATGTCTTTATCGTATTTTACTTTATAAATGTACCTACTTATGAATTAGGTACTAATTGCATAAAGTATACGTGTTGTGTGTGCAATGAAGTTTAAAGAAATCCATACAAATATTATAAAGGGTGCCATCTATTTGGCATAATTCTTTTTGTCCGAAACTGTTTACGCATAACAGGCTTCGCATAATTTATTTACGCCGAATCTTGAGTTTGCCGAATTTTTATTAAGCATAATTCTTAATTGGCCGAATGGGTGTTTACCCGAATATTGTGTTGGCATAATGTTGACTTGGCCGAATTTTATTATGCATAATATTGTTTGGCATACTAGTAATTTAGCAGAATTTGATAGGCCGAAATATTGTCCGAATTTTTGTCCGAAACAACAATTAATGTTCATATAAAATTGCTAGTCCGAAAACTGGAATTTCGAAAATGTATGTCATAAACGATTTTAGCTAAGTATAAAATTTTGTATAATTTGATATAATTTGTTCAACATACTTATCTTTATTAGATAGAGTTCGGCAGTTCACGGTGTGCGGTAACACCAAAGTTTGGAGCAAAGTCGACTCGCATAGGTTAGGTTAGGTTATCTACTATATAAAAATAAGTCGGGTTTTCCTCCCTGACGCTATAACTCCAGAACGCACGAGCCGATTTCCACGGTTTTGCATTCGTTGGAAAGGTCTCGGGCTCCGTGAGGTTTAAGGCGGTACGAAGTCCGCGGGGTCAGCTAGTTTTTATATAAGTAAACGAAATTATCATTTAGTAAAAATCCCCCCTTTCCCTATTTAGATAATCATCGATGTTATACAGGATACTCATTTCATTAAATCGGTGAAAATAAAAGTATGCGAAAGTAGTTTTCGGCGTAACAAATTTCGGCGAAAGTAATTTTCTGCCTAAATAATATTCGGAATTCGAAAATTATGCGTGAATACTATTCGGCGTAAATAGATTATGCATAATAGAATTCGACGAAAAATCGTTATGCGAGATCAGTTTCGGCGTAAACACTATTATGCCTATACTGATAATGCAAAATAGAATTCTGCCAAAAAAAATATGCGTAAACAAGGGGAACCTATTATAAACTAGCTTCTGCCCGCGACTTCGTCTGCGTGGAATATAAAATTGCCGATAACTTTTCTTTCCGACATCCGACTTTTAATCAAACATAGCTTATATGTTGCTCCAAATGATGCTCTATCTACCCTTGAAAACTGCATTCCACGCGGGCGAAGTCGCAGACAGAAGCTAGTATCTAAATATACATGCAATGATGCAAAGCGAGCGGAAACCGGACGCCGCAACATTTGCATACTGCGACGCACGCGCACGGCGGTCACGACGGTGGGAAGAACGCTCCTACAGGCTCCATTAGTCCTATCCATACTTAATATTATAAATGTGAAAGTGTTTGTTTGTTTATTTATTTGTTTGTTTGTTTGTCCTTAATTCCTTCACGTCACAACGACGGGACCGATTTGGATGAAATTTGGTATGGAGATAATTTGAGACCCAGGGAAATACACTAGGATACTTCTTATCCCGATATTTCAACGGGAACGGGTTTTCCACGGGTCAAATAAGTATAATATCATTCATGGCACGCGAAGTACCTCTACGAGATTTTGTTGTTGTCTACTGATTTGTGCTTAAGATACATGGAATGCGTCAAAAGTAGATAACAAGAGTTATTACATTATACATCATTATCTAACGACATATAATTCCTATTATGATTTTGTTTGTAGTGAGGACGCGTTGATGTCTTTTACAAGATAGTGATTTATTTTCTTATTAATCATAAATAAATAATGTAATTGAAATCATCTGATGTTATATGCTGAGTGAATTCCTTTTTTCTGTAAGTACTTGTGTGTTTTTTTTGTTAAGTAGTCACAGCATAGAGTAGCTTTTTATTTTTTATAAAGAAAACCAATAGTACTGGGTGAATCGAAACCGAACAGCCACTAAAGGCTAAAAATATCTGTCAGCAGGCTGTAGGTAGTGATTTAAAATTAACATAGAACTTTGACGCAACGGCGTAAGGTTGGAATTGAGCTGTGTGTGGCTATATCAAGCGAGTGCGAGTTATTTCGTTTCGGCCAATTTAAAACAATGATGTTCAATGGATCAGATGATGGGTCGCTGTCAAGTCGGATATTTGCAATTTCATATCGTTGCTACCGGGTTTCAGTAGGTAGGTAGTCATTGGAAATGTTACATTTGCCTTTGTCTTTTATACTCTACTAGCTTCTGCCAGCGACTTCGTCCGCGTGGAATTCGGTCATAGCGTTCCCGCGGGAATTGAGTGTTAAACTATAATACATTATATACTAAAACCTTTCTAGTGAATCACTCTATCTATTTAAAAAAACCACTTCAAAGTCCGTTGCGTAGTTTTAAAGATCTAAGCATACATAGGCACAAACAGCAGGAAGCGAATTTGTTTTATACTTTGCAGTGATCATTTATCAGGACCGCTTGAAGTAACGGAAGAGTACATATAAAGGTATTCGTATATTGATAGGTAAACTTTCAGTGGTGATAATGGGATGAATATATCTATAAAAAAAACTAGCTTCTATCCGAGACTTCGCCCACGTGGAATTCGGTTAACGCGTTTCCGCGGGACCTTTGTTTTTTGTGATAAAAGTTAGCCTATGACCTTTCCCGTGAATTGAACTAACTCCATGCCACATTACATCTAAATCGGTAAAGCGGTTCAATCGTGAAAACTGAATAGGTAACAGACGGACAGAGTTACTTTTGAATATATAATATTAACATATGGATCTACGTCAACCTCCAACAACATGGATTGAGGACCTGATCGGCCGTATTCAAATAACCAGCAATTTTCTAATGATTTATTTAAGTGATTGTTAATTAGGTACTGTAGAGTTGGTATAGCCCTCGCTATACGAACTCTTTAGGGCTGTAGTTTTGTGAAACGTTCTAGAACTACTAATCATTTGAAAATTAAAAAAGAAAGCGGTTCTTGAATGTCTAGAGGTAGTCTGAAGCTCGTTGTAGCAACGTGCACTTGTATTTACTACCACTATAAAAAAATATACTTACAAAGTACAATTTCAACTCTATTTTATTAATTGACCTCAAGGAGTACCTCATAGCGCTACCATCTGACGATCCCCCAGTTTCTAGTCACAGTACCTACCTACCTATATACCAAGGATTATCTTAACTGAATAGTTTTAACGTATAGATAGATCTCTTATAAAATCCTTCTCAATTTTATCAATTTACCTTACTACTTCTGATACGGAGCTGATAAGGTGATAAGAGAATCAGTGACGCGTAGTAAATAGGTAAAAAAAATATCCTTATGTGCGCCACTTGTGATCAAAGCGTCAGTGACAGTCCAAATTAGTCTTGAATGACAACTAGCAAGCAAAAGGTTCATTTTCCTAAAGAAATACTACCGATTGTCTTAGGGACCGCAAACTAAGTGGCATACACGATCAGCCTGCTGGTCTTGTCGGATTTCCGAGATTGCCTGAAGCAAATATTATTTATTCACTCTTATTAGGTATCTGTATTTTATCAGAAATTCAATGACATGAGATCGATATTTTCAGATAAGTAAATATCTATGCTAATGTCATTTTATATTCATTGAGCAATAAAGAATAAACAAATCAATAATTCAAATAAAAGTAAAATATCGTATCAATCTTAAGTATTAAACCTACTTTAGATATGTACCTACATTTAAAAGCACTTTAATTAAATGTCAAAAGATTTTTTTTAGTGTTCTGTTTGTAGTTGATGAAAGTTTATTTTTAATTCTGAATGAAATTAAAGTAAATGACTAAACCCATCTATTTACGTTTACCAATAAAATTCATAAACCTTTGTTTTTACAGACAATGCATTACTAAACTATTTGAAAGGATCGAGCGTTAAGAAACAATAATGCCATACTAATTTAATAAAATGCGTTTCTTTTTTAATTTTTAACCGACTTCAAAAAAAGGAGAAGGTTCTCAATTCGTCGGAATCTTTTTTTTTTTTTTTCATGTACCTACGTTCACCAAAAATAAATAGTAAACGTGAACCCACTTCGATGATTATTTTTTTGTTCGAAAGGTGGTACTTCCAAGTTGGTCCCATGTTCATTTGGTTCAATTCTGATGAGGGGATCCATGAGAAAATGAGGGAACTCCTCAAAATTTGCTAGCATGTAGATGATTTTGGTGTCAATTTCGAAGACATCAGAGTTACTTATGTATTTCTATAGGAATGTTTGTAATCAGCAGCCGAAAAAAAATTAGAAATAAAAAATAAAAATCACCTTCAAAGCGCGACAGACTGCAAAGTCGGTGTCAAGTGAACCGAACCAAAGAAATGATAATCATATGGTGAACTTGACATTGACATCGCAGTCTGTCGGAGTTTGAAGGCGGTTTTTTTTCATTTTTTTAATGCAGATAGACGGTATTGGTAGTACCTATTAGATAGTGGTATTGGGTCTCAAGCGTCGGTATTGGCAAGCATGCTATGTTGAAAGACTGACCTTTCGATGCCATTTTTGCTTGATTGATATAAGTACCTAAGCTATGCAGAGATTCGGTAGGTTATATCTCAATTCCTAATTCTGGGCTAAGTAACGTTGTACGAGTAGGTGTAGGTGTACATAACTTAGAAGGCGCGTGGTTTAGGCAATAGTAGACTCTGCAGTTTTATAGGAATAAAGCCAAAAACTCTAACAGTTGCCAATCATTTTGAATGTAATATGGCATGCTGAGGTTCGGGGGTTCGACTCCGGCTCGCACCTCCAAGGTTACTTATGTACGAAATTCAATTTGAATTTACCACTGAGCTTTTCGGTCAAGGAAAATATCGTGAGGAAACCTGCACGCATCTGCTAAGTAATTCAAAAATGTGTGTGAAGTCCCCAATCTGCACTGGGCCCGCGTGGGGATTATATAGCCCAAACTCTTTCGTGATGAGAGGAGGCCTGTGCCCAGCAGTGGGACCCAAATAGGCTGTAGACTACTACAGCCTATTTGGGCCATACTACTAAGTATGGCTACAAAAGTTTCCTTAGCCTAGGAAGGAGCTCTGGCCTGCGTGATTTTTTGCTCAAGTGAATGCACAGGAACGTGAGCGTGAGTTCAAAACTTTAAACCTGATCCTGGGCTGGACAGCTTAATAAAGTATTCTGTAGCGAGACTTATACTTAGTCATCATTTGTCTTGCGTTTGGTCTACAAAGGTGGTGGTTATATTAATCCCCAAACATTTGATTAACTTCATAGCCTGTTTCTCTTCCAACCTGTTTTTCAGCAACGTAATCTTACTTAGTTATGATCCTGCAGTACAGTACAGCGAAGACTGCGTGCGCGCATGTAAAGTAATCTAATGTAACAACAAAACCGGCTGTGCGGCATCGGCGCAGGAAGGCCGCGGTGTTTTGATACCTTCACTAACTTCTGCCGTACACTGTTACACAAAAAATTACAAAGCCGTACGAGCTACGACCTAACCTATGAATATGCGATGTAGGTATGTATTAACATAAGTAAGTAAAGCCATGTGTTTCATCGAAACCGTGTGTGTGTATGTGTCACAACCCATTTTATGCCAACGCCGATTTTTACAGATACTTAGGTACTGAAAATTTTATAACGGGGATTCGAAATGTTACATGAAAAAAAACCCTTACCATCAAAGCGTTGAAGCCAAACTTTAAGCAGTTAGATTTAACGTCAATTTGAGCGTCGTGACGCTTTGACGGTAGCGATAGGGAATTTCCTTTTCCCTATTTAACGTTTCGAATACCTATAGCCCCTAATGACGATCATCTCCCTCCTAAATAAAAACATAGCACAAAACGGCTCCCTGTTTTAATAAAGTTAACAAATTAATCGATTCACACAGACAATAGGTACCTAGTCGAACAATAAACCAAGGCCAGTGCAGTCCATAGTTTAACTTTGTCCCACAAATGTTTCATACCTTGAAGTAAGTCTCAAAAGCAAGTTTACGGAAATTCCTTACATCACTGAAACAATCGGTGAAATACTGCAGAACGAATATGATAACACAACTTTTAGAAACCAATTACAACACTAACGATCCATGTAAATAAATACCTAGCTATATTGATTAGAATATTAAAGTCCGAAGAATTTAAATGAAAATCGAAATAACAGATATTATTTTAGTAAAAACGATAAATTATAGAGTGCACTCACCTATGGTAAAAACACCGAAAAGTTTCTGGCAAATCCGGATTGTAAATGTTTAAAACACACGCGTAAACAGTGAATTGTGAAAATTCTTTAGCGAGAAACGTGCGCGCTCTTCGAGTCTCGGTATGATTCTGGCGTGCGCAGGCGCTGGTTCAGCGGTTGCCCCATATCAGCATAGTACAGCGCGATACTATGTATAGTCGAAGAGATGTACGAACCGATATTTGTCAGCAGAAAATATCGACATGTCAATTAAGTATAGATAATTATGTCAGGTATCGTAGTGACATATTACTTTTCTTTTTAAAACTATAGTCAGGTCATTTCAGCGTGCCCATAGATCAAATCGACAAAATTTCATTTATTAAGCAAAAAACTTCTACTTGGTTTTAAGGTTCCGTACCCAAAGCGTAAAACGGGACCCTAATTACTAAGACTCCGCTGCCCGTCCGTCCGTCTGTCACCAGGCTGTATCTCATGAGCCGTGATAGGTAGACACTTGAAATTTTCACAGATTATGTATTTCTGTTGCCGCTATATTAACGAATACTAAAAAAAATCAAGGGGGCTCCCATACAACAAGTGATTTTTTTTGCCGATTTTATCGATAATGGTAAATGGTACCGAACCATTCGTGCGCGAGCCGACTCGTACTTGGCCGGTTTTTTACTAATATCCTGTCTATGTCTAGTTATATTTGTTTTCACATGTTCCATGTCCCCATGCATAACAATCAGACGATTGAAATACTCGTGTTATTAAGATCGATTTGATAGATCGACACAATTCTTTCGCCATTAGTTCTAAATCGCTCAATACGATGCTTCTTAGCCTCATAACTACACATCGACTGGCAAATGTCAAATGTCAGTTATCAGATCTCCCCGACTATAAGCACTAAAACTGCATTGAATGTGGCGAGCCATGCACAGGCGAAACTGGTTCTAAAGCTATACGCAACCCGACATTTGTTTTGGTTTTAGATATTTATTGAGTACTAGCTTTTCCCCGCAACTTCGTATGCGCAGAAATATTAAAAAGGAAAATCCCGATCTTTCCCGTTCCCGTGGGAATTTTGCAAAATCCTTTCTTAACCTGCATGTCAAATTTCAGCCCGATCCGTCCAGTGGTTTTGGCTGTGCGTCGATAGATCACTATGTCAGTCAGTCACCTTTGAGTTTTATATATTTAGATAGACTAGCTTCTGCCCGCGACTTCGCCCGCGTGGAATTCGTTTATCGCGTTCCAGCGGTTGAAGCGTGAAGAGGTAACATACAGACAGAGAGTTACTTTCGCATTTATAGTATTAGTATGGACATAGGAAGGAGCCTTTGTGCCTACTATGTATAGTATAATTATAATATTATAAGAAAACTGCTTTGCACGCTGTTAGCAGTGCAAAAATGGAGAGGTAGGTGAGTAGGTATGTGTATATTAATTTGTGCGCCTCACCTCGATAAAAAGGGTTTTGGGATTTACTAACTCACTTAGCCGTTACTTTAACATCCCGAATAATAGGTGTATCCGACAAGAGATAAGGAAATTCCCATTCCGTTCGCTAAAGAATCTTTCGTTCGATACTGACATGATGATGACGATTGAATTTGAAATCACTAACAAGCTTTAGTTTTTAAACCAGAGCAAGAGACAAAATAGATTATAAGATTCTAGGGCACCAGCGAGACTGTATGCAGTACTGTTATCCTATTTAGGTTCCTTTACAGTTTAATATTAAAATCCTCACGATCTAAACATTGGCATGTAGATCTAGTACGCCTAGCTACGCCTACGATGTCACCGTGCCTAAATCACGCATTGTGAATAAATACACTCCATTACATCATAGAAAAAAGTCAATACACTTCGTTGAATACAAACAAACCATCGGTTTACCAACTTATTCGAACAGCTGTCAATGTCGCTGCGGTCGCAGCGTACCTTCAGGTTAGTACGAGTTCGAGTTAGTTCATATTTTCGCCACCGTCCGTTATTTGGTGGCAGCGCTAGTCGAATTCGGTCAGTCGAATAGGAAGCAATGATGTAACCTTCGGCTTGGACTGCGCATTACCATGACATTTAAAAAAGGCCGTTCCCTGACCCAGCATCGTCAAATTGCTCATGTAAGATCATACTTTTCTAAAAAATGTTAAAAGTTAAAAATACGAAATAAATACATGTTATATGTGATTATATCATCCTTACATTGACAGCTTTCGTTACACGTTTCACGAAACTTCGCTCGATACAATTTAATTCCAAAGTAACCTCTAACTCGGACCTTTAATCCAACTTTACTCCAGTTTATTATATCAAACAGTGTAAAACTAAATATAACAGAAATATTATCCATATTATATGCATACATTGACAGCTTTATAAATGCCATGTTTTTAAAACGCGTTGAATACTAATGAATGTATATCTAGACGCCTGACGTCCTTATGCTCCGAGATAACGCCGAGGTCGAGGTCACCTTGCTAATCGTACAGTTTTTCACCGCTAGATGGCGCTATCAATGTCACACCCTTTCAAGAAAAATGTAGATAGACTGATATTGATGCCGTTTGAGTTTCAGTGACACAAAAGTAGTTATCAACCGACGAAAAAACGGAGGAGGTTCTCAATTCGACGCTTATATATTTTGTTCTTTTTTTTGATGTATGGTCATACATTCGTATAATTTCGTCAATTGTGAACCGATTTCGATAATTCTTTTTTTATTAGAAAGGTGGCACTTCTAAGGTGGTCCCATTTTACTTAATTTGGTTCAGTTTTGATGATGGGATCCATGAAAAATGAGGGAATTCCTCATAATTAGCACGTGTATGATTTTGGCATCAGTTTCAAAGACTACATTGATATTTACGTCCCGTTGTATCCATGTTTGGACAATGCCGCCGAAAAAAAAATCTATCGGGCAAATGTTTTTTTTTTTAAAACCGGAGTGACTGATATGCTGACATGTATATTACTTACATTAAATTTACGTAATTATTGAGCATTTCTTTGATTTATTTTTCTCTATTCTGTAACTACTTGTAGTCTGTGATTTTTTAAATAATTAAGTCAATTAATGTACAACAGTTTGTGGGTACCTACACCACGGTTCCCAGGGGCATTCTTTCGCACACGTGGAGAGTTTAGACAATGCCGGCACGCGCGACCGTTTGTTGTAAATACAGGCTTATTGCTTAGTTCATCTAGTACTAACTACTGTGGTAGGTAACTATAAATATGGATATGGAGCGGTACATTTTTTAATTCACCCATATGTTTAGTAAGATGTGCTCTAACGTAGTAGTATTTATTGATATGCATAGATAGGCAGACATAACGGATACTTCATCAACAAAAACTAGGAAGATTCCTGGAGCATGGATGGACCTAGCGAAGGAGATGGACTCCATAACTACCATTTGACATGGACTTCTCCTTTTCATGTTGGTTGGCAAACGAGCACACAGGCCACTTCATGGTAAGTGGTCCTTGCTGCCCTTGGACATAATAAAACACAAGATTTCGAATGCAACCCCTTGCCTTGCCAACACAATTTCAACGTAATCCTACACCGAACCAACCCGAATTGAGTTTTTCTATTCCAATTCCTGTTTATAAATTCGTGTCCTATTATGTGGGAAACAATATAAAATTGCTTTTATTTCTATTTCAAAATAAAATAGATAATGTTAAATAGGTACGGAGTAACTTAAAGATGTCGTGTATATTCCTCATTCGACCTACCTAAGTTTAGTCTTTCTCTACATACCTATAGTCTTTTTTCTTGATATCAAACACAATACAGATTAAAAAAATACAGCACATCGTGTACGTCTTCCTAAATGTATGTATGGATGATCTACGATCCCCGATGTGCCTATCAGAATATGTCAAAATATATGGAGTAAATTGACATTAGAAAATACGTTCCAATATTGTAATAACGCCTCTTTATAATATGTGTCAAGATAAATATTTTATACAAAAGTAAATCTAACGCTATAAGACTTAGTGTCAAATTTACTGAGCGCCAAACGAAAGCCAAGCGCCTCAAAACGGGCCTTTTCTCCGGCTGATTGTGAATCCTTACTTATAATAGATCAATGCTCTTACCTTTTCCAATAGGTTTCTTCTTAAGCTGCCACACGAAGCACCAGCGCTGTACTGGCTCGAGTCTATCGGAGATCATGCTTTATACGGCGTATCTTCTAATGAGTGGACAGACCCTTCGATAGCGAAGATAACCGTCCACGCCCCGTCTCAGGGGCGAGCAAAGTCGGTGAGGGGAACTCTGCCAATTGAATCGATCAACTAATTAGAATTGACGTGTTTATAGCTACGAATTAATAATGGAATTAAATTAAAATAATTTATTTTCCCTAGTCTATCAAAGCAATTAATCGCTCAGAAGGGCTCTGACTTAATTGTTCAATTAAAGGTAAAACACGTTCAAGAGCAGAGTTTGTATGAAAGAAATTGTTCTAAAATCATACAGAAAACTAAATATATAAATCATATTCTTTAAAAAAAGCCCATTAGGTCAGTCCTTTTGAACTGATGTAATTAATCGATTCGATAGACTAGGGGAAATAAATTCTTATAAAGATAGGTATTTTTAATAAGCTTTTTTATATAAAACGATTCATCGCACTTTTCTGCTAAGAATCCTGCCCTTAAATTCAATGAAAAATATGATACGTTCAATTGAATTTTTTTACGGAAAATGCAAATTTTGCCTCTATTTATTTTTCGTCTTAGGTACCTAATTGCGCCTGAAAAGCCGGCCTACGTGTTTAAGGCGGCTGCGGTTCCACTAGAGATGAGCGAGGATGCGTTGCGAGGGATATGTTTTTCATCAACCATTAGAAACACTTCATTTATTTACACATCCCTTGCAACGCTCGCAACGCATCCTCGCTCATCTAAGACGAAGAAGAAACGCAGTCTAAGACTTGAAATAGACTTGAATATCTGACAAATCACAGTATATACGTGCACGCGACATTTATTAGTTTGTATCTAAATTGCTTAGTAATAAATATTCTTGTTAATGTTATTTATTCAAGTCATGGATTGGGTAAAACCTAAAATAAAATCAGCTCTTGCGTGCATATTAAATATTTAAATTAACATAAGTGTGTTGTGAGTTGTCTGATAGGTACATGATAATTTAGGTCAATATTGAAAGAATCCTCACAACCTGAAAAAAAATACAAAACACAAATTTTACCAATACGCAGATGAAATACTTATTAATACGATTTTCAAGTCCGCAATAGTTACTACTGCAACATGCTTTAGAGTTTTAGTAGATGAGTTGGTGATTTCAATTTTTTTTAATACTTTTATACAGACTTGCCCGATAGATGTTTAAGATACCTATCTTAATGCTGGCAATAGGCTGCTGAATGTAATCCTTATACGAACGAATCAGTGATTCTCTACGTTTATGGCCATTGAGCATTGAATACTCAATGATGATTTATTGGGATTTACACAAGATTCACTGTGTTTTCATGATTTTATCTATTTATCTAAAGTAGACTCTTTATCTCGAAGGAGCAATGCTGTCGGCCATTTTAATAGTAGGTGGGTTATAGACCTAGGGCGGTGATTTCGTTAATGTCCCAGATCGCTGGTGTTTGTGGCCCGAACCGAAGGGCTTTACGAATTACCGTAGTTTGTCTAAAGATTTACGTCTTGCCTTGGCCAGGAAGTGAGATTTTCTTCCCGCGTAGAGGGCAGAAAATTCCACTTTACGGCCAAGGGTGACGTAAACAAAATTAAACTAGAAGATTACGTAACATTATTTGACTAGAGGACTCCATGGGTTTTCAGAGTAATAGGTGTAATGAAGTATTTCAATGTTGTAAGTGTTTATTTAATTAGTACCAGCATAAATAATATCATGCCTTTATCCCATAGGATAGGCAGATACTACTTCCTTTAATTTGCTACGACTCTGACGATATACACTCTCGCTACTACAACTTTCATTCCATTCTGCACACCTACATGAGGTTAGAGTAGATACTTCTGACTTGAGCTTTATTCAGATTTATTAAAGTGAATAAATTATAAGCGCAGTGGAAATTGGTTGCATTATTATTTTATTACGTTTTGACAACTCACAAATCCATAGTAACCTAAACACAGATATAAATCACATGGATATAGAACTGCAGGAATGCACTGCTTACTAGATGTGCTTCCTTAACATTCCCTCCCTTTTTTCAAACCAAATTCTTCACATAGTTTGACCAATCTTGGCTTGAAAACTGGTTTCGTGAGAATATCAGCAAGCTGTTCTTTTGTTGGTACTTGCTCAATGGTAAGCTCTCCTTCTGCGACGCATTGACGTACATAAAAGTGCTTCAACTTTATGTGCTTCGTTTTGCGATGCTGTTCGTTTGGATGATTCTCTGCGAGTTTGATTGCAGATTCATTGTCAATCAATAAGGTGGGCTTACCAAGATCTGTATTTAGATTTTGGAATAATCTCTTGAGCCATACTATTTCACGACAAGCCTCACTAGCGGCCACTATCTCGGCTTCAGTGGACGAGAGTGCAACGGAGGTCTGTTTTGTACTTCGCCAGGATATGGCTGATCCAGCGTACAGGCATAGCACGCCGCTCGTAGAGCACCCGCTCGTGTCGTCACCTCCGTGATCCGCGTCACTATAGCATACAAGGCGTTTGTCATTTTTCTTGTATTCAAGTCCAACATCTGTAGTTCCTTTCAGGTACCGAAATATTCGCTTTACTTGCAGAACATTTTTCTTGGTGGGTTTATCTAAGTTCCTTGAGACCACACCGACTGCATAAGCAATATCGGGTCTTGTCCCAACCATTAGGTAGGCCAAAGATCCAACCGCTTGTCTGTAAGGAAAGAGACTGGTTAGACTTTCTACTTCTTCCTCCGTTCCTTTTTCGGAATCTTTAATTATAGGCGTTCCAACAACTTTGCAATCGCTCATCCCAAACTTTTCTAACAGTTTTCTAGTATATGCGGCTTGATGCAATTTAATTGAGCCATCATTGTGTCGCTCTATCTCTAGACCAAGAAAATAAGACGGTAATTTTGTTTTTATTTTGAAACGTCTCTTTAGTTCGTTTTCAATGAAATTATCTGCTTCCTTTTGGTATGTCGCAGCAACTAGCCCGTCATCGACATAGAGCCCAAGCAGTATTTTCTTTTGTCCTCGTTCTCTTACATAAAGGCAGGGATCTGCTTCAGTTTGAATGAAACCTGACTCCATCAGAAAATTATGTATACACTCTGTTCGGAACCGAATACTGAGCGCGATTCGGAACGCAGCCCTTGATAGATACTAGCGAAGCTGTGGCTTTTTGAGGTACTATTTTGACAGACGTCATATTGTCTTTGTAAAAACTTGTAAGAATAACCTTTTTGAGACGCTGCGTGGTTTATTGAGATACTTGAACTATAAATTGTAATCTACAACGCGTACGAGCGTTTTGAGTGTAGAAAGCTTGAATTGTGATTAGTTACTTGACATTTTGTGTAATCCATTGGGAGCGCGGTTGTTTGCGTGCGAAAACTTGGAACGGCCCGGCGGAACGAGCAGACCGGTGAAGGGAATTCAGACCTACACTTTACACACTACAGATACACACCCTTCACGGCCCTTGGGCGCTTGCCAACAGAGGCCTGTATTGCTGTCACGGCTGTAAGTACTGAATTATCATTGTTACAAAATAAATCTTAGACCCCTTCGCAGACACCAATTCTTGTAGGCGTTGCTGTGTGACTGCAGTTTATCGCCACCTATACCCTCAGCTACAGCAGTCTTAGTAAACGGGCCCAGCTATTGAGACGTCTGTTTTGGAAGCCGTAGGTGTAGGCATCAAAATTTTGTTAGCAGAGCGTGGTTCAAAATTTTGATGCCTACACCTACGGCTTCCAAAACTGGGTAGGGAAGGGTGTGTATCTGTAGTGTGTAAAGTGTAGGTCTGAATTCCCTTCACCGGTCTGCTCGTTCCGCCGGGCCGTTCCAAGTTTTCGCACGCAAACAACCGCGCTCCCAATGGATTACACAAAATGTCAAGTAACTAATCACAATTCAAGCTTTCTACACTCAAAACGCTCGTACGCGTTGTAGATTACAATTTATAGTTCAAGTATCTCAATAAACCACGCAGCGTCTCAAAAAGGTTATTCTTACAAGTTTTTACAAAGACAATATGACGTCTGTCAAAATAGTACCTCAAAAAGCCACAGCTTCGCTAGTATCTATCAAGGGCTGCGTTCCGAATCGCGCTCAGTATTCGGTTCCGAACAATCCCCCGCTCCAGTCAGATCCATTCTGACTGCTAATAAATGGGGAGGCGGGCTAGGCTCGCCACCGCTCGTTTCAAAACCGAATCTCCGACCATGACCTCAGCAACTCTGGGAATCCCGTCAGGCCCATAGAACAACTCTACAATGCGTCCACGACGCCAATACAAGGGCAACAAATTTGATTCCTTAACCAGAACAAGATCTCCAACTTTGGGAGGATCAGTTTTGTCGGTCCACTTAACGCGCTGCTGCAGAATATGCAAATATTCCAGCGACCAACGATGCCAGAAACTCTGAGTCATCTGCTGGAGCAATTCAAAACGGCTCAAACGTGATGATTTTACTTCCCTGATGGGATATTCAGGCAGGGCGTTAAGGGGCCGACCAATCAAAAAGTGACCAGGAGTCAATGCTTCCAGGTCATTTGGGTCTGACGAGATTGGGCAGAGAGGTCGCGAGTTGAGGACGGCCTCAATTTTGCAAAATACCGTTGCAAGTTCCTCGAACGTTAATATCGTTTCGCCAATAACTCGTCGGAGATGCGTCTTTGTAACCTTTACAACGGCCTCAAAAATTCCACCCCAATGGGGGCAAACTGGGGGGTCAAATTGCCACCTAATGCCCATTCGGGACATTGCAATCCTCAATTATAATTAGTGCCGTTATCAGAGCGGATCAAGGACGGTAGTCCCCGGCGAGATACAAATCTACCTAGCGTCGCAAGAAATGCTTCCGTGCTGAGGGCACTTACCAGTTCCAAGTGAACTGCTTTGGTGGCCAGGCAGACAAACACACACAAATATGCCTTGACAGACCGAGCGTTGCGAAGCTGAGAGGTCTTCACCAAAAAGGGGCCAGCAAAATCGGTACCCACGCACGCAAATGGCCGACTCTCCGAGACTCTGTCGGACGGCAAATCACCCATCATCGGCTGTGTGGGTGCGGCCTTCAACCGATAGCACGGCATGCACTTAAAAATGACGCCACGAATAGTGCGTCTGGCCGACAAGATCCAAAATTCACGCTGCAAAATGGCTAGAAGGGTATGGCAGCCTGCGTGAGCGTTAGCGATGTGTCGATCTGACACCAACAAATTCACAAAGGCTCCTCCTTTAGGGAGCAACAAGGGGTGGCGAGCCCCATACGGCAAATTCGAGTTTCGAAGTCGTCCACCGACTCGAAGCAGACCCGACTCGTCCAGGAATGGATTCAAACGAGCAAGGGGACCCTTCACGGGCGTTCCTCTTTTCAGGGATTCAATAGTCGGTTCAAAGTGCTCTGTTTGCACTACACGAACCCAAAACATCAAGGCCTCTTGGCGTTCCAAGGGCGACAAAACTGACGTCAAGTCCTTATTCAGTGGGTTCCGTCCGTTGCGTATGAAACGCCGGATCCAACCGGTAACCCCAATCAATTTTGACAGAGAGCTATATCTGTCCAACAACAGATTCAAATTGTACGCAGGTTGCGTCTCCACAACGCCCACACGCAAGCCTGGTAATTCCTCTGGAGAGGAGAACCGATTCTGGGGCCAGGACGCCTCAGGGTGCGTCAACCAATCTGGTCCCCACCAAAGAGAATGGTTCACAAGCGCAGGAGCCTCGCAGCCTCGCGAAGCGCAGTCCGCGGGATTCAATTCTCCTGGCACATGTCTCCAGATCAGCGGGGTCTCAGAGCTCTGGATCTGTGAGACTCGATTCGCAACAAAAACCTCCAAGTTATGTAGCGAGGTGCGAAGCCAACAAAGAACGATCTCACTATCAGTCCACGCAAATACTTCCGAGATCTCAACGGTACAACCCAAAGTACCACAAACATGATTGAGAAGCCTAGTAAGGAGGGCTGCTCCCGACAGTTCCAACTTAGGAATCGTCAACCTAGTCCGAATAGGGGCCACCTTACTTTTGGCCATCACCAAATGAACTCCCACGTGACCGGATGAACTAACAGTCCGCAAAAATACCACGGCCGCATATCCTCGTTCGGATGCGTCACAGAAACCGTGGAGACTGACTCGACACTTGCCAGCCGGCAAAAATAATCTAGGCAAGAGAATCCGGTTCACGTCCGGAAGTGAGGACACAAACGAACACCATTCTTTCAATAACTCTCCCTGGAGAGGTTCGTCCCAAGGCACTTCCGCAATCCAAAGCTTCTGCAAAAAGCACTTAGCCAGAAAAATGACTGGTGTGATCCATCCATTGGGATCGAAGGTCCGAGCAGTAGTCGACAAGACCGAGCGTTTCGTCCAGTTCTTCGGGAAGTCCAACTCCACCTGATAAGTGAAGACATCCTGGACGGGCTGGTACTGTATACCAAGGACCGCAATCAAGTTAGGGTTGTCAGCATCTTCAAACAGGAGAGGGTCCTGTTGATGTTCCACTGGAAGATCACACAATAAGTCGGGGCAATTTGACAACCACTTACGCAATTCGTAACCTCCCGACTTTAGGATTGCAATCAACTCGTCCCGCAAAATCAAAGCCTCCGCGACGGTAGAGGCCCCAGTGCAGACGTCATCGACGTACACCGAATCTCCCAAGATGGCCGCCGCCCGGGGATAGTTCAATCGCTCACGATGAGCCAATTCCAACAACGTTCGAATAGCAATGTAGGGACTAGACTTAAGTCCGTACGTGGTAGTGTTCAACTCGTACACTTGCATCGGATCACAAGATCGCTCACGCCACAAGATCAATTGGTACCGCCGGTCATCTCGGTGCACCACCGATTGTCTGAACATCATTCGGATGTCAGCCACAAAGACAATTTGATGACGGCGGAAGTTGGTGAGAATATCCGAGATGTCCCTATGCAGTTTGGGACCGGAATGCAAACACTGGTTCAAAGAAACCCCATTCGAAGTAGGGGCCGAGCCGTCAAAAACTACTCTTATCTTCCCACCGGGAGTCTTCAAAACCGCGTGGTGAGGCAAGAAGTAGTGCTCGAGCGAGCGCCAATCAATGTCGGAAGGGGACATATGTCCCAAATCCTCATACTCGCGCATAAAGTCAATGTACTTAGTACGAAAGTCCGGATCCCTCTTCATTCGGCGTTCCATGGACAACAACCTTTTTTCTGCCAAGGCATGCGACTGACCGAGAGGGGGGCGTGCAGCCCTGAAAGGCAACCGAGTGACAAAACGACCATCAGCGCGGCGACCAGTATTATTCTGGTACGACAATTCACACTCTTCTTCCGCCGGGTCGACTCTGGGAGCCTTGGGGGGCTCTTCAACCTCCCAGAAACGCTGGACTGCGTCAGAGAGTGAGAGCCCTATTGCAACAGTTTGGTCTTCAACCCGTGGGACAGTACCCCTCAACACGGGACCACAAAAACTATATCCAAAAATAGTGCGTAACGCAATTAACCCGTACGGTTGCAAAACCCGCTTTTCCCCGGACAAAATCAAACCCAACACGTCTACTCCCAGGAGTAGGTCTACGGGTCCAGGTACAAACCACTGAGGGTCAGCGGGAGTCAAATCCGACGTCAAATTTACCACAGCAGGGGAGATAGTCACCTGCGGGTTTCTGCCCAAAATATCATTCAGAATGACCGCCTTGGCCACAATGGACGGCCCACAATTTACAGGCGAAAAACAAACCTTGACTTCACCCTTTGGTCCTTCCACCTGAAGGCCACCAATGCCGTGGATCACTACAGGGTGAGGTCTACATGGGAGGCCCAATCTCTCCACCAAATAAGAGGACGCAAGACAACCCTGGGCACCCGAATCCAAAAGGGCACGTACAAACAGGGAGTCGCCCTTCGGGCCCCAGACCCTGACACAAACAGTCGGCAGAAGAACTGTCTCAGGTTGGGCGGCGGTGGTGGGAGAGAGGGCGGCAACTACCTATTGGGGGGCATCGCGTGATGGCGATGTCCGATACGAGTGGAGGTAGTGCTCCACTGGTACCTCATGGCGTCTGCTCGGCAATCCTCGGCTCGGCGCGTAGTAGGCGCTACTGCGACCGAACTGGGGCGGGCGGCGTTCCAAACGCGGTCTCTCGCACAGCGGTGGGGAGAACCGCGGAGGCGTGGTGCGGCGCTGAACCGCTGCAAACCTCTCCTGCTGTTGAGGAGAGGGGGGAGGGGTTCCCCCGCCCGTGGGCGGCAAGCCCCGACGAGACTCCCTTTGGGGATGGTGGGGATGCGGGCCCCCGCCCGTGGGGGGATTCCACCCCGCATCTTCAACCCGAACACCACCATTCCTATTGGCACACAAAACCGGGTGGTGCTTACCCTGGCAGTTCGGGCACGGCTCTGGCCGTGAACAGTCCCGCTGCAGATGCTGCCCCAAGCAGGAGTAGCACCACCGGCGATCATTCGCAATGCCTCGTCGATCTTTCACCTTCCTATTGAGGAATTGAGGACACGCAGAAACAAAATGGCCGTCAGCATTACAATATACGCAACGAGGGCCCTGGGCCGTTGCGTATCTGAGGGTTGGGCGGCGTGGCTCAACCACCCCTCGAGGGGGGGGGGCGAGCGACAACACGACGCTGTACTGGAGGAGGCCGCGCTGGGGCCGGGGACGGGCCTTCAACGCCAGCGTTGTCCAACAAGCGGCACTCCTCTTCCAAAAACGCCAACAAGTCTGCAAATGGCGGCAACTGCGTGGCACTGTCACCACCATGTTTTTGCTCAAAACGGACTTTCAAGTCCGTAGGCAAACGCGACAAAACAATGTGCAACAACATAAAGGACCATTCATCGATAGGCAGATCGAGCCGCCGCAAAGCATTCAATGCCACCACCATGGGGTTGACCAAGTCCACTCTCAAAGTGGCAACCCTATGGACGTAGGGCAACGACAACAGCTGTGCAACATGGGTATCTGCCAACCGCCTAATGTTGGCATACCGCTTCACCAATAGTTCCTTGGCAGTGGGGTAGTTTTGGTCGGTGACCGCCAAATGTGAAACAAGACCGAGGGCCTCTCCCTTTAATGTGGAGAACAAGTAGGCCAACTTCTGACTCGGTGCCAAGTCCGTCCTAGCATCTACCAGACTGGTGAATAAGTCATGGTAGGCGGTCCAACCTTTCAAATCCCCATCAAAATGTGGCAAGTCAAGAGTGGGTAAACGCCCCAAAAGAGCCATGGGTGGAGGTGTTCTGGTTTCCTCAGTCAATGCACCCCGCTCTACCCTGCTGGCGGCTTGGGCAATACTGTCCGTCAAATCATAAAACTGTGTGATGTCGGCCTCCACACAGTCATCCAGCTTTGGATCCTCGGTGTCCAAAAGCTCCGTATAGCAACTTTGTACAATTTTGCTCCGCTCCGTCAACTCTGCCGATCTTCGGAGCAAAGCATCAAAACGATCTGGTCGATCTATCAACGCAGCAGCTGAAGCCGCCCATCTCAACTCCGCTTTGATTCGGGCAACTAATTTTGACATACTTGTCCAAAACAACAAACAAAGCCAAAGGTATATAATTAAATTTAAATTATATTGTTCAACAATCTAAACCACAAAAAAAGAATTAAATTTAAATTATTTTGTCAGCAACGGAACCCTGCAAAGTTGCCTGCAGATCCCTAAATCAATTGCTATTACAGTGAGAACCTACAACAATTAACAATATTAGTTCAAAACTATAATTGATTTAAACTATAATTCAAATTATATTAATTAGTACAGAACCCTATTTTAATATAAAATTAACTAGGAATCCCCAAATTCAACAACTAAAATACATTTACAATACAAAGGTGTCTATTAATAGCAAAGGCCAAACCAATTCAATCAACTGGAGCAACTACTTCCATATGCACGAAACTACCCTGTTTTTTCATATGTATCAACTACCTACCAAATTTGACTTTTATCAATTTACATTAAAATTCACAAAAATAGGTGAGATTATATCTCCTCAACAATCTTTAGTGCAAACTAGTTACTTAACATAGAAATATCAATCAATTTTCAACAATGATTTACCAATTTTCTATCTTTGCCCGTAGCAACCCGAACATCAAAAAATAGATTTATCCAACAAAAGGTAAATTTAATGAACTGATTCCAACTGTGTGGGTTTATACCCATCAAACACAGTGGACTTGACTCTAAACAAGACTTCTAGACACCGTCGTGTAACAGGCAAAACCAAAAATCACTAATTAAATGCCCTGTTCTACGACTCGTGTGGATCTCAAAAAACCACGCTCTGCTACCAAAATTTTGATGCCTACACCTACGGCTTCCAAAACAGACGTCTCAATAGCTGGGCCCGTTTACTAAGACTGCTGTAGCTGAGGGTATAGGTGGCGATAAACTGCAGTCACACAGCAACGCCTACAAGATTTTGTGTCTGCGAAGGAGTCTAAGATTTATTTTGTAACAATGATAATTCCGTACTTACAGCCGTGACAGCAATACAGGCCTCTGTTGGCAAGCGCCCAAGGGCCGTGAAGGGTGTGTATCTGTAGTGTGTAAAGTGTAGGTCTGAATTCCCTTCACCGGTCTGCTCGTTCCGCCGGGCCGTTCCAAGTTTTCGCACGCAAACAACCGCGCTCGCAATGGATTACACAAAATGTCAAGTAACTAATCACAATTCAAGCTTTCTACACTCAAAACGCTCGTACGCGTTGTAGATTACAATTTATAGTTCAAGTATCTCAATAAACCACGCAGCGTCTCAAAAAGGTTATTCTTACAAGTTTTTACAAAGACAATATGACGTCTGTCAAAATAGTACCTCAAAAAGCCACAGCTTCGCTAGTATCTATCAAGGGCTGCGTTCCGAATCGCGCTCAGTATTCGGTTCCGAACACACTCATTCCAACATTTAGGGGCCTGTTTTAACCCATATAAGCTTCTTTTTAATTTGCATACACGCCCAGTACCATCGTCATATCCATCTGGTTGTCGCATGAAAATCTCTTCTTTAACAGATCCGTATAGAAATGCTGTAGATACATCAAATTGCTTCAAAGCTAACCCTTCATTTGCAGCAATACTAAGTAGGATTCTGATGGTGCTCATTTTTGCAACAGGACTAAATGTCTTCTCATAGTCTATACCTTTCTTTTGTGAATAGCCTATAGCTACTAATCGGGCTTTATATTTATCAACAGTACCATCAGGGCATGTTTTTATTTTGTATACCCATTTACAACGGAGTGCTTTTCTATTCTTAGGAAGTTGAGTCAATTCCCAAGTTGCATTCTCTTGTAATGAACTCATTTCTTTATTCATAGCTTCAATCCACTTGTCCTTTTCAGAATTGCATAAAGCTTCTCTATATGACGAAGGTTCAGGAATAGATGCAGTTTCGTTGACGAACTGGTCAAAACTAAACCTATTTGGAGGTTTAATCTTACTCCTATCGCGAAGTTCTCGATCATTCGTTACGACGACGCGTGTCACGCGTGGTGTACTTTGGTTTTCCTGTATCGCATCGTTATTTCCATCTATTTCATCTTCATCAAAAGATTGGAATTCTCCTATGCTTTCATTTGGTTCTGAATTTGGATGCAGCTGAGCTTCAATTTCAACAGTTTCTGAACTTGTAGATGGAACATCTAGCTCATGAACTTTACTTGGTTGTGGTTTAGGTTCCGGTTCTTCTGTGTAGACCTTACTGTTTTCTAATAGAGACGATTCGTTAAAAACAATATCTCTTGATCTCATGAGTTTCAGGTTCTTTACATCAAAAACACGATATCCTTCATCACCATCATACCCAATGAGTATTCCTTTCTCAGCTTTTCTGTTTATCTTACTTGTTCGTTTCTGTTTCGGAACATGAACATAACATTCGCTGCCAATTATTTTCAGATGATCAATTTTTGGCTTTTTGTTATACCAGATCTCATGCGGTGATTTTCCGTCTATTGGAGTTGGTCCCGTTCTATTTAGTATATAAACAGAAGCTTTAGATATCTCAGCCCATAGACCATTTGGTATCTCGCCATGAGCGTACATAAGTGTTCTTGTCATCTCCACAATTGTACGATTTTCTCTTTCAGCAGATCCATTCTGTTCGGGAGTGTATGGCATGGTAAATCTTTGTTTTATCCCGAATTGCCTTAGAGTATTGCGTATTTGCTCATTTTGAAATTCTCCTCCGTTGTCGCTCATCAACTCTTGTACAACGTGTCCAGAAGATTTAGCTTCAGCAAGAAACTCTTTCAAGCGAGCAGGAACTTCCGACTTGTGTTTTAAAAAGTAGATCCATCGATATTTAGAGAAGTTGTCTTTGAATAGAACATAGTACCTGTTCTTCGAGATTGAATAAGGAAACGGTCCGCATACGTCTGTGCTAATTAACTCTCCAGGTTTACTAGCTCTTGGTCTTTCACCAAATTTTTGTCTATGGCTCTTACCCAAGACGCAGCCTTCACATATATCAGTAGAACTGGGATCTAGTTTCACTCCAAGCTCTCTTTGTATAAGTTTTGCTACATGTCTTTTATTTTGGTGTCCAAGACGTTCATGGTACAGTTGAAGGTTTTGTGATGTCGTTAACTGGTTTATCGCAAATTGAGGCATCAACACTTTAACATTAAGTTTGAATAAGCCGCCATACTTATTACGATTTCCGATTAAAATGACTTTTCCATTATTCTTCACGTCACATGTTAGAGCATTCGACTGAAAGATACTATTACTTAGCGTATCTTGCGCAGCTAAGACAGAGAATAAATTCTTTTGAATGCTTGGTACATACCATACATTTGTCAGGATTACTATCTCTTTAAGATCTTTATGAACGTCAGCTTCAAGTTTTACAGTCCCTTTACCAATGGCTTCGATGACGTTACCGTTTGCTGTCATAACTCTATGAGATTCATCAAAGTATTCAAAAGATTGAAATACATCTCTTCTGTTGGTTACGTGACTGGTCGCTCCATTATCCACGTACCACGAATCTTTGTCAGTATCCTCGACGCTGCAGGCTAGAGCTAGGCCACTCACCATCGCTACATTCACAGATTGCTTTGGAGGCTTTGGAGGTCTGCCGTCCGCTATCCATTTCTTGCACGATCTGACTTTGTGAAAACCTTCTCCACAGTAGTTACATTTCTTCATTTTCTTCTTGTTTTGTGCATGCTTTTCATAACGTTTCGCATTTCGTACCATAAAAAGTTCATTGTTACTTTCGCTGTCACCCGAATTTTTCTCATTTAGCGATCTTTCATGCGCACACAGTTGAGTAGTCAGATTTTCTATGTTGTGATCTTGTACAGACATTAGAGCCCAACTAGATTTGAAGTTGAAGTACTCGTCAGGTAGAGAATGCATGACTTTACATATCAACAACATTTCTGGTAGCGTACTCTTGTTCTGCTCTGTCAACATCAAATTAACTTCGTGCCATAAATTCTTCACTGTCGTCAAATTAGTCCCCATATCATGATTAGGATCAAACTTGTAACCGAAGAACTGCATACACACATCATAGAATCTATCCTTTGATACTCTTTCAAAAAGCCGGTTTAATTCATCCCACGCTTCTTTAGCTGTACTAAAACGCATTACTTTTACGAGCATTTCTTCTGTCATATTTGTAGTTAGTAATAAGAATGCTGTGTTATCGATTTTTTTGATAAGAATCATATTCGTTCTTGTACCTGGTTATGTCTCCCGGTTGAGCATCTGTACTTGGAGGTTTCGGCTTTGCAAGAGTTCCTTGTAGGGCTTCCATAGCCCCAACATGGGTCTTCAGCAGCATCAACATTTGAAATTTCCAAGTTGTCCAATTGGTTCCATTGAACGGCCGTATGTCGAGTTTAACAGACATGTTTTAACTCTTTCCGAACCTTTGTTCTTTATAGAAACATCAATTACACTTATTTACAGTGTTCAATAAATCGAATTAATCGAATTTTAGCGCTCTGCTACCATATTAAAGTGAATAAATTATAAGCGCAGTGGAAATTGGTTGCATTATTATTTTATTACGTTTTGACAACTCACAAATCCATAGTAACCTAAACACAGATATAAATCACATGGATATAGAACTGCAGGAATGCACTGCTTACTAGATGTGCTTCCTTAACAAGATTGTCCTGAACTTGATCCAAGAACATTCACCCGATTTGCATCTCCCAACATCTCCAATTCAATTCAATTCAATCATTTATTCAGCAAATTGGCCACATAGGGGCACTTTAACACGTCAGAAAAAGAATTTACCAGCGCTCCGTTACTCCCACATAAATACTCATTCTTCTCAGTCTTCTCTAATTCATCTTTTTCATATGACCAAACCAATAAAAAGCATACCTATGTACCTACCTTTTCTATTTTTGTCACTACATTCTCTTTCACACCACACTGCTTCCTTATATTCCTTACCCTATATCACACAATTTAACATCTGCTTATTCCCCAAAGATTCCATTTCTACAGCATTAATAACTCTGCTTTAGTGCCTCTTTTGCCATTCCCTGCCAAAAAACGTTCTATTTTCATCTCTATCAAAAATTATGACGAGCAAACTTGAAACAATAAATATTGAAAAATCAAATAGCTACTGAAAATCGAAAGCTCGAAGTTTTGAGCTCAATCAAAGTTATGTTCCTAACCGATAGGAAATATTGTTTTTAACATCATTATATCAGCGGATAGACGTCCACTGCTGAACATAGGCCTCCCCCAAGGCTCCGCCGTCCTCCACCTCAAAATACTTACACAAGTTACTACATATTATGTACGCAACGTTCGAATACGAATTGGTGGGTCATAATAGGTAAATTCAATACTTGATCCTTATACCTTAAGTCTTGTATGGAATGCACTGACTTAAGATGCACTGTAAACCAAAGAAAAATACTCGTAGTAAATGGTAGTACTCCGAAATTGCGTTTAGTCCCGAAAAGGTATACAGCGTCTACATAGAAACCCTGAAGGAAAGAAAGTTTCTTCTCAACCTTATGTCCCGTGACAACTTCCACTAGTTAAAAATCTCTCTATACTAGAAATGTATACGGTAACACGTTTGCAAAATAACTTAAGCACTTTGAAGTAACCAGGTGTGACTCTAGTGTAGCCTAGAAGTATGTAAAGTCAAATGGGTGCCTCGTGGTCAGCCGCGGTCCGAACGCTGCGCCCGCGACTGATCTCGGCGGCGCGGGCGCAAGGCTCGTTTCGTGCAAAGCAAGCGTGTGCAAAATCCTAAAATTCCACATGACCTGATTGAAGATGATTTAAGACTAGCTTCTGCCCGCGACTTCGCTCGCGTGGAATTCGGTTATCGCGTTCCCGCTGTAACTCCGCGCGGAAAAGTAGCCTATGTTCCTGTTTCCCGGGACTTTCAACTGCTTATCTCCATGACAAATTTCATGTAAATCGGTCTAGCGGTTGAAGCGTGAAGAGGTTACAGTCAGGCAGACAGACAGAAAGACAGATAGACAGAGTTACTTTCGCATTTATAACATTATATTAATATTAATATGGATTAATATGGAATAAGTACTAGTGTTAAGATTGATTCGCAAAAATGCAACTTGCTGTTGGTAGGTGGTATGTGCCGGTATTTCTGACTTACGTGCGAAATTCCATTCTAATTTACCACCCAGCTTTTCGATAGTTATGAGTCCCGGGAAAGGACATAGACTTCTTTTTATGCCGGAAAAATACATAGTTCCCGCAGGAACGCGACGAAGTTCACGCGGTCGAAGTCGCGGGCAAAAGCTAGTCTCGTTATAAAGGAGGCCAGTGCCCAGCAGTGGGCTGTTGTGGTAATAGTTGGTTGTTAAGGCAATAAGTTCACCAGAAAAGGTGTAGGTAGTTGCAGAGTACCTACTTATATTCCCTTTTCAACCTTTGCATCCTCTAAATATTGGTGTCGTTGTGTTCCGGTAGGGGGTTAAGGTAGCCGGCGAAATTTCTGGCACAGAGGCATTCCATCTTAGGCCTCAGGGTAGGCAATGCATTCGAGACCTTATGGTTTCTTGATGGGGGATCATAGGATTTCGGTGTCCATGGGCCACTTACCATGGGTTGTGCGCTCGTTTGCCTGTACCAATGACATTTAAAAGAGGGGTAAGGGTACCGGTGAAATTATTATCTCATAGAGACATTCGTACTTATGATGCCTCTTTTCCATGGGCCACAGAGACCAATACCATGGGAAGAGGGAGGGGGGTGTATAAGGGTCAAGCAAAACGTGACGATATTTTACCCACAGAATCAGTTATCGATTCTATATAGGCATGTTTAATTTTTTAGAGTTGTTAAAAAAAAATGGGCCAGTATGGAATTGATGGTATGACCGATACCTGAATCCCATACAAAAAATGTTTTCTTACCAACTAGAAAAAATTAAAAACCTAAAAAATACGATTAGAATTGACAGGTAGCTAATTCTTTGGGTTAAAATATCGTCACAACGTTTTGCTTGACCCTGTTATGGTTCACGATTAAAATGTTTTGTTAGTACCTACACTTTAAAATGCATATTTTCTTATAACCATAAAAGTCGTAGATCTCGTAAAACAAGTATATGTTATGTTTTACTACTGTTTGTCGTAACTTATAACGAGAATTGATTAAATATGAAATATGTGAAAGAGGGAAACGATTTTTTTCTACTTATTAAACACAAAATAAAAATAAAAGGATTTGTACGTGATTAGTATGATCTTTCAAATACAAAAGTTTGAATTTTTTTACGACTCTATGTGTTTGTTTATCATGTTCATTAGAGTGTTAGGTACTAGATTAATTTTCGATTAATTTTGAGGTCTGAGTAGGTACATATTAGAGATCCATCATGCATATATACGGTAGTCTGGTATGCCCATTGCCCAGAATTTCGTCATGTAGGTACCGTCACTGGAACGCAGAGGGTTAGCTAACGGAAAAAAACATTTTCCCTCGGTAAAAAAGTTCATGATAACGATCCTTTGTGTTGAAAATCGAATTTGATCTTGAAAGATACAGGCTGAAATAAATAACAAACATTTGTCGCCAAGCGTGAGCAGTGTACCTACGTGACGTAGCTGCGTACGCGCCGAACTTTGGTATCAGACGAATTAATTGATACAAAAGCTGATGATAGAGACTGGAGCCGTGTGCAAACTTAAGTGGAAGATGACGAAAGCGAAAGCAATTACCTATATTCAATTTGACTTCTAATAAGAAGCAGAAATTTCAGAAATAATTATAATATGTTTGTTAGTTAGGAATCTCATTTTATATTTTCGCATGCCAGTTGCTGGTAAGGTGTAGGTACTTAGCAATTTAATCTTTTATATATATACCATCTTATGTACTACATTTTATGCGAATACAGATTGATTGATTGATTAATTTATTGAATACAATTAAAATGGTTTTTCCTTGATCGGTATGTGGACCGGGCCTCAGTTAATTATGAGCTTTTTTACGGGGAGCGCTGGAAGAAATTCCTTTAAACGATAAACTCCCTTTTGTAAAAGTGTCTCTACATTGTATTGTAAACCGTATTTTTGTGTTTCTTTTTGTACAGTAGTAATCATTTTAGGTACCCACATTTTGTAAGACGAAGAAGGAAAAGCGAGAAGTTTCCTTACTTTACTTGGCTAGTACCTAGATAAGAGACTCGTCTAAAAAGTAAACATATCAAAAGAAAATAGCACGTTTCTTAGATGTCCATTGGCGTTGCAATTGCAATTTGACTGTGAAAGCGATGCTGTGGCAATGAGTTTTTATACCTTAGTCTGGCATATTTTCGGGGGTTTGTCAAATTCACGTCGGCTCCCTGGACTCCCTGGACAAACAGGAACTATTTACCAGTAAAGCTATATTCCTAACGTAAAACAAAACATTTAACGTAATGGCGGATATGTATAAAGTAACTTCTCCTTAAGTTTAATTCACACGGCACTAGAGCCGCGTGCAAAAAGGCTTTTTAACTACTTTTATCAGATAGTGTATCGACCATCGATCAATTGCTCGGCTGGCGACACTCGGAGTCGTTCCTACGCTGGAAAAACAACTGCGATAAGTCGATAACTCATAAAGACAATCCATTTTTATCATGAAATTGATTAAATTTTGACTTTGTTTATATTTTACCACATTCGACTATCAATCAGTCATAGGAAATTGGGTATTTTTATGATTATGTAACTTTTGAAAATTATTAACTAACGCAGTTTATACTACCAGTGACATCTAGCGACAAGTAGCTGAAGTTTTTCCACGATGCGCTCACTCGAGTTTGTTACCTCAGTTTCGCTCACAGAGATTTTCTACCAGCCGCTAGATGGTGTAACTGTACACGGACACAAGCTGTATTTTAATAATCAGAAGTTCAAATAGTAGATTGTTTATCAAGGGACTAAAACAAGCCATTATGACACGCGATGTTTAGCCACCCGAGCAGAGCGAGGGTGGCTATAGTTCGAGTGTCATTATGGTTGTTTAGTCACGCGTTAAACACTCTGCTTTTCACTTCGAATGCGAGGAAAAAAAAACGAAGTTCCATACAAAATTACGATATTTATTATTACAAAGTAGATTCTCGGCTACTTCCCGATGACCTAGAATCATGAAATTTGGCCAGAAGCAAGGTCTTACAGCACACATACAGGAATAAATCTGATAACCGTAAATATGATATATTTTGGTACAAAAAAAGACAATTTACTAATACAAACTTATCATTTGCGGTTGGCGCAGTAGCCGTGTCTACTTCACCAACCGCAAATAATAAGTTTGTATTGTTAAATTTGCATCATCAAGTTTGTAGGTACGGAACCCTCGGTGCGCGAGTCCAACTCGCACTTGACCTGTTTCTTATCACGTGACGTTTTGAATGATATTTAGACTCTCTGATGCCTAGACAATAAACAATATTTTTGTTTGTAAAAAAATATATAAAAAAAAGCGACTTCAAACTCCGACAGCCTGCAAATTTATCAGTCATCAGCTTTGGGTCAGTTCACTTGACACCGACTTTGCAGGTCGGAGTTTGAAGTTGGTTTATATTTTTTAATTAAAAAAATGTTTTCGGCTACAGTTTCCAAACATGTGTATAACGGGACGGAAGTCTCACTGTAGTTTTTGAAATTTATGCCAAAATCATACAAGTGCTAACAATTTTTTAGGAGTTTCCTCATGGATCCCATCACCAGAACTGAACCAAATTAAAATAAGACCAATCGAGAGTTACGATTAAAGAAAGAATTATCGAAAACGGTTCACAATTGACGGTACCTAATCAAGGAACATGTACTTACATGCGCTGGTAAATTCATTTCTGTTAAATTCATTTAAAAGTGACGTGTAAAAGTGCCCAGATGTGGCCTATTTGCTGAATAAATATTTTCATTTTCATTTTCATTTTCATAATACAAAAAAAAAACTTATGCGGATTACGTCCCGTAGTTTTTCAATACGAGTTCAAATATGAGTGGCGCGCATAAGGTTTAATTTCGTATAGAAAAAATACTTCCCGCACGTCGCCCTTTGACAGTTGCAGTCTCTCGTTAGAGAGTAGTATATTCCTTGGTCGCAGTCGTAATCTGCATCGCGAACGGATGGCCAAATGCAATGGACTGATGAGAGCGAATTTAACCCAACCATGAGGAATAATGTTACTTATATAATTAAGCTTCTTATACCACCATCTACTTTTTATCATCGGACTAGAGATCTTCTACTATCTAAAGTCCCGCGCCTTCACATTTCAAAACGCTTCAATTATTTCATTATTATTTAAAAAGCACCACCAACACTCTCAACGCATAGTTGATGGCTGTCTCAGCTCGCACACATGAGTTGAGAGTGTTGGTGGTGCTTTTTAAATACATTGAAGCGTTTTTAAATGCGAAGGCGCGGGACTTTAATATAGTAGAAGATCTCTACTAGACGACGGGAGGGTTTCCATCCTCATGTGGTTGAGTTCCCCATGCATCGAACAAAGCGATGCGCTAAATCTTTTCTTGGTTCGCACTGCTAAACTTTGGAATTCCCTCCCTGCGTTTGTGTTTCCCAGTTCCTATAATCTTGGTGTATTCAAGTCTAGAGTGAAGAGGGATCTTCTGGGTAAGCGTGTCCCACCTAAGACCCTATCATTACTTTCCATCAGGTGTGATTGGGGTCAAACGCAAGCCCATTCGTAATAAAAATAAGCTGAAATTTTGCTTGGATGTTTGTTACTCAATCACGCTAAAACGGCTCGATCAATTTGCATGAAATTTGGCATACAGATAGCTATTATCTCGGAAATCCCGGAAAAATCCCGGAAACTCATCAATCAGGGACCCCGGAAGAGGACTTTGCGTAGAAAACCCGGGAATCCCACAAATTCCGGAATCCCGGGAAAGGTTTTAAAAGTATCCAGGAAAAAGGGCTTTGGAAATAATTATAGTGTTAAATTCCCTGCAGACGAACTCGCGGATAAAAAAGCTCATATTAAATACATCTAGGTATGCTAGTAATTTCACCAGTTCTCTTCCCCTTTTTCACCCCTGAATGAGGCCCCGTAGTTTTTCTATATACGAACACGTGCGCCACTCGTAGGGTCGATCCCGATGACGACCGCTTCTCCAACCAAGTGGCCAAACGCGATAATTTGAGCCCGCGGGTGTCACGTCACTTTTTACGCAGGTCCGGCCGCCGAGGGCGTGGCCGCCCTTTGAAACGTGAGCCCCGCGACCGGCCGAGGCGCCCGCGGGGCTATTCTTTGACGATCGCCACGTTGTTTATAACAACTATTAAGGACTAGCTTCTGCCCACGACTTCGTCCACTAGGAATTTGGTTAAAGCGCCCCGGGAACTATGCGTTTTTCCGGTATAAAAAGTAACCTGGGTCGTTCCCCGGGACTCGAAGTACTCCAGACCAAAGTTCTATACGTAAATTGATCCAGCGGTTTAAGCGTGAACAGGTAACAGACATACAGACAGAGTTACTTAGATCTATAATATTTGTTTAGTATTGATTGCCCAGGACTGCCATTTCGTGTAATATATATGCTGCTATAGCACGAAATAACTTAGATGTCGGGCGAACCACTTAAGCCGCTGCTGCAGTCTTTTATCGCTTAATCCAATCGCCTTCTAAATTGTTTCGTGCTAAATCTAGTGTCCCTTTAAGCAACCTAATGTCAGCTAATCCAAACATCCCTAATCTAATTGCAAAAATAGAGGCCACCTACGTTTGCTCATCGTCATCTACTTAGGCCCGGTTCATATATCCACGAAACGCCTCGTTTTGCCTACGGACGGTTGATTTTTGTCATTTGTTCCATAGAGAATCTGTCAAATTTTAACCGTCCGTAGGCAAAACGAGGCGTTGTTTGGATATAGGAACCGGGCGTTAATCACCAACATCGAAGTAATCCGCTTGTAATTTTTTCACTTCACTCTCCGATGACAACCTTGGGCTCTATTGGAAACGTTACATCGGGAAAAGAGATTCTCTAACCCTGCGCCACGGCGTGCTCAAAATTGAACTAAATCTAGCAGGGATGGGGAATCCCTTTCCCTGTGTAACGTTTCGAATAGAGTCCCTTGTTTATTAACTAGTCGCTTGACTGAAAGTGACGCGATATTTGATGATGTAAGATGCGCGTGTTTGTAAGCCTCTAACTCAAGTTAAATTCATACAAATGAATCTGAGTTAAAGCGTTAACCTGAGGTTAGCGGCGTGGGGCAAGTGGGCCTAAATCGTGTAATACCACTGTGATAAGAGTGAGATTGAATACTTTTACTTAGGTCATCATCATCGCCATCATCATTTCAGCCAAACGACGACTACTTTACTTAGGTACTCTCCATTTATTACTTCAGGTATTTTATTTTTTGAAGTCCTTAATAGGTATTACCTACTGATTTTTTCAGTCTGTTACTTTGTTACTAGTACGTACGTAGATACCATTTTCCTTAGAAATAGTCAGTTAGTAATTAGATCGTAGGCACGTAGAGATCTTCTACTATCTAAAGTCCTGCGCCTTCACATTTCAAAACGCTTCATTTTTTTATTATTATTTAAAAAGCACCACCAACACTCTCAACACATAGTTGATGGCTGTCTCAGCTCGCACACTTGTGTTGAGTGTGTTGGTGGTGTTTTTTAAATACATTGAAACGTTTTGAAATGTGAAGGCGCGGGACTAGTAGAATATCTCTAGCAGAGTACTCTGGCACTCTGGTCAGCATATCATGGATACGTAGTTAAGTAAAACCAGGTAAAACTTATGGAAACTGCATCAAAATTTAGTGCCTCCTTCGGGCTATACTTACCTACCTAATTATTTGTATAATTGAAAAAAGGATACGAGAAATCCCATGAAGAGAAACAGGAAAAGCCTGTCTCTATGTATTAGGTACTATTGCTCAAAATGTGATTGTTTCTTAGCTTTCCTGGAGGATAGACCTCCGTATATATTCGAATAAAACACAAAGTGTTGCATGCAACTGAGCATCACTACCAACTGCAGTTGATATTTATACACAAAGTGAGTTTTTATGTATTTCTCTCCGGTCAGGTCGGTTTACGGCCGCGGGCGTGAGAGCGTTCCATTTCATGCAATCGCGTACCATTTGTAGCCGCGAGCGCAAAGCCGCCGGCTTTTAATTACGGCCGCGGCGGCCGGCGTCGAATGTCACTTTTACAGCAAAGTTTTTTGCACCCGCGCTCGTAAAATTTGTTATTAATACAGTAAAATTTCGGATTAGGTGGTTTTAAATTCGAAACAAAGCGAGGATTTAATTGGTGATTCGTGGGCGCTGCGCGTTTATTGTTTGCGCCTGTAAAGCCGATTGCTGCGCGCGCGGCGGCGAATCGATTCGACGCTCCGAGATTAATCCCGCGCCGGAAGCTCGGGGAGGCTTTGAATCGGTGATGGAAAACAAACGTGCTATAGTCGATTTGTAGAATGTTTTGACAGTTATGAGTTTACCTCGATAGTGATGTACCTATCACCTACCTATCCAAAAATCGATAAACAAAAACAGCTCTGTAAAATTTGCTAAACAAACAATGAACTTACCTTCGCCACCTTCGCCAGTTAAAAGGCCAAAAACTGGGCTCTATGTAGTAGTGTGGAATCCTACAGTATCTACCTACCTTATAGGCTAACGAGGACGTGTCGATTTTATTTCTAAGTACAATTTTAATTTTATACAGGTGTACTTTTCCCTTTGTTTGTTGTATTATGAAAAGTTATTGACGAATATCTATTAAACTTTTCCGTTACTGACTGAGTGTCTGACAGACACCGCACACCGCGCAAACTACTGGTCGTAGAAAGCTGAAATCTGGATTGTAGCTTCCTTGGGGATTGTAGGCAAGGACTTAAGAGAGGATTTCCCGAATTCCATACGGAAACGGGGGAAACGGGACATACGAGGGAATTACTGCTGGAGACAGATAAGTAGTAGGTATATTGTAAACTTCGAGGTTCAGAAAATAAATAAATTTATCTCGTGCAAACCAATTTAATTCTTATGGTCGATGTTCCCGCGGATCTAATTGTTATAAATACTTACGAGTAGGTGGTATCATTATTTACACTATTAATAGTTAAGTTAAGGCACATTAAATTCGTAAATTTGATAGCGTTTCGTTAAATATTAGATTATTCTAATTAGTGTTTGGCCTGGAAATGACCCGTTCAACTGCACACATAAATAGTTGTTAGATTATTTTCGGGTCGGGGGTTCAAGTCGGCTAGGTCAAATATGTTTCGTAAAACCATAATTAATGTT
The DNA here is from genome assembly GCA_963971205.1 of Aethes cnicana. Taxonomy (NCBI): domain Eukaryota; kingdom Metazoa; phylum Arthropoda; class Insecta; order Lepidoptera; family Tortricidae; genus Aethes; species Aethes cnicana. Next base: position 267,687 of record OZ020288.1, on the reverse strand, counting down.
GTCAAACAATATTGTTATCGTAGGGCTACTACAATATGCTTAGTCAATTAAGTAGATGTAAGAATATGTCGATTTTGGGACGATCTGAGTACGTAGAATCGCTAGATGTTGAATTTTACGTGAAGTATTCGAAAATAAATACCTATCATCAAATTGATTCATTTATAAAAGTTTATTTTATAAAGTTATAAATAATTGGTTTAGTTAGAGCGGTTCTGCGTAGAAGAAAGGGCTACCGACCCTATGCAATTACGCTCAAAATTTTTGTAATTGATTTTTTTTCCCTAGTTGGAAAATATAAAGCTATCAAACATTTCGGCCATAATAAAAAATATATAAATATGTATTCTGATTTTGATATAAAATAATGATAAAGTCACCATTAAAGGTCCACAATCTGTTAATATGATTATAAAGTAGAGTCAAAGTCATACATAATTATAATTTTAAGTACCCATCCTTGCCTTAAAACTAAGAGATATCCTGTGTTCACTAAAAGTAAAATATTCTAAATATTTACATCATTGCACCCCCATCATGTTCCACACATTTGACTATTCTATTTCAGGTTTCCCAGCTAACATATAATAAATTCATGTGGGACTATTTGATTTTTATGTTATAAGAATGAATAGCTTGAAATGTTTACATAATATTGCCGCACTGGGTTGTAACTGTCTAATTTCAGTTGACTGGGCACCCGTGCCATAATATGTAGATTGCATTAAATATCACGAAAAAATGGCAGTATTTTTTTCTAGCACGCTTGAATGTCCCACTTCTGGGTAAAGGCTTCTCCCTCGACCTTTCAGCTCGTCCCTATATTCGTTATTATTACTTAGATATTAGACTGCTAATCTTCTAATACTTACATAAAATAAACGGCTCGACCGATTCTTACGAAATTTGGAGTGTATGTTCAGTAGGTCTGAGAATAATAGACGTAAGCAATTAAAAAAAATCTAAGGTGGTACGAAGGCTACGGGTTCAGCCAGTATTAATATAAGATTGTTTACAAAAGAAATGATTTATTTATTTAGAGCAGTAAGTACTATCTTTTATTTACCTATTCACTTCGTATATCATTCGCCAAATGACGGATGAACTCAATTTTTACTATCTAAGCTTTTATCTGAAATATCCATTTATTTATAATCAATCGAAACTAGATATAATAATATGTTGAAAATTCATTTCTGACGTGTAAAAGTGCCCCTCTGTGGCCAATTTGCTGAATAAATGATTGATTTGATTTGTGAATTTAATACAATCTCATGATAAATGAAATCCCTCCTAACTACTACATGGTAATACTCATAGTAAAGATAAATCTGTAATATCTTACAAAAATGTAGCAACATTACATAATATTTATTTACACTAGGTAGCTAATAGATAATACTTTCGGTCATATCAGCACTCGATACCGAATCAGGGGCTATATTCGAAGTCTTAAATAGGGATCTGTCTGTTCCCTATAGGATCGCTCACGCGTCAAGTTGAACTTTAAATCTAGCTGCTTAAAGTTCACGCGACGCGTGAGCGATCCTTTAGGGAGCAGGGAGATCCCTATTTTAAGACTTCGAATATAGCCCCAGCTGTTAATATCAGTCACTTGAAAGATAACACGTTTTCCGGAAGCATTCACTTAATGAGTATACCTGATGGTGATAACATCGTCGTCAAGTGAAACTATCGCGATATGTTTCTAATTCTCGTAGTACAATCAATCCATCTTTAGAAATTTAATCTCTGACATACATATATGTATTATACCCACATATATCTAATTCATAAAAAAACTTTATATAATATCAACAATCGCAACATACAGATCTTTGTATTTTTTTAAAACTGAAAGTGAAAGTTACAAAACATTTAAAAGCAACTGTAGGTATAAATAAACGTGTTGTGCTGTATGCCTAAAAACTATCCTTTAGATGACGAACACATGATCACTGAAATGAAGTCACTCATTTCAAACCTGCGCTGCGCATGAGCAACCGTCACAATATCACTTCACACTGCATCTACGGACGTTAACCGTTAATATTCAAAACACTTCATTTGAACTCGGAACGTTCCGTTTTTCACTGAGTTCGATGCTTGGGTCCCCGCAGTCGAGATGACGTCACAGGTG
>OZ020288.1:229964-265347 GCA_963971205.1 Aethes cnicana | reverse complement strand
GTTGCGGGTTCTAAAAACTTTTAGGCTGACTTTGAAGAGATCAACGTGACCTTTCATGATTTTCATGAACTGTAATTTATCAACACAGGTTTACGTTAAAACAAATTAGCTCAATTAATTTAGACACGATCTTTCATCTAGGTTCGTTCTTTTTAACGTTTTGTTAACTCAAGTATGCAAATTGTTTAGTGATCTAAATACAAGAGTAGGTATATGTACTTACATAAAAATATTTTTATGTTTCCGAATATTTTCAGCAGAATTTTGCATTAAATTATTCATCAATTTAATAGAGATAGAGTATAGCTAAAAAGCGCTGAAATTTTTCATTGAATCACTCAAAGTGAATATAGCTGGCGAATGAAGGTTTAAAAATATAATTTTAATTTAAACTTTATGCACAACAATTTATGAATATTATTTACATAGGTATGCGTTGACTTTACTTTGTGTGATGAACACGAATGTTTGTACGCGAGTCATGGATGTTAGTATTTATATATGTATGTATTTCTCTATATAGTATATATATCTAGTATGTATATCGTTGTCTAGCATCCATAGTACAAGCTTTGCTTAGTTTGGGGCTAGGTCAATATGTGTGAAATGTCCCAAGATATTTATTTTTATTTATTTATTTATTTTATATTAATATCATAACATATACACTCAACAGCAATGAATACGGGTCATTTTGTATGGAAAATCATATACAAAGTGACCAGTTTTCATTGCTGTTGAGTGTAGCTTCGTACACTTTCGTAGCTATGGAACCATTATGATTCAGGTTCCTGAACTGTTTCCAAAACAATTGAAGCTCGTAGGCGTTGTCAGTTTTATTAACGATTAATTATTAACTAAAGCATAAAGACAATACGAAACAATAGCCACCGTTATTTATTTAACGAGTTCAAAAATGGGATTTTATATAGGATTTGATTTGGTTTTGGGTTTTTTCTTTTCAAACAGACCTTGAGTCACCCGTTGATGTCTAATACATGTCAAAAAGTGAGATCAAGTAATAGGTTTTTATTTACAAATATAGGTTTTTTTTAAATGATTGCTACAATACAAACTCTTTATTGAACACCATAAACAACAGTAAAAAACAGCTTGAATACACAGTTAAAAGGTAAATATTATAATAATAATAATGTATTTTCGTTTTCTCCTTTATTTTTGTACAAATTTAATTGTCTACTCACGCGCATGTTTCCTCTCCACTAATCAAATATTAGCTGGAAGAAATTATTAAGGGATAAGCTCGCCATTGTACATTTGTCCCTTTTCTGTTTTGTGGTTTTGTATTACTGTGTTTTTGTACAACTAATAATAGGTAAGTCTATAGAAGTCGCGTCTGAAACTTGCAAATTAAAAGAAACTATCAAGTCATGGGGATTATAATAAACGATGCTGAACACAAAATAACGATTTAAAAAAAATTACTGTATTATGTATGTGTGTATGTATGCATGTATATCCGGATTTAACTCGACGGAACTGAAAACTACTGGACGGAATGCAACAAAATTTTGGTACGGGGGTAGTTTATAACACTGGTCAACATATAGGCTACTTTTTATCCCGGAAAACGCATAGCTCCCGCGGGAACGCTATTTCCGAATTCCACGCGGACGAAGTGTTACTTACTTACTAATCATAAACATAATATTTCAAACTCTTTTGTAACTAAACCGTCTACACAATCTTAATACCTATCGTATATGTATAAGCTGTGCGTGTATAAGTGAGTGATTGCAAATGAATAAATAAATGTTCATGATAGTTATAATATAGTACCTACAAAAACAGCCTCGATGTAATATCGCAGAAACTGCTCAATTTAGAAAAACAAGATGAAAACTCGAATGTTTACAAAACAATCAAAAATAGTTCCTAATAGTTAACACCGCTAAATTATCTTTTTTATGACGCGAAATCTGTAGCGGACTTCCTTTTTAGGGTTCCGAACTCCACAAGGAACCCTTATAGTTTCGCCATGTCCGTCCGTCTGTCCGCACTATTACTGGGAGATGCTTAGTTCTAGAAAGTTGTAATTTGGCATGAGTATATATATTAAGGTTTAAAGTGCTATTTTTTGGTAGAGTCCAGTTCCCCCCCCCCCCCCACCTGGCAGCTAAATGGTAGATTTCAGATAGCTGAAAAAAATCATGGTGGTGGCCTGGTGGCATATATGTATAACGTAGTTGAAAGGAAAACTATCACAGCTAAGAAGGCTATACAAGTTTCCGGGTCATAGTCGACCAACTGTAAGCAAGCAAAAATGCGTAGTTACGGAAAAGTAAAATTCCATTATACATACTGCGAGCGGCAGGGGCGTCGTCGGGCGGGCACGTCATACCTCAGCCTAGCTAAGATGTAGTCTTAGGCCCGGTTCCTATATCCACGAAACGCCTCGTTTTGCCTACGGATGGTTAAAATTTGACAGATTCTCTATGGAACAAATGTCAAAAATCAACCGTCCGTAGGCAAAACGAGGCGTTTCGTGGATATAGGAACCGGGCCTTAGAAAGATGTACTAAAGGGCGTCGTCAACTTCGGAACCCTATACTTTGCGCGTGGCCCGACACGCACTTGGTCGGTTTTTGTTTGTTTGTTCGTCTTTAAAAAACCCTCAAAACTATGTCAAAACTTTGTCAAAGGTGGCGTGATGTGACCTTGAAGGTCACTAACGCTCTGCCTACCCCGCAACATGGGAACATCAGGCGTGACGATATATGTATGTGTGTATGTATGTCTTTACAAATAAATGAATTTCCGATGCATTTTTAGCTCGTCATTGAGCGTTGTTCCCTATCGTAATATAAATCATGTTTTATTCTACTACTTCAGCCTATTTGCGTCCCACTGCTGGGCACAGGCCTCCCCTCATCATGAGAGGGTTTGGGCTATTAGTCCCCACGCGGGCCTAGTGCGGATTGGGGACTTCACACACATCTTTGAATTACTTCGCAGACGAGTGCAGTTTTCCTCACGATGTTTTCCTTCACCGAAAAGCTCAGTGGTAAATTCAAATAGAATTTCGCACATAAGTAAACTTAGAGGTGCGAGCCGGAATCGAGCGCCCGACCCTCTGCATGAGAGGCGGTAGGTCGAACCACTAGGCCGCCGCGGCTTGTTTTATACGTGTATGTTAAAACTTTAATCCAAATCCGATAGCCGTCGTCACCTGTGCGCACGCGGCGCTCGGGGTGTCGCAGCCGCGGGTTATCGCGCGCGACACGCCGCGTGCGTCACTACGCCATCGCCAGTTTGCAATCGACAATGGTTATATTCATGCAAAACACGCTAATTTTAGGGTTCCGTAGAAAATGGTAAAAAAACGGAACCTTTATAATAGGGATGACGACAACTTTTTTCCCTTAGTCTATCAGGAAGATTATTGAAAAGTATTGGACACGTATTTTTTCTTTTTTCACGTAATCAAACTTATACGGAGATATATTGAGTTGAAATGTCGCGTGACGTCTAACCGTGACGATTTATACCTAACGGTGACGTAGTTAGCCCCCACTCTCCAAATTTAATGCGTTTTAACTTAGTCATTCTTTGTTAATTTGATAAAACAAAAAATATGTGCCCAATATTTCTTTATTACCTGACTGACGGACTAATTAGAATTTCGATTTCTTCACCCTGTCGTCATCCCTATTTCGTCGTGTCCGTCCGTAGGCACCTATATCACAGCCGTTTTTCTCGAGACTATGGGACCTATGTAGTATGGGTACTGTATGGTTGAAATTTGTAAGGTGTATGTTTTATGAACCGCTACAAAATTATGACAAAATGGTTGACTCAAGGCAGGAATTCAGGAGCAGAAGTACACAGAAAGCGGAACAAAGTACCTATGTGATATACCTAAGAGATATCTATAATATTGGATGGTAGGTATATCACAGCAAGATTGCTGAAAATAATGAATTTTCAAATTTGTAAAACTACGCTTATACAACAACAAGACAGCGACCAGACTTCCTCCATTGGTAGATGTATGGAAATTAACTTTCATTACCCTTGTTTTATGAAATGTTGTATTTATCAGCGCTCGTATTAGGTAGGTACAGGACAAGGTACCTATTCACTTGGTATAAACATCGGCGGGTTGCGCAAGAGTGTATCGCTGCCATTAAACGGCCGCCGCGTAATGAAATTGATTACCGCATTATTATTATTTTATTTATTGAAAATTAATAAATCATACAGAAATAAAAAACTTAAAACTAAATCATTTTCCCGCAAAACTACTTGAATGCAGTTTGTCTGCAGGCAAGAAAATATACATATAGAGTCTTCAATTTGACATTCCTTAATTTTAATATTACCTATTCAGTACTATTATTATATGTTATATATTGTAATTACATAATATATTATTATTATTATATTATTTTAGCTATTTATAACTTAGATAACAGATAGATAGATAGTATTGTATTAATTATATTTCGATCCGAATCTAAAAACTCGTGTAGTCAGGTTGCAGCCATTGCTCGCGTGCAGTAAGTCTGACAGTTTTAAGTTACCGCCTTCGCCGACGCCATTTGTGAAAACCTGCGCAAAAACCTCGTTCATAATTTATTTATTTATTTATCAATTTTATTTACACAGCATTACAGTATGACACCAATGCACTGGTAAATTAAATGTAGGTAACCAGTACTTTTTTTTAATTATTATTATAGACGGACAAACAGGCAGACGGCCCACCTGATGGAAAGCGGTTACCGCCGCCTATAGACATTTGTAACACCAGAGACGTCACCAATGCGTTGCCGGTCCCGTAGATATTTAATGACACCCTTTTTAAAACATCCCATATTGTAGCGCAGAGGGAAAATTTCAGCAGGGAGTACATAGGTACTAAAGTAAAAACATATAGCTTAATAAATAACACTGGATTCTCTTTTATCCATCATCTCACAATATTTAAGGCATTCACAGCAAACAGCCACCCATCGCCAAGCAAACACATCACATTCTGGTGCTGATGCCAGTAGCGCATTCAGAATAATTGGCTTCGCAGGCTAAAATCTAGCGATAATTGGTGAGCGTGAATGAGCGCCGAGTTGACCCTGGTATCGCGGGAGGGTCGCGATTATCGTCCGGTTATCGGACGAGCGTCACCGGCGCACGCGCAGCCGACGCGCCGCGACTTACCAGAATCATGAATGGATGGCTGAGAATGCTTAATATTATAAGTACATTGTTAGCTAGAAAAAAATCTTCAGATTAGTAAATTTACTCAACAGCAATAAAAACGGGTCACGTTGTATGGAAAATCCTATACTAAGTGACCCGTTTTCATTGCTGTTGAGTTTAGATAGGTACCTAATCTGCCTATGTAATAATCGTACATCTTTCTTTGCACATTACTACTACAGCCTATTAGCGTCCCACTGCTGGGCTCAAGCCTCCTCTCATCATGAGAGGGTTTGGGCTATAGTCCCCACACGGGCCCAGTGCGGATTGAGGACTTAATCATACCTACCATTGTTTAATTGAATTTTGTTTATGGCAACCATTATTTCATTCATTAACTTGATATCTGGCGGAAAAAAAATTAGGCCATGTCAGTCGATTCAAATTCAAACCAATTCACCTTAAACACAAACATACAACTCGCATGTCTAACTTATACCTATGGACGACGGCATTCTTACAAATTGTTCCAAATAAGGAAAAAACTCCCATAATGCTTTATGATTTGACGCCAAATTTTTTAATGAATGAAATACTTATTTAATTAATTCATAGCGTTTTGTTTCATTTATGCCATGGCAAAAAACTCATTAATGAAGTTGTCGAATCTATCCTTGTTCTAAGCACCCACTGGCATTGCTATTTGTAATTGTTCGTGCCGGGATAAAATCTAGGGAAAAAGACAAAAACTAAAGTGCTATCGAAAATAAAAAAGTTGTAGGTTTTACGCGCGCACAGCAGGTATATTTTTTCATCATCATCATCATTATTTCAGTCGAAAGACGTCCACTGCTGGACATGCCTCCCCGAAGGCTCGCCACTCAGACCGGTCCTGTGCTACCTGCTTCTTATATTTTTTACATCACCCTTGGCCGTAAAGTTGTACTTTAGGCTGACAGAAGGCTGCATAAAATTGAATTTTATGCTCTAGAGCATAAAGTAAAATCTTCGTCTAAGACTAAGGAGATGAGGGCATACAGCCACATACACTTTTAAGCTTCATATAATCTTATACATGAAACATGCTTTTTCTTGTGATTTATTCTTTATATTCTCTATTTTAAAATATTAGTATGGATTATCAAATTAATAAGTATTCCTGAAAATCAAACAAAAAAACAAAACCATGGCATTACACGGGGCGTGCCTTAAGTCAAACGTCACATTGCTGAAAATTAAAAAAGAAAAATGAAATGGCGGAAATTCATTCTTTGTTCTGAATTGGTAAAAATTGATGCGTTGAGATTTTTTTATTTTAATTTCTTTCAATTTCGTTAATTCTAATTTCAAAGATGTCATCATCGAGTAGTGATGATGAAATAGTGCTTTCACCGAATAATACTATGATGGAGAGAAACGCTAAAAACTTAGTTGAAAATATATTGCCGCAAAATCCAAGTCATTTGCGGAATGTGTTCTTTTTAATAATATTTAATTTCCTCGCAGTCGAAGTGAAAATCAGAGTGTAAAACACGAGCATAAAACCCATTTTCCCCTTGACTTACTATACACCCTTGCCTCTCGGCTCGGATGTATATCTGTAAATCTCAGGTAAAATGGCTTGTTTTATGCTCTTGTTGTACAATTTACTATTTATGATAGCCAAATTAGCCAATCAAGTTTTAACTGTCCTCATTTGTATTCTTTTCCAATCAACCCAGGGACACTCAAATCCATGAGCCTGTTTCACGTCCATAATATGTTGAAAGCAAGATCTTGACTTTGTTACATCTGAAATCAAAATGCCCAATTGATTACTACTTTCAACGATATTGTTGAAAGATCTAAGAGGCTAAATTCAAGGGTTTTGTATGCCATTGCCAACATTGCCACGGCCATTTTGACATGAAATTTTAACTTTCAAATAATTTTCAAACATGCTCGTTCACACAGCGATATCGATGAACTAATAATATGTGTTAATGAGTGCTGGGAGCGAGTCATACTCTGGGCCGCCGTTCAAGTCAAATGTGTTGCGGTGTAGAGTTAACTACGTTTTTTATTTTATTTATTTAAGCCATAAGTTGGTCACAATTTTACCCACAGGATGTAGCCAAAACAACACAATACACAAACTTAAAAACTAAAATAAATTAAGATAAAAATCCTCTTGAAAATTAAGGACTAAAAACAAAAAAAGATTGATACTAACATTCATTACATTTATAATTTTTAAATTACATTATATGTATAAGCTTATGTCAAATTTTACAATTACATCACATTATTTCATTTCAATTTAGGACAATAACAACACAGAACTATCTAAAATAAACTGCTATTTTATTTATACTCGTAGTATTCTTTGAGACTGTAGGGACCTTAGAAAAAGAACATAACATAGAAGCCAGGCTAAAAGAGTAATATGAGATAATATATCCATCCTTACTTTCTTATGATTACATCAATGTGTTAGAAAAAGATGCATATATAGAGCTCTACTTCGAAATAACGTAGGTGGTCACTGGTTTCATAATTTGCTAGTGATGTGTTGTGTCGGCTTTTTGTATCGATAATTATAACAAACTAGCTTTTGCCCGCGACTTCGTTCGCGTGGAAATTCACACTAAATCCCTTTTCTCGGGAATCTATAGAAATAATAAGTCTGTAAAAAAAGTCGCGCCCGTAACATTTAAATTAAAAAATAAATAAAATGACAAGTCGAGTTTAGTCGAGGGGTCTAACTAAATTGATCCAACAACACAACCGATTTATAAAAATATTGTCTGTACTTATGGAGGCGCCTTTTTGGAATTAGAAGAGGCCGATGAAAAGGAGAAAGTGAAAGGCTCATGCGCACTTACCTTGTAGATCTGGTACTCTGGCCGGAATTACACTCCTGCAGCTGGTCTGCCGCAGCACAGCCGAAGACGAGGCGAAAGCACACACACCACACTGTCATTGCTTATAATGAAATCAGTTTTTTATAATAACATACGCTAGCTCACACAATTTGATGCATTCACTAGGGAGGCTCAGCGAAGAATGATTATGCGATATTGTCGCAAATGTTCGTGGCCGTTGACAGGGACTGGAGACGGCCATATTAAAAGTGTGCATTTTGGAGAGGAATGGGAAATAGACAGGTTTATGACGTCCATACTATTAGAAAATCAAAACTAAAAATTGAAGATCCAGCCACTTATGCTTTAACTCGAAAACTACTGGTATGGTGTGTGTTGCCCTTGCCAGTGATGACTTATGTTACAGAGATGTGGCGGTAACGGTGGGCCTCATAAGATTACAAATAATAAAGAAATAAAACAACACTTGTTTGGCATTCAAGATTAAATTCAAAATTAAATCATTTTATTCAGCAAATTAACCACTTTACTTGCGCTTGCAAGCCCATTGCTGAGAACAAGGTCAAGGGCTCAAGGCCATTGCAGAAACCCTTTTTTCAAAATTACAATTAGCATTTCACAGTAGATATTTACAAGTAATATATAAATAAAGGCCAAGCGCGTGTCGAGCCACGCGCAATGTATAAAGTTGACGATGTCCACAGCACCCTTTCTAAGACTTAACATCTTAGCTACGCTGCGGATGCTGCGGTATGGCGTGCCCGCCGCCCCTGCCGCTCGAGGAAAATCATTGGTTTTTAATTATAGTTACTATTGATAATACTTATTTAGAAATGATAATTATAACTACTCATGTGGCTCGTAACTTAAAATTTAGAACCTGTTTTACATAGGTATATTTGTAATTTTCAATGTTATGTATATTGAATTTTTACTTTTCCGTGCGAATTTTATAAGTTGGTCGACTATGACCCGGAACTTGTACAGCCTTCTTTGCTGTGATAGTTTTCCTTTCAACTACGTTATATATGCCACCACCATGAATTTTTTCAGCCATCCAAAAACCACCATTTAGCTGCCTGGGTCACTCGACTCGAACAGAAAATAGCACTTTAAAGCTTAATATTTCACAAACGCATCCTTTAATCAAAAAATGGTTTTAAAAAGCCCACAATATTTTTAAGAACTATTCACCGACACCTCACATCATGGGGCACGCAAGAAAAAAAATTACATCCGCACTTTACTAGTAAGGGAGGTACCCTAAAACAAGGCTAACACAACTGAGAAGGCGCGTGGATTAAGCAATAATAGACTCTGCATCAACTGCTTAACAGCTTCGTAGCGCGCCTTCTAAGTTGTGTATTGCTTTACCACTTTTTCGGCGTTATTAATATGTATATTCATGCCAAATTACAGCTTTCTAGAACTAAGCATCTCCGAGCTATGCTGCGGACGGACGGATGGATGGACACTGGACAGACATAGCGAAACTATAAGGGTTCTTACTTGGACTTCGGATCCCTAAAATCTAATATTTACATTTAAAGGAAGTCTAGTTTACACATTAATCAAATTAAATCAGTTTAAATCTAAGCTATTGCCCTTTAAATATGATAGTTTTAGTTAAAAAACTTCTTATTCGGTCATGAGGCACACATGTCTGTTTAATTATGTGATGTATTCGTGCTGTTAAATATAATTTACATATCGCTTTCATAAGCAATATTCTGTGATTGTCGTCGAAAGTTTGTTCAAGTGAGTGTTCAATAAGACTGTCGAAAATCTTTGTCTGTATAAATGAACCACAGACCTTGTTAATAATGAACATAATATGTTTTCGTCGCCCTAGAAGTTCTCCACTCACGGTATTTTTTTGTTGTCTTATGATTTTTTCGGTTGCTTCACATATTTTGAAAACATCTTTTGATGGTATAAGAAGTCCGCCCCTGTTTTTTATCGTAATTAACGTTACCCTCTCTGAATTGCTTTCACTGTCGCACAAAGTTTCTATGCACGGCTCACACTTTAAAGATTTTTTCAGTTTTCTGACAACAAATCCAGCCATGTAATATACAATATCTGTGGAATACTCACTCAATAATGTGGAAGATGGAAGGTAATCGTGATCCAAATCTACGTGCAAAGATGCCAGTTCCGAATTTCCTTCTTCACGTATATTGAATGCATTTGCAGTGCTCTGATTAATAGCATCAACCGGATTTTTTGATACCATGGATGGATTCATGATACCAATATTCTCCAGTGGAATGCAATTGCCACTGGAACCATTTTTAAATTGAGCATGGACTAGTAGCCTCTTGTACGCAGCCTGAAAAGCACGAGCAGATGGATTGTTATTGAATCCACATTTGGATCTTATTGCCCCAAAAAACAGCTCTAAATGATCTTGCGACAGTTTGTACGTGCACAAATACTGCAATTTTTCATTGCTTACAGTGTTGTAGTAAATTTTTATCAATGATTTCATGCATACGAGGAAACCATTAAAGCCTGTTTTTCGATTTGAATGTATGAGGTATGTGCCATCCAACATTTTTAAGTTTTTGATATACGTATCTGCAAATTCAAAGAATACTTTCGTTTCTTCCACGTTAAACGGTGCTAGTGCCCTTTTCCATCCTTTTGCACGCATATTTCTACTATTAAAAATGTCGAACAGATTGTTGAACATTCTTATGAACGTGATTGTGCCCTCGCAGTTTTCAAACCCTGGGATGCCTTTTTCTTTACAATATTGTAACGCATCTGCGACAGAGTTGCTAAAAAGTTGTGTGGCAAGGCGGACCTTCATTTTTTGTTTAACGAAGTTTATGTGTGCTCTTCTTAGCTTATTACCAAGATGTAAACCCTCATCTTCTTGTAATTTTTGAAGCTTTTCAATAAAACTCCACGACACGATGTTGTTATCTTGATCTATTAAAGTTTGTTTGTCTGCCAAAGCATTACGAACCAATTTAATATTGTGACAAGGATCTGGCCATAAACATATGTCTAACTTTGATTCACCGCACTGGAAAGACGTGGAGCCTGCAGACATGTCACATCCCAAATGACTGCTCATTGCGGTATTTGACGCTGCTCCGTCGAATGTCAGAGATATCACAGAAATACCACATTCGTGAAGCAGTTCTATACCTTGTTTAATCAATGCCGCTTTCTGGTCCGATTTAATAGATTTTATCAAAAAATAGCCAATTGGTATTTTCCAAGTATCATTTAAACATGTGATCATGAAAGTCAAAGCTTGTGTAGCTACGGGCACGGAGTCTGACTCTAAGTCACAACCAATATTTGCAAAACCATAATAATTTTGATTATGACTATCCCATTCGACTAATTTTCGAATAGCCATTTCGTCAATAGCCAACGCACAGTATAAGGTTTTCCCGGCGTTTTGCTGTACCCGTGCTTTAATAGTGTCAAAAGATTCTGACGTAAAGCCAGGGTTGCAGTCGACTCCTTTGTACCAAGTAGTAATCGTTTTAGGATGTGGCAGGACATCTTGAAATTGCTCTCGTACGAATGTATAAGCTTTTGGCGAAAGGTAATGCAGTGTTACTGCAAATTTTTTCAAATCTTTACTGAATTCTCTAGCTAATGCCTCACCTCCTTGTTTTTGCAAAAATCTTTTCACAATATCATTTTTGTTGATATTTTCTAACATTACCAAATACTCATTATCAATATTTTCTTGTTTAAGTTTGTTCATTAAGATAGTGTACATGTCATCACTTTTTTTGCTTAGACGTGAAAGCCGTTTTGTTAGATTGTTTATTTTTCGAAGGCGTCGCTGAGAAACTTTGTTAACTCTTTCAAGCTCTTTTTCTAATTGAGATATTCTTTTTTCATGTTGAATGCATGCTGATCTAGCAGATGTATTTTGTCTTTGTCTTGTGCCAAATGACGGCTTCTCTCTCAAAATATTAATTTTTAGAGGGTATTGTTGGGAAACTTTTTTAACCGTTTCTGTTTCTTGATGTGATCTTGAAACTATAGTTTCAGTTTGATTGCAAGCAGACCCTGAAGATGTGCTACAGAGCATTTTACCGGACTGACGTACCTAAAATAAAAATTAAAAAAAACAATGGAATTGGAATGGAATTCAGTCATTGCGTTATTACGGGATAAAAAGTAGCCTATGTCCTTCCCCGGGACTCCAAATATTTCCATAGCAAATTTCATCTAAATCGGTCTCAAATCGTCACAGTGAAATCAATTGAAGAAACCTATATCTAACTAATGATAATTCTGTACAAATTGCGTCGTGTCTGTAACTTGAAAATTAAATGAAACTTGATAGTTTCATTTAATTGTGAAAGGGAAACGATACTGAGCACAAAATAACGATTTTTAGAAAAAAAGAACTGTATGTATGTATGTTCAGATTTAACTCGAAAACTACTTTTCGGATTGCAACAAAATTTGGTATGGGATAGTTTATAACACTAGTCAACATATAGGCTACTTTTCATCACGGAAAAACGCATCGTTCCCGCGGGAACTATTACCGAATTCCACGCGGACGAAGTCGCGGGCAGAAGCTAGTCTTCTACATATATACGTATAAATGAATGTGTTAGTCTAGCTAAGGCTCGAGAACTGCTGAACCAATTTGGCTGATTCCTTTTTGTTTAATTCCCTGTGAAGCAGGGAAGGTTTAGAAAGAAATAAAAAAATGGGAAAATTTTGAAGGAGCAGCTTGAATCTATGGTGATACGAGATTCACCGGGATAACTAGTTTTTGATATAAAGGTTTTTCTAAATAGTTCATTACAAAATAATATACACTTCAAGGATACTCATTAGGAGGTTTCTTTAACTATGTAACACCTTTAATATTACCTGTATTCTGGACAAATAAATGGATTGATTGATTGCTTTAAATTACTAGAAATCAGTTTGTACTTACCAAACCTCCTTGAACACAAATATTTATGTGTGACTCTTCATCTTCATCAACTAATAAGTTACTAGTAACGTCTAAACGTTCTGCATCACAGACATCCATAGGTACTGGTTTAGTGACCTGTATATTAAAGAATAAATATTTATTAAATAATATCAATAATATCTATGTCGTATGTTATACAGGAAATTTATTTATATGCGTTTATTTCAAGGGAACACTCTTCACGTGTAATTACGTTATTTTACACACCATATCCATATCAACAAAAACACGGTATATATATATATAATTATTTATTTGTTTATATATAAATATACATATCACTACATTTACACTAACTATGCTACTACTAACTAACTATGATACTATGTAACTGTTATATATTTGTGTTTATATTATGTAACGCTAATATTTCTTATTTATTTTGTTTTTCTTCCATTTGGTCCTTAATTAGACACCGCCCATGGCGCCCATCATTCGTATTTCTTCCGCTTTCTCCACTTTCCAAAGTATAACTGGAAGAGATCGCTGTTTAGCGATAAGTCCGCCTGTTGTTACCTGTAAACTGTGTATTTATTATGTTTCTTCTGTTTGTTTATGGTGTTCAATAAAGAGTAGGTATTGTATTGTAACTACTATTACTACTAGTATTAGACTTAGACTTATTGTATTATAATATTAAAATGAATTAATGAATGTTGAGGAACTGAGGAAGATATGCTAGGATAGAAGCAGGTGGCGTTCTGTGGTATCTGCCTACCCCAACGGGAAACAGCCGTTAGTTTATGTATGTTTGTGTATATACACTAACTAGATATACATAATACAACTACGTATAATCATTTGAACAACGTTACCATGTCAGTATCTGACAAATTTAATATTGGTATAGCATCTGCCTTCAGTCGCCTATATTTTAACTTTTCATTTGGTTGAAAAGAATCTGGTGTAAAATGTTTGGAGCAAATGCGACTATGTGTGTTCCAACTCCAACCAGATCTTTGGATACTTTTCATCCATTCATTTCTCATTTGTGCATTCTTTGGAAATCTGTAGGTAACAATTTTGTTCAGGCTTGTTATCTTACTCAAAAAAGAAATATAAGTAATACATTATTTTCAAATATTCTATAAATATACATTTTCTTTATCAAAACCTTTATTTTATAAATTATGATACCACATATTTAAGTCTTATTCCCATATGATAACATTATCGACATTTATTTATTGTGTGAATGTCGATAAAATACACATCACTATGAAGAAAAACTAACCTCCTAGAGTATTCAGGAAATAAGCAAATAAGCGGATACATCAATGTAAAACTGAATGAAATGATAAAATCTATAAATTACTAATACTGTTACATCATTTTAGGTTAGATCGTTGCCTTAAAAGATTCAAAAACAGTCTGAACTCACTTATGAAATGATATTCCTTGATCGTCATTTTCTTTTCTTCCTGAGTGGGATTTGCATCCTTCAACCACACAGGACATATTGCCTAAAGATACTAGGTATGCTAAAAAGCAACACCTTAAACGCTTCGCAGGGTATTCGCTGAAATAATACTAAAAGAACTTAATTTTACGGAGAGACACAGATCGCCAGCCAAAATAAATTGAGCCCGTATGACACGATCAAGTTATGTTGCGAACGTCACGACACCAAGGATGAAAGGTTAAGAACATTTTTAATTTGGTTAGGTTATAAGAGGTCCAAAAGAGGTCCATTTGACGTTTATTGAATTGAAATTAGTGACGACCTGTGAAATGGTAGTAACAAAATGCATATTACCGTTTCACTCTAACATATGTCAAAAGTAATTTGGGTTTCGCGAGTAAGATATATAGTACCAAGCTCTTCTTTTAGCCTGGCTTCTATGTTATGTTCTTTTTCTAAGGTAGGGACACATCTCAATGAGGTATTTTTTTGACAGCCGCTATGAACCTCGTTCCTGTCAAAGATTTAAGATGCGCAGGCAGTGCGTTGTGTTGTACACATTGGCTGCTACGAATCGAGGGCAATGTGTATATATTTTAGTCTTTGCAATAGTAGTAAGTTTGAAGTCTTTTGCTCGATTCCCATGCAAAGGGAATTCAACGCGTGACGCGGAAGCTTATCCATTTTCTTACTAGCCTACTGCGTACAAAATGGAGTTACAGCTCTTTAAGGGCGTTATTAGGGTTCCGAAGTCCACAAGGAACCCTTATAGTTTCGCCATGTCCGTCCGTCCGTCCGTCCGTCCGTCCGCCTGTCCGCACTATTGCTCGGAGACGCTTAGTCCTAGAAAGCTGTAATTTGGCATGGATATACTTATTAGTTACGCTGACAAAGTGGTAGAATAAAATTTTGAAATATTTTTTTTATAGGGTACCTCCCCTACTCGTAAAGTGGGGATGTAAATTTTTTTTCATAAATCACGGTTGTGGCATATATAACGTAGTTGAAAGGAAAACTATCACAGCTAAGTAGGCTGTACAAACTTACGAGTCATAGTCGACCAAATTATGAAATGATTAAAATACCAATGATTTTTCTCGAGCGGCAGGAGCGTCGGGCGGGCACGTCATACCACAGTCTAGCTAGATGCTAATAAGTCTTAGAAAGGTACTGTGGGCATCCTCAACTTCGGAACCCTATACTTTGCGCGTGGTCCGACACGCACTTGGCCGGTTTTTTTTTCATGAGCTTGGTAACTCGATCGCTGTGTGGACAAGGCGCCGCGCCTGCGCACTAAGTAGCAGCTCAAACAACATAATGTTACAGTTTCCTGTCAATTAGCTATGTTTACCCCCGCTGTTTACTATAGCCATGATTTACCCTGCTACGTGTACGCAAACTACGACTCTAACCACTAGATTACAAGGATTGTAGTAGTGTAAAAAAATACGGTGATTTGTATAAATCAGTAAGTAAACTAAGTAGAAGGTAAACGTTGATCCATTTGTACCGTAATAGGTTTAAGAGATTCGCATTTTGAGATTTTATTTGAGCTCATTTTGTATGTTTGTCTGTTCATTCGGTAGATATAGAAGGCATTAAAAGAACTAAGTATGAAATAGTGCAGATTAGGTTGATAAATAAACTTTTAGTGAGATAGGATTACCATATGTATTGATTATTTTACCATACGTTACGAGTATCTGTACGCAAATATCGAGAAAATACATAATTTAGCTTAATTGTAAGGTCGTAAAAACTATTCAAGATACTCAACCAATTAGGCTGACATCTTTTCAGCTTTTCCTGTTTGCCACGATCTTTCATTTCGATTAATTTGGAGGCTTATCAAAAACACAATTTACTGTGATAATGTCTTCACTTTTTCTAAAATTGTTAAGTAGGACGGTATTTACATGCAACGGGCCTTTTAAAATCCATCGAAAACGTTTAAAGAAATCCTACTGCACTGATTGTTCCCATATTAAGATAGAACATGAACCATCCATTCCCTGCATTGAATCAAGCAATGCTTTTACTCGAAAGTAAGCAAACAGTTCGATCACCGGCGCCTGCGCAGCCGGCCACAGCGCCCGTGTGTCAACAGTATAGGTAGTATAGTATCCCTGCTTGCCTATGGTGGACTTTTTAAACGAACAACATCCAATCGCTAGACTTCAAACGATTCCGATAACGAAAATGAAAATTGTACATGTTACATAGCAAAGCGAAGAAGAAAGACAGATATTTTACCATTTTACAAACACAATACTTCCCTACGACAGACAAAATGAATTGCACATCCTTACTATCCATACTAATATTATAAATGTGAAAGTGTGTTTGTTTGTTTGATTGTCCTTTCTTCACGTCGCAACGACTGGACCGATTTAGATGAAACTTGGTAGGGAGATAGTTTGAAAACTCTTTATCCCGATATTCCAACGGGAACGGGTTTTTAACGGGACAATCCAGTATTGTTTGATCGTTTTTACGCGATTAAGTCCCGGTGATAGTGTGTTTAATATGAATCCAGTATTTCCAATACTTCTATAACTATAACTACTTATAATGTATAGTATCATCGGGTACGCAAAATCTAAGTCCACGCGGGACGAAGTCGCAGGCAAACGGCTAGTAAGTTATAAAATATTTATACTAAGATAGTATTTTTTTATAATTTCATAAATCCTACCTATAACCATCGAGCTTTTTTTATCTAAAAAGTACTTAGATAGTAAATAACTTCAATTCAAAAACAAAGTGTGTCTTTAGAGTGTGTATTTTAGGATGCAGTTTAAGTTCCGTTTGTATCTGTAGAAACAGGCAACCGCTGACCTTTCTATAACACTGTGTTCTGTTTGTGTTTAGGCAGTTCCAACTCCGTAGTCGGTAGCATGTTTGAACTGGCTGAACGCGGAACGCCGCGGTTTGGGCCGAGTTTGCTACGTGACGCTCCGCTACCTCGCTCTTTCTCTTTGCTCAGTCTAACGCTCAAGTTGTTTATTTTTGACGGACAAATCGAAATCTCCAAGTCCGAGCCGCCGTCAATGTTATTTATTTATTTATTTAAAAGTACAGCCACATCGAATACGTAACACTTTAGGTAGTAAACAACATGAAAACTAAGACAATTCTGATATATACGATAATTACGGAGCATAACAATGACAGTGTATGACATGAGCTACATTAAGATAAGAAAAATGGTTTTGATTTTAGTAAGAGTAAAAATTATTTAGTTTTATAAATTAACTGCCGCAGAATTTCAGTTTTGAAATGGTCGAGGTTGTGATGAAATATGTGAATGCTTTGGTTTCTGCTCTGCTACTTCCTAAAGGTTGAAGTGTTGCAAGGGCAGGGGACGGGAGATGTCGGCCGTGTATCTAAAGAAGAAAATGTTCATTGTGTTGTACATTTTATTATGTACTTACATCTATAAATGCGGGTACGATAAGAACTCAAAAGGTAATCTCTTGTAGTTTTCCTTAGTTATCTACCTGCTACGTTTTTTTTCCGCTTAATAGTAGTACTGTTGCTTTTATTTTCTACCTACTCCAAATGAATCTACTGTTTGTTCCGTATCGTATGAGAGTTGGCAACTTAGGCGCTACCGTTACAATTAAAACTTACCAAAATCGAAAATGTGAATCAAACATGAGTATCTTATATACCTATACTGAAGTTATAGTCATAATCAAACCCATGAACCGTTAAAAGAATCGAACCGACTTCCTTCTATTACCAGTGCAGTGCAGTAAGAAGAGCCGGTAGTAGGCAATAGCTTTAGAACTTTATTTTGCCTCGTCAGGCCCTTGTCCTTGTTGGTTGTTGACGCACGCATTAGTCCGCCGGCCGAGTCAACAGCGTAATGGCGGCAAACACTCCCCCCCCCCCTGCCGCCGCGCTACTGGTGACCCCGCGCCCGCGCAGCGCAAGTGCCCGCTCTCAAACGCTAAGTGAACTTATGCTGGATTCTTGGATGAGTATATTTTTAATAGGAATCTAAAGGGAATCGAAGTACACTCAACAGCAATGAATTCAGGTCACGTTGTATAGCATTTTCCATACAGTGACCCGAATTCATTGCTGTTGAGTGTACTTATATATGGGTATAGCTTCACTTAATCGGAAGTCTTCTGCTAATAAAAGAGCCAATGCTACGTCAGAGTGGCGAATCATTTCAGAAGTGGACGTTATTCGGGTGAGACGATGTTATGCGCTTTCAACATTGAGTTTATTGGTGTAAAATGTTCAGTTCTTTATCAAAGGTGCTTAATATTAAGTCAACCCCACAAATTTTCGCTCCAGAGTCTTGTCTAAACATCTTGAACTGTTTACTCGCCCTCAGCCCGGCATCATTAAAGGAGTGCGCAACCCAGGCTCCTGAATCCAGACCATTAGTCAAAGTTCCCCAACGTCCAGCTGGTAACCCTTAATTGGAGGCAGAAATATTTACCTTCAAAAAGATCTCGAGTTGACGCGCGCCCGACATTTTTCTAACCTTTTACAATAAATTGCGGAAATCTAAAAATATCATGAACAAATCGCATCCCCTCAGCATGGTCGTAAAGCTGCCACAGACTAACAAATTACTGAGCAGAAGTCGATCGAACTGCGCCTGCGACATTTTCCCCGTGATGGATTGGTGCTCGTTGATTGTCTGTGTCTTGCAAGAACTTGCCAAAGTCATTTATATAGATAACGTGATGCAGTAACTACTGTAAGTGAGCTGATGGTGAAACTGGAATTATTTACATTTTGCGGTCAAATTCGGTACCAAATGTGACGTTTCACAACACTTGTTTATAATTTCTCTTTAATTCGATTATTTATAGGACCCTTTATTTGCATCCTCCTCTGTCTTTCTTCATTAATATAACATGAATGGGACAGAGTTTAACTATACCTAGTCTGGCGCCATTATCTGCTATCGTTGGCTAGTTGGAATACCTTAATTAAAGGAATTAATGATGAGACTTTCATCTATGTAAATATCAGAAACCGTCAAGACCCTATCGCTTACGAAACATGTCACGCCGCAGGCATGTTGTTCCAATTAAACCACCGGCCCACCGCTCACTTAATTTCTAAGACTACGGAATCTTCGCCGGATTTTTTCATACCTCCTAAGCCAATGTTGCTAGTCCGCTCCGGCGGCACGTGCCAGTCGACAATTAGCAGCTCATGAGTAATGGCACCGGCACTAATGGCACGTCGGGGTTAACAGCTGAGCGACCTCTGACATTTCGGCCATCATTACAGCTGATTTAGGGCGGTGGTGGAGAATTTATCGCCGTTCGAACAGTCAATGATGTGTCTGCGGGTATTTATGCACTAGCGCTTTTACAAAGTTGAAATGATATAACAATTGGCTCGGTGATACCGCCAGGGAGCTCACTAATCCACTGTGTACTGTCACAGTACTGGCGGTGTGCCCACCTAAGGGCAACAATTACTTGCACAAGTCTCTCGCTTAAAGGCGTCTCGCTGCACAGTACCACAGAATAATTTATTTACATTTGACAGTACAAGCAAACTTTTTTGATACTGGTCGACCGCCGCAAAGAAATGTGACTGTGAAGTTAACCTATAGCTTAGTTAAAAAACGTCCACTGCGGAACTCAGGCATCCCAAGCAGCTTGATCAGGCGGCCCAAGGTGGTGAACCAATCAGACCGGCCTTATGTACTGCGCAAGTTCTTCCCTCAGCGTTTTTTCACATCTCTTTAACAGCTGCATGAAGTCGGAAATATATCCTAAATGCCTGAAGAAAATATGCCCATTATACAAAGGGGAAGGCAAAAAATCTACAATAAAGTCTTACCGCCCGGTCTCACTAGTATCCAGTCCAAGCAAGTGCTTAGAAGTAGTACTCAATAAAAGGCTGTTGGCATATTGGATCCCTCCTAAATACATTTAACTCAATAAGTACACTACTCCTCGTGCACGTAAGTGTCAAAATAAAGTATGGTGTGTAAAACCGTGGAAATCATGAATATTTCAATGAAACACGCTCTGTAATACATGTGTCTAACAAGTACCTACATACCTACGCAGTTGTTATGTAAAACAAAACAGTGTAACGGATTTGTTTAGTACTTGTGTCGAAGTTGATTTCACAGGAGTAAAAACTAAGTATGTTTGTAGGTTACCTATTCTAGAATTTTGCGTGGTTATAAACAGGAAGAAAGGTTGTGCAGGCAATAATACGGAATGTATTTATTTACAAACAGTTTTAGGGCATACAAGCAGCACCAAACCCAATCAAGACATACATTTCATAATTCTCTGTAGAGGTACTCTTTATAAAAATAAAACACAACAAATGAAATAGTACCTATCGCATCACTTCACAATATGGCGGCACACTTTTTTTTTAAATAATCGTTTGTTGGTTTTTTTGTTTTGTTACTTAATTGTATGTTTTTTTGTTACCCATGCAATGCTGCGTCCGGGGCAGCCGGGCCAGAACCATGTGTAGTAACTAGGTACTAAATATTCTATACCAGAACTCAAAAAGTGCTTGACCGATTTGGTAATTTTTCGTCTTGATTATTAATGTTCTAGAAAGATACGTATAATAAATATTGCCGTTTTCTTCATTATACTATAGTATACCTAGGTATACTATACCGTACTAGTACCTACGCTCGTGTAAAGTAGCAAGTTTCTAACGAAATAGATCGTTTTGGATCCATTTGTCGTCTGTTTCGCAAGCTACCGGGCGGGCACCGGGCTGTTTGCCCGCGGCCGCTTTGTCGGCGCCTGTCGTCGTGTGCGGCGGCAAACAGCATGACATGAGTGCCCCGGACTACTGTCTGACCGACGACGGACTTTTTACGGCTGTTTGCCGAGTGCCGTCGATTACGCTGGACCGTTCGAAAAAGCAGCTGAAATAAGTAGGTGTGTCATTTTATAATCATGTTAGCTAAGTCCCCAAATAACTACCTACCTACCTAATACAGCCTATTTGCGTCCCACTGCTAGGCACAGGCCTCCCCTCATCATGAGAGGGTTTGGGCTATAGTCCCCACGCGGGCCCAGTGCGGATTTGGGACTTCAAACACAACTTTGAATTACTTCGCAGATGCGTGCAGGTTTCCTCACGATGTTTTCACGTCCGCCTGTGGGCAAGAGACCTGTGCAAGCGATTCTAACCCATATGGGACTGTACTTTTACAATATATCTCCACATTGTAGCTACAAACGACATATGTACCTACAGGCGTATACAACCATTCCATTTAATATTTATTTGAAGTTCCAACACCGCTATCGACTCGCTTGATAAAACGAAACATTTTACCAGCATTTTTAATCAAGGAAAAGCTATTTAATAGTAAATTGTAATTATTTCATATCGGCGCACGTTACATCTGTAATGGCAATGCGCGCGCGCCGCCCTGATTGGCCGCGCAGTATCGCGTCGTAAATCGTAACCAGCTGAAAATATAGCAGCATGCTTGCACAGCGTAATCGGTGGCTGTACTGACAATGTTCAGAGTATCATGTTCTTGCGGATTTAGTCCTGAGCTTATGGGCTGTCTTTCGAACTAGATTGTATGCTGGTCCTTCGAACCGGATTGGGCAACTGTTTTAGAGGTCAATCAGGAATCAAGTTTTCTTTTTAGTTATTAAAGACGTATGCAGCTGACATAGGTATAGGTATATATCAGCGAATTCATTTTGATATCGATTTCATAGCATTTCTATCTACTTACATAATACCTTTTCACTTTCCTGAAATTTGGCATCAGAGAAAATGTTTCCATAATTTACTCATTACATCATCACTTTCCCATCAGGTTGAGATCTTGGTCAAATGATGGCTTATAATAAAAAAATAAGATATTCACTAGTAACCGAAGATTAACAGAGAATATAATAATATACCTAATAATATTACTGTATCGGTTTCTTTAATCATGAGTTTTCGAGTAAGCAGGTGATTAACCCACTGTACCTTAGTCCATTAGCGGGGCTGCCGCTTCGGAGCTTACGGACGCGCTCCGGTACGGTCGGTTTTATGTCGGGTATCCTCCCTAAGTGCAGTGTCTTCGGTTCTGTTTTTTGGCGCCGAACATTCGCCTTTTGCCCTGCCTCCTAAGCTCAGCTGCAACTCGAGGGCAGTGGTCACGCGGTTGCGTGGTTGCAGCAGTTCCCAGGGTGGACGACGGGGACGTGGAGGACTCGGACTGGCCAGGGCTCTGCTTTGAATTTGGTGTTCCACTACAAACACTGCAGATGGTTGTCATTGGTTTTTATGGAAAGCGCCACCCTCACTACGTTAGCACTATCCACCAATACCATACCCTAGCTTCCCACCCCAATTTTAACACCCGGAAGACCCAAAGAGATGCGAGCTGGAGTGAAGAATATGACACCGTTGCTGATTGGCACAGAGACAGTGGAGCGCGTCCACAACTTCACATATCTCGGTAGCGTCGTGTCAGAGACCGGAGGAACCGAAGAGGACATCACTTCACGGATAGCCAAGGCTCGTGCGACTTTTGCACAGTTGCGTCCCGTTTGGCAGTCACTTAAACTGACTCGAAGGATTAAGCTCCGAATCTTTGGGTCCAACGTCAAGTCCGTGTTGCTTTACGGGTGCGAGACATGGAAGGTAACCAAAACCATCTCGCATAAGCTCCAGGTCTTTGTTAACCGATGTCTTCGCCGAATTCTTGGTATTTACTGGCCCGAGAAAATCTCGAATGAGAACCTCCGAGAACGTTGTCATGAAGCCCTGATTGACCACCAAATCAAGCGCCGCAAATGGACCTGGATTGGTCACACGCTCCGGCGGGACCCAGACCATATACCTAAACAGGCAATGGATTGGAATCCTCAAGGAAAGCGAAAACGTGGCCGTCCCAAACTAACCTGGCGACGCACGGTTCTTGACGAGGCGAAGAAAATCGGGAAGTGTTGGAGTGAAATCAAGCGCGAAGCTCAAGACCGATCGCGATGAAGACTCACTGTGGACGCCCTCTGCCCCACCGAGGGGACATTGGATCCTAAGTCAAGTAAAGTAAGTCAATAATATTACTAACTATCTATATCTAGCCAGCAAAGAGTAAAAACAGTTTCTTGAGCTTTGAAGATATAATAACGACTTCTAGTTGTTCACTGGAGCGGATAATAGTCGCAAACGAACTCAATTTTGTTACATCCTCAGATCCCAACGTCACGTAGGCGAACAGGTTTATTCGCACTCCTTCTAAGAACGCATGCTCCACTGCAGCTACCATGAACAGGATCCCTCATTCTTATTACAACCCATTTCGCCCAAGATCCTTTTCATCTATTTCGAGAGCGGAATCCTATAAATAATCCGCATCGACACACTTCACAACTGAAATACACCGCTTTTGTTTAACCTTAAAGGACTTAAAAATATCTTCCAAGTTCTCGCCGATTGTTCGGGAGCTAATATCATTAGAATCAAAGAAGCCCGTAATGATCATATTTACGGTTTCTCGGCGTTCGCGTGCAACTTAACGATCCATTGCGTCCTTTGTTCTTCCTCGAAGCCACAGCATTTACTTCGGGAGAGTAATATATCTCGCGCGGTATTAACCCTCAGAACTCCTCCGATTAATGAATGCCATTCGCCGAAAACACGAGTAACTGTCAGCGAACAAGCGTCAAAGAAACCCGTAAATTATTACGAAGAAAGATGTTTCCCGCCGCATTGTGCTCTGTCCCGTTTTGGTTTATTGGAAATCAGATAGGACTATCTCTCTCGGAGACCAATTAGCCGACGCTAAAGAAACCGATTTAAATTGAGAAATTGATAGTCAGTGATGGGAAACGTAAGCTGTTTGCTCGATCTATCGATATCACGAAAAGTATTGGAAAAAATGTACCTACTTAGGTGTAAAAAGATCAATCTTAACGTTCATATTTAAGATTGGCATTATTTAATGTAAAATGTCTATAACTAACCGAATAAACCGTCGTCGATCTGGATCGATCAAAAAATTATTCAATAACTCATCAATTTGATCAATCTATTACTTCTTCAACAACTAGTGAACAGTAAGGTAAATAAAAGATGCTTAACTCCGAGCAATACGAAACACTAACTTTTGCCCACGACTTCGCATAAACATTAACATGTGAAATCCCGTTTTTCCCGTTCCCTAAGGGATCTCGAGAAATCCTCTCTTAGTGCTCCCCTATACTTCTCAAGGAACCTAAACCTACATGCATGCCAAATTTCAGCTTCCTGCGACTAGCAGTTTTGGCTGTTCGTTGGCACCAGTCAGTGATCTGTAACGGAAGAGTTGCATATTATTATTATTTTTTTGTGGTGTCAGTCAGTTGTGGGGCTGTATCGGTGCACACGGCCATTATTTTAACGTTTTCGGTTTCCGCGACCCCTTCTGTCCGTGATACTATTTACTTAGATACTCAGCTGACTCTATGAGATAATTAATTACACTAAAATCATGTTTCTAAGGGTGAGTTGATTCAAGCACAGTTGACGAACTCCTGGTCGTTAAAATATGGCCGCCGAGCTGTCATTCCATACAGAAACGTCATTTTGTCCCATAGTAAAATATGTAACGTTAACGTTAACTTTACGGACGGTTTGAATCAACCCACCCTAAGACGAATAGTTATGTAGTTTTTAAGGTACGACGGGATCGCCCAATTCGTGACGAATCTGTCATTTTACTTAAGTATGTGACGTTTTGATTTTCAAGACGTTTCACATCAAAAACATAATCGTTTGTCGACTGCGGGTCGTCCCTAGCGCCATCTCGCGCCGCTAATATGTTGATCAGCAGCGCTATCACCTCGTAAACATCCCTTCACACCGAATTAGCTTTATTGTGAGCGTCGGACAGTCATGTGATGCAGTTATAAATTAAATTTGTTGATTTATCTAATGCCCTGCACACTTCATTAGTGCCGTAAAACTGTGCGGTTTTACTAAATAGTTGGTAATTTTTGCACGTGCTCGCATTCATAAAATTTCTACATAGTTCTACATAGATCTACATAGCATATTTGGAAATTATCACCTTGTTATTTAAGTCCACATTTTAGAACGTTATCTAGGTGATTTGTGCCTAATGACAAGTTTTAGAACATTATCACTGTATCTGATTCAAAGTTTCCTACTGTGTTCAATTTGACAACAAACGTTTCTTTTAACAATGATGCAACCAAAACGTCAATGTAGGTATTGTAAGTAGGTACTTGAAATCTACGTAATTATTATCATCTATGCACAAGTATGCTAAGCATGAACTTTTGTAATTGTCAGAGATCGGACAAATTTGCGACATGACTCCAAAATTAATCAAATATGTAATCATTTAATTAATTTCTTACTTGACTTAAATTTTAATTCCTAGTCAACAAATACAAAAGTTTGTTAAAGTATAGATTTATTAAAGAAAATAATCAGTAGTTTTTCCAAATTTTCTGCAGTCAGTCTATTTCTTTTTACATCAAAAATATACTTAAGTGCTGAAAAACTCCACTCGCACTCCACTGATGTTAATGGGGCAAACTTAAATAATTTATTAACATTTTGATTAATTTTGGAGTCATGTCCACATTATTGCGAGCAATGACGCAAATTTGTCCTATCTCTGGTTATTGTATAACTAATTAGGTTAGTTATAAAAATGGGCGCAGCTGAAAATCAGCGCTGTG
The DNA here is from genome assembly GCA_963971205.1 of Aethes cnicana. Taxonomy (NCBI): domain Eukaryota; kingdom Metazoa; phylum Arthropoda; class Insecta; order Lepidoptera; family Tortricidae; genus Aethes; species Aethes cnicana. The sequence goes on along the minus strand of OZ020288.1, from coordinate 239,271 downwards.
GCTCAGGGCCACAGTATTATGCTGAGCTGTTAGCCCTTTCGGCTATTTTAGTTCCTTTTTTAAAAGGTTATAAATTATTTTAATTTCTGTTGTTTCTTTTAAGTGGATGTGTATTTATTTTTGGTTTTGTGTATTCTGTTTTGTTCAAAAAAATAGCCGAATAAAGATATTTCATTTCATTTCAAAATTGAAACCACTGTTGCTTAAATGACGGCGGCATGGGGCTAGAATGATGAAATGAAGTACTAATGACATTTCTACATTGTTTATTTTTTGGTAAGAAAAGACAATACAAAAGACAAAGCTCCTTGATACCCTTCAAAAGGACGCAGCTCCCGCTGAAACCCGACGCCTCGCCCATTAATTTGGAGACGATTCCAAAAAGTGATTAACGGCGCCGGCGCCTTTGTGCGCTTGCGCAGGACAGAGATGAACACGTGGGCCGCATGCGGTCAGCGGTATTATTGTGGTCTTCGTGGCTTTTGTCAAGCCCTTACTATAATCTAGCAGCGGTATTACATCTGTAAACCCGTTTGCGATGTGTATTGCGACCGGTAATGAGTTTTTCAATACGAGTGGCGCGGATAAGGTTCAATTTCGTATATAAAGATAATCGCGGACAAACATACATACATACACACAAACATACGGGTCAAACTGAGAACCTCCTTTTTTGAAGTCGGTTAAAAAGAGTGCCAAGCGTAAGTGGCAATAGGCGGGACACATTGCTCCATGTGCCTCTTCTAGTGTTACATGAACATATTTTGGCTGAAATTATGATACTTAATCTCAATTGAGGAAAATAATGCCTCAGAGTAACTAAGTTAGAATTTTAGCTAAGTATTAAGAAAATAATGAAATCTCGAGGGTGTGTCACCTCATTTGTATTTCGTTTATACCAAGTTCCGCAGGATATTAAAGCCATAGTCACCAGCCCTCATTAATCTCGAAAGACTGCAAAGTGCTCTAAATTTGCCGACACCTCGGTCTATATCAGGCAGCGACGGCCGATTTGTCGGAGGCGGCAATTTGCCGACGAGCAGGGCTGCGCGCGCCTCGTTTTGCGTGTCACGCCGATGCCTGATTTGTGGGTTGAGTTATTTACGAGCCGATGATCTTGAAAATGATTTAAAACGTAGTTTGTCGATGTTTAGTTAATTTCTTGGTAAGCTTAATAATTAATTAAGTAATGTGTCTCTTCTAAGGTTATGTTTTCGGACCATCTCTATAATAGAGCACTACTAATGCCACAATTAATTTATGTACTTGTAATCCTCCTCAGTAGCCGTGGTGGCCTAGTGGTTCGACCTACCGCCTCTCATGCAGAGGGTCGGGGGTTCGATTCCGGCTCGCACCTCTAAGTTTACTTATGTGCGAAATTCATTGAATTCACCATTGAGCTTTTCGGTGAAGGAAAACATCGTGAGGAAACCTGCACGCATCTGCGAAGTAATTCAAAGATGTGTGTGAAGTTCCCAATCCGCACTGGGCCCGCGTGGGGACTATAGCCCAAGCCCTCTCGTGACTAGAGGAGGCCTGTGCCCAGCAGTGGGACGCAAATAGGCTGTAGTAGTAGTAGTAGTAATCCTCCTCAGACTGACTTGCCCCAACACCGTTACCCTCGAATCAGTTACTAAATCCAGTTGATACAACTAAACCTGAGTTAAAAAGGCTAATCCGAGCTTGGTGCAAATATGTTAGCGACGCAACCTACATGGAGTTCGGCTTTATGTCAAACATTCATATGTCGTACTCGTACTTGATCGTACGTAAAACAAAATCACTTTGTTTCTGTTTTGCCCAGCCCCTGACAGGATGCGCAAGAAGAAAAGAAATTAAAAGATTTCGGTTTTGATTTTTTAAACTGACAGACGGATATTACATGATAGAGCAAGGTAGTCTGCAGATATAATTCTAAATATTCTCATTTTTTATGTAGAACGTAGATTTCTTTTACCTTACCTAGGTGCTTGTAAAGTTTCAAATTTCTAGTAAATTCAATTGTGACTACACTGATTTAGGTAGGTACCGATCATCCAACCTACTCTTTAAAAACACGTGTTTACAGTTCCTAAAACCCTTCAGCAGCGTGTTTCTCTCAATCATTACATTTTATAAATTCTCAGACTCTCGCTACACATGTTCTGCATTTAATTTGACAGCGTGCACTTTTGTCATCCAACATTTTAAAACGAATCATTCAACCGTTCCGAAGATTGACGCGGTGTCCGTTACGAGACGTGTCGTTCATTCATTCCGTTCTGTCATTCACCCGCGGACCGGTGGCACTGATGTGACATTTATTAGGATGTTAGGATGCAACGCGACACGCTCCCGCGCATCTGACGCTGTTAAAAAATTAGAAATCCGCTTTGAAGTTGCTCCGTTTCTTTTGATATTAATTTTGGCAGATATTTTCAGTTGATTAGGTCGATTTTTAGGGGAATACGTTGTGTGAAAACTTTAAAATAAGTATATTGCATTGATATTAGAATGGGGTTCTGAAGCTGAAGATAGTTCATTTTTCTGCTATATATTGCACACCGGCTTCTATTTGGGTACAGCGATCCCGCGGGAAAGATTCGTATTTCCCGGATAGCCTACTTGTAATATAGGTAAGTATGGATGGATAAAAGGATCTAAGTAGGTTTAACCAAACCGTGTAGAATAGCTAGGATTCTGATTCGGATAGAATGGAGTAAGTACCTAAACGCTTGCATTAGGTATTATTATGGTTCGGTGGGTGCTAAAACTTGCACACACACACACACACACGTCATGGATTAGTATCGCAAAAGCTCATCTAAGAAGTAAAACTCGCTATATCTCAGAGGGTGCCAGACCAACTCAATCGAACAACCATTTCAAAGTCTAAGGAAATATTTTATTCAATTCAATTCAATTCAATTCAATCATTTATTCAGCAAATTGGCCACATTGGGGCACTTTTACACGTCAGAAAAGAATTTACTAGCGCTTCCTTGACCCATTGCTTGAGAAGAAGCGCCGCAACAAACTCAAGCAGAAGGTCTTTTTTCAAAATTTACACATAGTTATAACATTTACATTACATGTATAAAATATACATATCGGTACGTACTACAATTACATTGAAGGGATGTATAGTCCCTAACTTAAACTTAAATCTAAGATCTTAGAGATGTATAGTCTCCAAGGGTCCAGAGAAAAAAAATATATATTATGGAGATGGCCTCCATTGTCAAATAAATATAAATTCCATAGATGTCGACAGTCTCAAAATGTCAATAAATAATGAAATACATCATGTATAAAAGAGTTCATTAATACATGTCAATAAGAACATGATGAGGTCTCTCGCTTAAAATGTTTGACTTAGTAATATATTTAAAGCTAATGATTATTTTTAAACGTCCTTGCAAGCATGAACAGACCGGACCCCACAGACAGCACCCGTTCACGAGCGTGACGCGTATCTCAGCCATCGCCTCCCTCAACCATTTCTTAGGGAAGGTGGCGACCCGATCAACGACGCCGCTGTAAGCAAGGACCTTAAAGCGAGCATGACATGCTCCAGCTGCTGGACAAATTTGGTAGTGAAAGAAAAAAAAAAAGAGTTAATATTTGCCCAGCGAGACACATATCATGTTACTAGTCAATAATAATAACCTAAACAGTTGGCTTAAAAGGATTCTTATCATCTAAAAAGTCATTCACCGAATAATATGCCTTCTTTAAAAGGCGGCACTTAATGAACGACTTGAACTTTTTAAATGGCATATTAGCAACATCAGAAGGCAATTTGTTATAAAATCGTATACAGTTCCCAACAAACGAAGAGCTCACTTTACGAAGACGGTAACCAGTAACAAAAAGTTTATCCTTATTCCTAGTGTTAAAATTGTGAACATCACTGTTATGCTTAAAGTCGTGCAAGTTCTTACGAGCATACATGATATTTTCAAATATGTATAGTGACGCAACGGTAATAATGTTTATCTCCTTGAATTTTTCTCTAAGGGAGACCCGAGACCCAAGTTGATATATTGCACGTACAGCCCGCTTTTGCAACACAAAGATGGTTTGAATGTCAGCTGCTCTCCCCCAAAGTATAATTCCGTAAGACATGACACTATGGAAATAACTATAATAGACTAACCTGGCCGTCTCGACGTCAGTGAGCTGCCTAATACGCCTTACTGCATATGCTGCAGAACTAAGTCTACCTGCTAAGGAAGAGATATGTTCGTTCCAACGCAGTTTTGAGTCTAGAGTAAAGCCTAGGAAGATTGTTTTCCCCTCAAATTCTAACGTTTCATTTTTTAATTTAACCTGGATATCGTCTACACGTGGTGCATTAGAGAGTGAAAACCTCATGCATTTAGTTTTCTTAGAATTCAAAAGTAGATTGTTAGCTGTAAACCAGTTAACAACTGTGGAAAGTACATTGTTAACCTCATCTATGTTATTTTTCTTCCTATCTACTTTAAAAATGAGTGAGGTGTCATCTACGAATAGAACTATTTTATGCCTCTCTTGCACAATACAGGGCAAATCATTTATATAGACCAGAAATAAAAACGGGCCTAAAATTGAACCTTGCGGCACACCTATAGCAACAGGTGATCCGTACTAAAGTAGTGCCAGCGTCTGCAGTACAGCGACCTTTGGTGAAGCCAAATTGGCTGCTGTGAAATAGCTTATTCAGATTAAAATGTGACATTAGTTGGTTCAGAATAAGTTTCTCAAAAAATTTTGCTAAGAGCCGGCAGTATTGAAATAGGTCTATAATTTGTGGGGTCTGTTTTTTTCCCTGATTTAAACAAAGGAATGATTTTACTATGTTTCATCACATCAGGAAATACTCCAGCGTCAACGCAACTATTAAATAATGTAGCAAGCGGAATTGCAATAGGTTCTATGATAGATTGCAGCACTTTGACTGAAAGGCCCCAAAGATCCTCAGTTTTTTTTAGATTGAGTGATCGAAATGTTTTAATCACAATGTTTGGGGTGATATATGTAAACTTAAAAGGTACAGTGCATTCTTCTAGATTTGTTCTTAATATAACTGCAGCATCATCAGGAGATGACTTTAAAGATCTAGTAGTTTCTAATGGTATATTAGTGAAGAAACGTTCAAATTCATTAGCTACGTCAATATCAGAATTGAGTACGGTATCTTTAATTTTTAGGCTGTAATGTGGGTCTCTGGGTTTGGTTTTTCCTGTTTCAGTGTTAATAACCTTCCAGACGGTTTTTATTTTATCGTTTGAATTTGATATCTTTTTGGATAAGTACTCAGCTTTAGCAGCTACACATATCTGTTTAAAGTTTTTTGAATAGTTCTTAACATACTCTAGAAATTCTGGGCTTTGATTTATTGTTCGTTTAGCGTATAACTCGTAAAGATGGTATCTTTTCTCATGAATGTCGGCTGTAGCCCAATCACTAAATATAACCTTATCTTTACTTTTTACAGTGATGAGATTAAAACAAGAGTCAAATTCCTTCTTGATGCAGTTAAACAATGATAAACCCAGTGTGTCTGGATCGTCCTGTTGCTTCAATATTAAGTATTTTAACCGATTGGTAATAATACAGCTAAATTTTTCCAAACGACGTTCCGAGATAGGCCTGCATGTTATATCACGTGAAATTTTATCAATTTTGCTTACAAATGATGCCTGTTGACCGCAGTGATCTGAATTCAAGTTATTAATTATCGATTTATGTTGAGGGGTCGCATTCGTAAATATATTATCTATACAAGTTGCTGTAGTTGCCGTAATTCTAGTTGGCTCGTGGAATAAGTTAACTAGGTTGAAAGATTTGAAAGTACTCAACAAGTTAAGAGACATTGGTGACTTTGAGACTTTTTTATTTACATAAATCGAAATGGTTGTTCGATTGAGTTGGTCTGGCACCTAGGTCAAAATAGGTACCTAGGTCAAACTTTCGACTAGGTGCTTTGGCTTTCTGGCAAAGTTTATTAAAAGTCCCTAACACCTTACGAGTCCAAAATCTTTCTCTAAATAAACCTAAGGAATTCTAACAAGCTGGTTTCACAGCCAGCGTCACGTTTCGCTATTACGGCCGCCGGTGTCGACTTCAAAGGTCGCCCGGCTCCGCGGTGACGTCGCCAGCACGTGGTTCAAAATTGGTGTTCGCCTTGCAGCAGGAGTTCGGAGAAACGATAGTCTTTTTGCTAAAGGGTTGACGTCAAGGACTTGTAACAAATTTCCATTTAAAACTTTGACGGATACTTTTTAGATCAATCGTTTAAACGAAATATTCGGGAATAGTTTGGTTGACTGAATTGCTAAGATTCAAATTGAAGGGTTCATGGCGTATCTTGGTAATTCCATGTAATTCCAAATGCCTTTTGCAAATTGCACCAATAAGCTCAAAATTTATCAAACCTTCTTCGCTACACCTATTTTATTTACAGACTTTTTTTTAACGCCAATCAGTAGCCGCATATTTTTTGTAATCGAAGTCTACAATTTGTTGCTCTTTTTGGTAGCTAACTCGAATTTATCTGAAAACACTTCGTTAAGTGATACACCTTAACCTTAAGATTAATGTAGGTACGTGAACATACAGACGTCAAAGAGATGTTTAAACTTTTGGACCTTAATACAAAGGGTATAAGAATATGTTTGACGTCGAAGGTGTTTAAGCTCTATTACATACTTAGGCGCAAAAAAAGAACTCAAAAACCTTAAGAACCTTATCATGATTTAAGATACTCAACAAAACGTCTACATTTGGGCGAGCAGGTAACGCGGAATACTCAACGAAGGCCTTTTAAATTGAAATTAGCGTGCTTTGTTCCAGACGGGAGCGGCGGCGCGTTGGGCGGCGGCGCGGGCGCTGCGCAGCAGTACGGCGAGGTCAACCAGCTGGGCGGCGTGTTTGTCAACGGCCGCCCGCTGCCCAACGCCGTGCGCCTGCGCATCGTCGAGCTGGCGCAGCTTGGGATCAGGTCGGCTACTTACATCTTGTAAATTCAAATTCAATCATTTATTCAGCAAATTGGCCACATAGGGGCACTTTTACACGTCGTAATGAATTTACCAGTAGGTATTTAAGTTATATATATGTAGGTACATAAAAGTCTCGAATTTTTTGTCGTACTTAATTAAAAAGCGAACAATCATTCTAATCGTCATTGTCGTAATATTAAAACAACTTCCGCCACCATCACTTTTCATACCTACCTAATAAATCAATGTCTACTGGCCCTTACTTTAGCACTTATAACATTAGCATGGAAGTAAGTAGAGATAAACCTACGAGTGCATGGCCCGCCTCTCTACAATAAAAAATGCTTCAATGCATTTGTGAAAGTATTTAGATTATATAAAGCACGCCAACAAGGCTTTCAACGCATGTGCTGAGACAGCTGTCAAACAAATACAAATAACTGAGGATGTGCCTAAACACATTGCAATAGTAATTTGGAGGGGCGGGCAATGTAATCGCAGTTTATCTTGACTGTTGGTAAAATTCCACATGGAGGATGTAACGAGCTGTTCTGTCCGCAGGCCCTGCGACATCAGCCGCCAGCTGCGCGTGTCGCACGGCTGCGTGTCCAAGATCCTGGCGCGCTACCACGAGACCGGCTCCATCCTGCCCGGCGCCATCGGCGGCTCCAAGCCACGCGTCACCACGCCTAAGGTACCTTATACATACTTATGTCACAGTATATCTAATAGGTATACTGCCGTACCAGTAGCGACACGTACCGCTCCGCACCAACACACTGCAAGCCCGCGGCAAAAGTGCGCGTCTTAGCCCCATTTGCACAAGCCGCTAACCTCGGGTTAGCCCCTTAACCTACGTCAAATTCAAACAAATAAATCTGAGTTAAGCGTTTTGCCGCGGGCTTGCAGTGTTGGTGCGGAGCGGTGCGTGTCTCACGCTCACTCACGCACGTTTTTGTACAACATAATATTTTATTATGCAGATTACGTTCAGTTTGTATGGAGTGTCGTGGGTGTGCTTACTCGTATGTCGTCTCGTTCGCTCTGTGCATTCTGAAGGGTGGAGCTGACTGAATTAGATGAAGTTGTTACTCTGTGTTTAGGTGTTAACCCTGTGTTGGATTGTGTGACTCTTTCCAATAAGTCGAATTAGATCTATGGATCAACAAGGGTTCATATCACATTTTTCGAAGTGGTTCAAGAACTAAAACTTATTTGAGTATCCATTCTTGTTCACAAGTAGTGTATAGAACTATTAAAGCGAGTGATTTAGGAGACTGACCTCGACTTCGACCTCAACTTCTCCCCAGGTGGTGTCTTACATCAAGCAGTTGAAAGCTAAAGACCCGGGCATCTTCGCGTGGGAGATCCGCGACCGGCTGCTGGCGGATGGCGTGTGCGACAAGTACAACGTCCCCTCGGTGTCCTCGATCAGTCGGATCCTGCGCAACAAGCTGGGCGGCGCGCTGTACCCCGTGCCGCCGCTCTACCCCGTCCCGCCGCAGCGCTGCTGGCCGCTGCACCAGCCCTACGACTACTACGTCTACCTACAGGTATAAGAGGCGACTCCTTCAGGAAACTATCAATCTAACTTTAGAACCACAAAAATTCCGATACTCTTCTTAGTGCTTGGTTCCCAAAAGCTTTGGTCTCTTGATAGTTTTCTTCAGGGTCAACAACGGACGATGGATGACTCTGGTGTTGCAAGGTGACACCTACTTAATTAAATAGTTACCTATCTGATTCTTTGTTGTATTGTGAACAGTACTGTCTTATATCAGTTTTGAATTTTATTTACCGTTTCCCTTATTTTTTTTGTTAAATTCTGACCGGATATCTTGAAATCTTCGTCTCTCTTGTCACTGGGTTAAGATCTAACTACTACAACAGCATATTTACGGCCCACTGCTGGGCACAGGCCTCCTCTCATCACGAGAGGGTTGGGCTATAGTCCCCACGCGGGCCCAGTGCGGATTGGGGACTTCACACACGTCCTTGAATTACCTCGCAGATGCGTGCAGGTTTCCTCACGATGTTTTCATTCACCGAAAAGCTCAGTGGTAAATTCAAATTGAATTTCGCACATAAATAATTTCAGAAGGTGCGAGCCGGATTTGAACCCGCGACCCTCTGCACGAGAGGCGGCAGGGCAAACCACTAGGCCACCACGGCTTCTAAGATCTAGCCCTGAAGAGTTTTTGTTTCACAGTCCCCCCCTCTAAAGCGTTCCCTCCCGCAGGGCCGGCAGCACGCGGGCGGCGCGGCGCTGCACCCGCACCACCAGCAGCCGCCGCACCACCACGCGCACGCGCACGCGCTCTGACCCCCGCGCGCCGCAC
>OZ020288.1:176819-229764 GCA_963971205.1 Aethes cnicana | reverse complement strand
ACGCTAGCGGCCGGACCCTGGGGACGCGGCGGGCGCAGCGCCGGCTGCGCCCCGCCCTTCGACCCAAGGTACGGCAAAAAACTACTGTTTCTCACTTATGCTCCCGTACTATGAACTCCCAGACTAGCAGCTTCGAGGTCGGCTCTCGACCTAGCCCCGATGAATTGGGCTCCCGGATTATATAAAGTCGGTTCCCGTACTATCAACTACCAGACTATAGCAGCTTAGAGGTCGGCTCTCGTTCCCCTTGATTCGGCTCCCAGACTGGATAAGGTGGGCTCCTGGACTAGTTGATTTGATAAGGTGGGCTCCTGTACATAAGGTTAGATCATGGACATGATAGAGTGGGCTCTCGGACTAGCAACCATCAGAACTCCTCAGTTGAAATAAAACGGATGCTTAGTCTGATAACATAACTCCTGAATTAGATGCCCAGACTATAGTACGGTCCAAACGAACGTTCCGGTGAGGCCATAAATCATTAGGCCGGCCCCGCCCCGCCCATTTACTAGCTGCTTGTAGGGATGCGTGTCGCAACCTTCGCAGATTATCGATGGTGTTACATATTTATAATAATAATTAGTTATGTTAGTTTTGAACTTATTGTTGGAAAAAAAAAATACAAATACAGATTATAGTAACATTATTATATTAAAGCGAAATAAATATAAGACAACAAAACATTTTGATCTTTTTACAATAAATAACATTAAAAGAAATAACATAATAAAAATCAATGTAAATAAACTTAATTTACATGGTCTTCGTCGTCGGAACTGTCGGTATCACAATCATCTCGTAAATTTATAGTGTGTATAATATACTGTATCATCGAGCAAGCGTTATTCATCGACAAGCAATATCGACTTTAGCTACATCCTTGTTGACAGCTCGGTTTATTACCCCACCGGAACGATCGTTTGGACCGTACTATAGTTGATAAGATGGGGCTCTTAAGCTGGGAGATAAGGTTACTACATAATGAAATGAGTAACAAAAGGCTGTTTTCTCTACATACCAAAGGGTTGATCAAATCAAGGGCACGTATCCCCCCAAGACGGTTTATTTGTACTGACTGTGGAGGTTTGTTATTTTTGATTTTTATCCGTCAACCTTTTGTGCCCCTCCCATTTTTTTTACATTCTTGTAATACAAACGATCGTTACTTGCAGAAGAGTAAGCGCGAAGCGGTGAACTTCGACGCCGAGTTCACGAAGGAGGAGCCCGTATTGACCCCAGTCCCGTCGGACATCGTGCGCACCATCAACCAGGTATTATAACTTCTTCAACGCCCCACCCATATCAAATACAAAAGCTGTCACTCACACGCCAAGGGTGGCTGACGTCTAAAGCGACTTCTATATTCTAGCGGCTTGCCACATCTATATCTTACGCATTCCGTATTTACCGTTAATTACACCTTAGCTTAGATAACTTCTGAAGCCGTGGTGGCCTAGTGGTTCGACCTACCGCCTCTCATGCAGAGGGTCGGGGGTTCGATTCCGGCTCGCACCTCTAAGTTTACTTATGTGCGAAATTCATTGAATTCACCACTGAGCTTTTCGGTGAAGGAAAACATCGTGAGGAAACCTGCACGCATCTGCGAAGTAATTCAAAGATGTGTGTGAAGTTCCCAATCCGCACTGGGGCCCGCGTGGGGACTATTAGCCCAAGCCCTCTCGTGACGAGAGGAGGCCTGTGCCCAGCAGTGGGACGCGAATAGGCTGTAGTAGTAGTAGTAGTTAGATAACTTCAGGTGTCGTTGGCGTGGTAGGGCTATGATGTCCTGGGCTAAAACTGTCCCATGTCCTATAAATATCATTGTCATAGATCAGCCGATAAACGTTCACTGATGGACGTATGACTCCCGAATATTATTTTATTCGGTCAGAAGTGTAAAACTCAAAAAGTTACAAAGAAACGGACACTTTTGCATGACTACTTCCTGAAGGAATAATTAAAATGCCCTTAAAAATAATTTCGTTTCTCAATTAACCGACATCACATAGACTGGTTCTGTGACTCACTCTTAAAGTTTGAAATGTCTGAATGGCGTGACGCACTGGGCGTTTGGTAGGCAAAATTAAAAATGTGTCGATAATGTCCATGTTAGCTTGTGTCGCCGCCCAACACCCCGTCTGCGTCGCCGGTTCCTGAAAGAGGCCTTAATTTTTTTTCCCACCACGTGCACCTCATTAACTCGCTTCGATCTGTCCTGTATTATAGGAGGAGTTCCGCGGCTTCTCGTTCGTGAACGCGGACTACACGCCCGCGCCCGCCGAGCGCGCCTGAGCCGACCCCCCGCCCCCGCCCCCGCCGCCGCCGCCGCCGCACCCCGCGCGCCACACCCCGTGCACGTCTCCACACCTCGCGAACAAACGGCCGGTAACACAGCGACATTCTCTACCCGCCAACGTGGGAACCAGCCGTTTGTTGTGTAGCCGACCTGACGAAAGGAAGACGCGAAGAAAACAGCCACGAGACCAGTTTTGCTACCGGCGACTTATAGAAATCAGTAGCCATTTGCTAAAAAAACAGGTGTGAAAGTTGGCGGAACTTTTTTTTTGGCCACCAAAAAAAAGGAGCAGTCAAAATGCGTTTTTATTTAGGTTTGTGTAGCACGACGCAACTTAAGCTGTTGCCGACGAGCGTCCATCGCTGCTTATCCCGCGGGACTTCTAAGTTGTGTCGCGCTTTACCTATATTTACATAGTATTTTTTGTTGCTGGCAACCTGCGCAGACGAGGTAGCCATTTGCAGTAAAAAACAGACGTTAAAGATGCACTTTATGAGTTGATACGCGCACAACATTGTCCGCATCTATAGTTTTTGTTGCTGGCGACTTAGAAAAACGCACCAATTTGTGTTTTAAGAAAAATGATCGTCAATGGACATGAATCGTTCAGATCCTCTATCAGAGATTATTTATACTAATTTATCAAGGTTAAGATCGCCTGAGTAGGTGATGTCGCATCTAGTCCCCGAGACTCGGTCTCGCCAATACTCATAGTTCAGTTCCCGGCGCCGGTCCGTCAGTACATTGTACATTGAACATTGTACGTTGTACAGTGTACGTTGGACAATGTACATTGTCCATTGTACAACCAGCGTGCTGTTTATTAGTGAGTTTTTATGAATTTATTAGAGCACTCGCGTGTTCCGTGAGTTAGTAATTGTAACAAACCAAAGGCTAAGTTGTTAGTTGACGTACCGTAGTAGTTAGTGTAACATTTTCTAGTGGAATGTTAACTTGTGCGGTGACGCAGAGATCGATGCACAAACGTAATGCTTTATGTAGTTGTTAGTGTAATAATATTAATATTAATTATAAAGTCTCTGTGTGTGTTGCCCGTTTAACGACGTGTTACCACTAATTTTGTTCAGTTACGCATGTTACGTGTTACGTATCAAGATTTTATTTAGATATTTATTTATCGCGCGGTTTGTTGAACTAGCATGAGTTTGTTGGGTTTGTCCGTTGGGATTATATACGAGGCTTTACGTGTCCACTATATCCGCGTATGTATGTATCGTATTTGGACGTTTCTCTGTTGTAGGATAAGTGATGAGTGAATTATTTTTGATGTGAATCGTACTAACGTAGGTAAGGATAAAGCGGCGCGGCACGCGGCTCCGAGATATTGGACCTTGTCGGCTTTAACATAAAGTTCAATGTGCATTATAAGATTTATTTTAGAAAATCAGTCAATATTTAAACCGCGCAATATGGCGTTGACGTCATCATAGACCAGGAGTCAAAATGGAAGCCGGTTTTTATTTGTCTAGCTCAGTTTTTAACCAATCTTGAGGTGTCTCAGTTATGTAAAAACTTACTGGTGATAAAATCTAGTTCCATTGATATATACTGTCCTATACTGACGTCCGCAGTCAGTAATATTGCGCCTAGTATAACTCAGGCAATATAGAATAGACTATGCTCGACCAGATAGACAGACATCGGCTACTCGCTTTCCAGGGCTCGGAGCGCTATAGCTACAGTCCCGACAGAGAGATAATTAATTAAAATTACTATATATAATTATTACTCTGGTCTATAGACCAACTACAAAACTTGTTCAAACCACTTGACCACCGCTCACTATAACAGAAGCTTAATAGAGAAATATTCTGCATGATTATTTTATTTACTAAGAAAAGTCCACTCGGTTTTTCCATATTCTGTGCAGTCTTATGTGTTTTAATATATTCCATAGTAGTGTTCCTACATTTAGTCCATTGATTTTCGTATGAAAATCGAACTATCTTAACGCAACATGCAGAATATTTGTCTATGTACAGTGAGAGACTCATAGGAGCTCGGAATTTTCTAGACAATGCGATCGAATTGTGTAGGAATTTTTGACAGTTCCACTGCTAAGTCACTTGCTGTTAGGTGTATAAAGAATGAAGAAACATTGTACAGTAAACGGTCTGTCGGGCCTGACGTCTGTATGTCAGTGTCGCGCATAGCCGCAGCACCCGTCCGCCGGCGAGCCGCGCCGCGCGCGACCGGCGGCCACGCGTGCGCACCGCGAGGCGCCGCTCTTGTTCATAAAATATCTCTTCCTGCCGTGGGAATAGAGGTGGCCATTCAAAATTGGCAGGCGCAACTTGAGTTGACGACTGTTCCTTTTGACGCGACCTTTAATTGTTATATTGTTTTGTACCTATCAAAGGTGGAAAGATGGACTTACTTATGTTTTCACCTTTACCCTACTGTTTGAGTATTTTATGAATAAGACCTCTATTGTTTAAGTATCCTAGTCAGATTGCATAAGTTATTTTTATTGCGGTGCTCTGTGCTACAACGGGTTTGTAAGCTGGTGTCTGTCGACGAAAGAACAATAGTACATTACAGACCTAGGGTGGTGGATTCGTAAATGTCCCAGATCGCAGGTTTCTGTGGCCCGAACCGAAGGTGAGGGCCATAAATATGCGATCTGGGGCTTTACGAATTACCGCCCGTGGTTTGTCAAAAGTTTTACGTCTTGCCTTGGCCAAGAAGTGAGATTTTCTCTCCGCGTAGCGGGCAGAAAATCCCACTTTATGGCCAAGGGTGATGTAAAGTAAATAAATGTCCTTGTACAATACAAGGTCATTTATTCGATATAACGAGAGAGGCAGACGTTTGTAGACTTATTTGGTTGTAAGATGATCGGAATTTGAAGACATACACCCACTGTCGAAAATAGCGTTTGCGTATATCAATTGGTAAAGCGTTACGGATAATTATATTATGAAATGTATAATTTGTTTTAAATCATGTAATCGAAGTGAACCGTTTTTTGAATCATTATCAAGGATCTGTCTGAAAGCATTAAATTGTATTTTTTTCAACGATTTTCTTTAATATAGCTTTAATTCAGCTCTTTTCTGCGTTTATTTGATCCAAAAACGGATCAAATAAAATACAAAATAGATTTCGATACGGGATAATACTATTTTTGATTGATTGATTTATTTATTCAGAACAAAACAAGATTGTGTATGAAATAAAACTTAAGCTCTAAACACATTGAACATTAATAAAATTTAGCCACGATTATACAATACAATTACTATTACTACAATACAATTGATATGATAATGTCCAAAAAAATCCGTCATCTTCTACCAGAGATCGAGCTTGAACGTGCGCCGCGTCCGTACTTAACCCCGCACTAGTGGCCGCCCGCCGACCCGCTCGTTATTTATTAAGAAGTTTAAAATATTTTCGAAATGTTTTTTATAATTTTTGTATGAGGATTTTTACACGTGTTTTACTTTGCGATTCGGTTATTTAAAGAGATTTATTATAATAGGTAATTAAAACTAGTACAATTCGTGTTGCCGAGTAGTGGCGCGCCGTGTCATAGTAATCACTGTCAACTGAGTAGGTACTGTCACTTCAATAGGGATGACGACAGGGTGAAGAAATCGAAATTCTAATTAGTCCGTTAGTCAGGTAATAAAAAAATATTAGACACGTATTTTTTGTTTTATCAAATTAACAAAGAATAACTAAGTTAAAACGCATTAAAGTTGGAGAGTGGGGGCTAACTACGTCACCGTTAGGTATAAATCGTACCTAACCGTGACGTCACGCGACATTTCAACTCAATATATCTCCGTATAAGTTTGATTACGTGAAAAAAGAAAAAATACGTGTCCAATACTTTTCAATAATCTACCTGATAGACTAAGGAAAAAAAGTTGTCGTCATCCCTATTGTCAGTTGTAAAATATCATGTCAAAACTGTCACGGCGCGCCACGCTTTAGGAGTCTAATGCAGAGTCAACTTGTATAAATAAACGCCATACGTTAAAATAATACTAAAAAAAATGCTTCGTTTATTTTATCGTCTACTAACTTCCACGGTTGGTATATTTGAGAATCTCTAGAGTTCATTTATTTAACTTCCGGATAATCCTAAATGTAGTTTACTTATTACACAAATTACGCTTGTTAATACAACTGTATCTGTCACCGACTGTGCCAAATGTCCCGACCGCTACAGCGAAATCGCTGCCATGAGTATAGATATCAGCTATCACTTTATCTGCTGACCAAGCTTAGACGTTATCATAGAGACTACAAGAAAACTCGATCAGCGGACAAAATGCCGCTTTATTTACACCTTACGAGTGACGCGTGTCGTCTAACAAGAGACTATACATTGGCTCCTTGTTACTCGACAGATGTGAACTTAGAAGTGACCGTCAAGATAGCGTACACCGTAACGATATCAAGAATCTGATTATGCAAATAAATAGTACCTACGGAATATCTAGGTTAAAAAAAATAAGGCCTGTTCACGGTGTACGCTACCGAGCGTCAAGCTGGCGTACACCGCGTGGATTTCTGGAACGGCGTGGTTCTCGGGAATGATTTGTAGCTTAAAAATAGTACCCAAATGGTACCCACCGCCCATTAAATTTCACCGTTCTATCTATAATAGAAGCTAAGATAATCCAAAACTTAACTCTTTACGAACTTTAGTGAATACTGTGCGAGTTTCCGTGGTAACGCTGCTAAGTTTCGTACACCGTTAAATGTTGGCATATCTCGGCTTCTATTATAGATAGAGTGGTGAAACTTGACGGTCGTAGGGTACTATTTGGGTACTATTTTTTGAGCTATAAATCATTAGCTAGAACCAAGCCGTTCCAGAGATCCACGCGGTGTACGCCAACTTGACGCTCGGTAGCGTACACCGTGAACAGGCCTTATATTTCGAAAAGTTCAAGGGTACTATTTTTTTAACCTAGATATTCCGTAGGTACTATTTGGGTACTATTTATTTGCATAATCAGATACTGGATATCGTTACAGTGTACGCTATCTTGACGGTCACACTTAGAATTCTATCTGTAGCGCCGAAAACGCCGTGTCAAACGACGCGTATCTACTACCACATTTTCTCCCTCATCGTGGTAGTCAATTAAAGAGACAACTAGCTTGTATGACGCGTCGTTTACGCGGCTGAAGTAGCGTTTCTCTTTCTTCAGTAAAAGCGATACCTTGTACAAAACCCGGCGGGGAGCGTTCTCACTCTAGACCGTTCTATCATGGCTTTCCACATCGACTTTAGTGGCCCGATACACTAGAATAGAAATAGTGGTGGCGGCATTTTTTGCAAAGATATGGGCCGTCCAAACGAGTCGAAGTTTCTCAAACCGCTGCATAGATGACATCACCACTATTTTGTAGAAAAGAAACATTTTGTTATTGATGGACCATTATTTACGTGTATGGGGTATGACCACGAGTAACCACATTGTTAAACCGTTAGTTACTTTATGTTATAATAAATGCACGGCCAGTTGGCGCCATTTTGTTCCCTTTAAATCAAAATGGGGACCACGAAAGTGTTGGAACGGTGTTATATTATTGATACGATTATTTTTTACAACATTGTTTTAGCGTTGTTTCATTTGTTGTTGTGTTGACATTTTAATGTTGAAATCGATTTGTACTTTTCGTATTATTTGTTTTACTTTATTTGTTACATTGTGTAATTGATTTTCTTATTTGTTTATTTTTAATTTTATAGTCATGAAAGCCGCTTAGGTGAGATCTTTTCGACTGTGCAGTAGTCACCCTAGTCACAAACAGTATGGAGTAACCAAGTTGTTGCAAAAGGTTGCTTGTTCGAGTCTCCGTCGGGCCGTCCGCGGCGAGCGATGCCATGTAACATTAAGCTGTAACGTAACATATCACGCAGTTTCGTTCTACATATTTTATAGACATACATATATATTTTTATCGTGTCCTGTGTCAAACATAGTGCATTGTTTTTCTTAGGGAGGATTCCGTTATTCGCAGACCTCGGAATTTCGAAGTTAGCCTGTCCCCGCTACAGTCAAGGCGCAAAAATCCGATAGCTGCGAATAAACGAGTCTACGGTTATCACTTACTCATTTTTAAACGCTTAAAGAAAGGTATATTTTACGCTTCCCAGAGGTGTTAAAGCCAAAGAGAATATTTTATTGTACAAAAGCGGCTGAAAGCCTGTATTTTGTTATGTTTCTTTTAGTTATTTTGTCTTGCCAGTGTATCCGAACACATAGGTACAATTTATATTCTGCTTTATGGTGTAAAGTGGAAGGGAGATTTGTAGATATCGAAGTTTATTACTGATATGATTCTGTGAAGCGTTTTTAAGGTATCGATTGTCAGTTCGGGTTGAAAAATTCATGGTAAATTTTCGATTGTGTCGCAGTGAATTGAGGCGAAAAAAAATGAGGCGAAACGTTTATTAAATTGTGAAATAAGCCCTCAAACTTTCAAATTAAGCCCCAAATCGTTACTTGTTTAATACTAAAATATAAAATACACGGGGAAGGGTGTTATTCGATACTAGTTGTGGCCTAAGAGGAGTTAACAATATTCGTTAAGGCTCCCATCCAGTGTACACCGCAAAGTAGCACTAGTTAAAATGTTATGTAGGTATGCCTGATACTAAACATGTGAGGTACTTTTTGACGGTGCCTTCAAAAAGGGCCGTTTTAGACTTCTGATTGGACAGAATCTAGAATGAAGTGAAAAGTAAACTTTTTCCAAGGCACACGGTCGTTTCTAACCGTTTTGTTCTCACGATCGGCCCAGTCGAAGGTGACTCACATGATCGATGTTATTGTTTGTATGACGTAGCCAGAGATGCGATCTGTTCGAGAACCTCGTAATACCTATTCGTTGTTTCACTGATCACTATTAGGTCACTATAGCTGAGTAAATTGATGCATAAAATATAGTTTTATGATGAGATAAAATATGTATATGTAATCCTACATGTCTATTAAATCAATGAAAAAAATAGATTATAAAGCAGGCTGTTTTATTTTCGAGATGATTTCCTCTGCCTATCCATTGCCGTCCTACACACTGTTCTCACTGTTCTCGTGCTACACGGAGAAAAATCTCCGTTGCAGATGGTCACAGCTCGAGATTGGTATAAAAAAATATCAAAGTGAACTCAAACAACTGTATTCAGTAAATTGATCACTGTTGTATCCCGCTTCTCACTGTATCAATCTCTCTCAAAAGTCAAAAGTACATTTCTTTGCATAATCATAGGTATTAAGGTGTTCACAATACTATGAAGGTATCACTATGTTTTGGTATCTCTCTCTGGTAATCTGGAATGTTCAGTAACAAATCATTAGCGCTAGCGCTAGTGCTAAGTACAAGGAAGTCGTCCATAAGTAGACAGTCCAGTGAAATGTATAGCGCGACACAACTTAGAAGGCACCTGAATTAACCTTTTCCATTCCAACGATAGCAACGTATACAGTGTGGAAAGACTGGAAAGATAAGTCGGGGCCGGGCCCTGGAGGGAAACTACCTTAAATCCTTAAACTAACTCATTTTACTCAAAGAAGAAATTCCTATATTTTTAAAAAGAAACAAAACGCTTTCTAAGATTTTCCAAAACTCGCTTGCCTCGCCCGGGACTCGAACCAACTAAAATAAAAAAAAACAAACGCTCCCTATTTTATTATGCTAATCGATAGTATTATTATTCAGGATAAAATTTCTCTAACATTTGGTTACTGTTCATTTTCAACAAGTAAAAGACACGTAACAGTTCTCTTATCTCCAACATTTAAAGACTTCGTATGAAGTACACGGTTGCTAATTTATCGCTAAGTACCTTGTTGAATCCTTCGATAAGAAAATCGTTTAGTCATAGTAATACCGCTATTCAATTTGAATTTACCACAGAGCTTTTCGGTGAAGGAAAACATCGTGAGGAAACCTGCACGCATCTGCGAAGTAATTCAAAGATGTGTGTGAAGTCCCCAATCCGCACTGGGCCCGCGTGGGGACTATAGCCCAAATCCTCTCGTGATGAGAGGAGGCCTGTGCCCAGCAGTGGGACGCAAATAGGCAGTAGTAATACCGCTATGCACATTTCCCTCTTACACGATCCGAGGCTTTCAGTTGAGAAGTTTAAAAATGGAACGTTTGACTTTGTTTGCAATGCGGGACAGCAATTTTAAAATTCTAGTTCTAATTTTAGTTGGTTCGAGTCCCTAGCGAGGCAAGCAAGTTTTGGAAAATCTTTTAAAAATAAAGGAATGTTTTCTTTAAGTATAATGAGCTAGCTTAAGGATTTAAGGTAGTTTCCCTCCAGGGCCCGACTTATCTTTCCACACTGTATATCGGCACCGCAGGTCCAACGCCAGCGACCTATAAGTATATGCGTTATAAGGTAATATCAAATGTCACCTAAATCAGTTCAGCGCTTTAACCGTGTATTACATACCTACTCAGTAACAGACAGTTACTTTCTCATTTATAACATTAGGTAAGTATGAAATAATGTATAATTTATGACGGAATGAAGACTATAGTTCTGTAACAAACCGAAAGATCCAAAATATCTTATACGTGTTTATACCATACTTGGGTACTTTGTACGAGCGTTTAAATCGTTAAAAGGTTCACAGGAACATTGTTACTAGAGTCACAGCCATATATGCACGTCTGCCAGACCCTGGTGTTAATGAAGACAAAGGCACCAAGCTAACTGCTCGGGCAGCCGACCTTTGCCACCAACTAGCGTAAAACAAAACTGTGTTTGCCCCACGACTTCGTCGCCTGTGCCTAAGCCCGATTCTCCATACAAACACACACCTGTAAAAGCGTAGGCATTTATTAGTGGCTACCTACTTGACGGGTTGAAGTCAAATTTGGCACACTTAGGGCTGATTTTTCAAGCGTCAGATAAAATCTATTCGTTGAATAGTCCATATAACATTGGAATTTATTCCGGAATAAATTAAATCTTTGTATGGATTATACTATCCGAAGAATTTATTTTATTTATTTAAACTTTATTGCACATTAGTAAAACTAATACAAAAGGTGAACTTAATGCCATAAGGCATTCTCTACCAGTTAAACCTTTGGACATAATGGAAAATGTTGTGGCGGTGCAATAGAGGCTACTTAGAAGTAGCCACACTGTAAAAATATAACATATAGAAGCAAATTAAATAAAAATAAATAAACTACACACATAATATATAGTATAAATATAAGTAAATACATAAACACACATACATATAACATATAATAAGAATGATGACAAACGAAAAAAGAATATTTTTTATCTGACCATTGAAAAATCAGCCCTAAGGAATCTTTAATAAAACCCACGAATATCTATGTTAGATAAAATTTGCTGCTAAAATCTGAGATTAAGTAGTCTTGAAGCACCCGCATAGCGGGGTCGCGACGTTATGAATATCGTGAACGTTTCAAAATTCGTAGTAGGTAGGCAGGTACTCGTTCATCGTCAAATCATCCGTCATCGTCTTGTCTTTCCCACCTTATGTGGAGTTGGACCAATCTGATTTATAAGCAGTTAGATCTGCGTTCCCAGCCTATTAAAAAACCGCCATTTAAAATTTCGTATTTCCTACATATTTGAAATTTGTTATTTCCCATGCTGTTTTCTTTTATATTCGTAGATACCTACAACCTACCCTATTAGGTGGGTGACTTCTGCTCAAGTCTTTAGGTGTAGGTGTAAACGTTTGATTGCGATCCGTTGAGCCGTTTGCAAATAAACCTGCACCTTTGTACGGAGACCCTATAGGTTCCTAGACTCTGATGTTTATTCCCTAATGAAGCGATAGCTAGGTCCCGGGTCAGCCACTGAACTAAATTACGTCGCCCAGAAAGGACAATGGCGTGCCGCGTACGGCGCCATTGCAATAATACACTTGCAAATGGCGCCCGATTTGGCGCGAACTCATTCGCGATGCAATTTGTTTCGATACCGTTTGTAAACAATATTATTGCGCTTCGTATGGGCAGAGCCTCTATCGGTGTTTTATTGGAATTGATGAGCTTTTGTCAGGGGAATTACAAATTTTAGGATACCTAACATTATAATATTTTGACGGCCGGATTGGTCCAGTTGGTAGTGACCCTGCCTTCTGTTCCGATGGTCGCGGGTTCAAGTCCCGCTCGGGGCAAATTTTGTGTGATGAACACGAATGTCTGTACTCGAGTCATGGATGTTAGAATTTATATATGTATGTATTTCTCTATATAAGTATTTATATCGTTGTCTAGCACCCATAGTACAAGCTATGCTTAGTTTGGGGCTAGGTCAATATGTGTGAAATGTCCCAAGATATTTATTATTTTATTATTATTTATTAATATTCAGTCAATTAAAAAAATTTTAAATAAAAAAATAAAAACCGCCTTCAAACTCCGACAGACTGCGATGTCAATGTCAAGTTCACTATATGATTATCATTTCTTTGGGTCGGTTCACTTGACACCGACTTCGCAGTCTGTCGGAGTTTGAAGGCGGTTTTTATTTTTTCATTTAAAAATTTTTTTTCGGCTACAGTTTCCAAACATTACTATAGAAGTACATAAGTAACTCTGAAGTCCTCGAAATTGACACCAAAATCATCTACGTGCTAGCAAATTTGGAGGAGTTCCCTCATTTTCTCATGGATCCCATCATCAAAACTGAACCAAATTAATATGGGACCAACTTGGAAGTACCACCTTTCGAACAAAAAAAGAATCATCGAAATCGGTTCACGTTTACTATTTATTTTTGGTGAACATACATAAAAAATAAATAAAAAAAAAAATAAAAAAATGATTCCGACGAATTGAGAACCTCCTCTTTTTTTTGAAGTCGGTTAAAAAAAAGGTAACCTTAACTGCTTCGTGATATTTGAATACCACGACGGCGACGGCGTCGTTTTTTTATCGCCATACTTACCTATAGATAGATGGCCCATCTGATAGAAAGCGCTTACCGTCGTCTGTAGTAGGTAGGTAAATAATCAATAGGCAACAGGGGATCACCAATGCGTTGAAGTTGCGCCAACGGTTTGGATGAAATGGAATGACACCTTTTTTAAAAGACGTCATATTGTTGTGGAGTGGGATGGCAGTGGGAAAGTCGCAACAGGAAGTCGCGAAACTTTCATTACTTAGTAAGTAAAGTACGTACGTAGGTAGATACACCATTTGCTGTTTAAAAGTCCGTGTAAGTAAGGTTGTACCGTATTCTTAATCACGGAATCTCCTTGCGTCGTGGTTCCGGGTGCACGCGATATTCCCATGCAGCAGGTTACACGTTATTCTAATTTTCTCCCTTAGTTGAAAGTAATTCGAGACTAATTGGTGTTTATCGTGCGAATGACCAGAGCGAGGAACATTTCCAATTCCAGCCGCGGAACTGGTTGCTCACGGCATCGGCAGACGCGGATTATGTGTTTAAACGAGTTGCCAGTCGAAACGACGACTGAGAGCGCCTATTTATTCTAAACCGCACCAATTATAATATATTTCGCGTAACACCACCGCAACTCTAATTTTATGGGCTGGTCATTTGTTTTTTACCGTTTATTTTAATTAAGCGCCGCCGCTACAGTTGCAGCCATTAGCTAATTTTAAATTAAGAAATGTAACTGTTTCTCGATCGAATTGGTGCAATAAAATTTCTCGCTCTAACGCATAAGTTTCTCTTTGTTTTTATTGGACAAATACCCATAGAAAAAACGTTATTAATTAACCGATCTCACAGGTGATCATGGAACAATATATAATTCATCGCGGTGAGAGCACGGCAGTCGTAAACCTTCATTATTTTCATGTTCAAATCGGAGACGAGTGTACAGCATTATTGATTATCGGTTCGTTATTATTTATTGTCTCCTATGCTACACATCTGACAGGTTTGGTTAATAGAAAATTTCGCTAACGGGACTCGGCGTTTTTGAGATAGACTATCAATTTCGAATGCCCAAGTGCCTGCTTCACGTCATTAATATTTCGGTTCACATGTAACACTTGTTTGTGTGTATTTTAATAGCTTGCCATTTGGTTTTATCGCGTTGCCAATTTGAATGGGGTCGGCGCGTGTCCCGAGATGTGTTTTTTATAGTGTCAGCTGCACAAGTGGAGCGCGCATTGTCCGCAATAATAGGATTAACCGTCGACCGCTGAATAATATGCTCAATTCGAGAGATATTGTTTAGATGACGTTGCCCCAGGGGTATATTATTCTGTTTATTTTAAACATGTGCGTCACCCCTTAGCGGCAAGCATCGCTCCCCTCGCGAAATCTATCTTTTTATTCATTAAAGCGATTATTCTGTTTAACTGAGTATCGCGGCGTGAAATCGGATCGATTAATGCCCCATCGTATCGAACAGTTTCAAGTGCGTTTATCGTAATCGATTGCGACGCTACCGCTCGCCGCGACCAATCGCGTAATTTGAATGATGACTCCCGTGTACACTTTTTATCTATTTTTTCCAAACTGTGGCTCTTTGTTGTTTAAATTAAAACGCTGTGTGACGGCTCTGGCGCAGCGAGATTATGATTGTGTCGATTCACATAAATTAATCATTCGTTATTTGTATGATTGACAGGAAATTTAATTTTGTTTAACAAAAGACGTTTGATTAAATCCACGACGGGTCAATGGATCGGGTATGGGAGTCGATTTGGGGTCTTTGGATCTGGTATGCGGTGGCGAGGAGCCGCGATGGGTTTAGTGGAAATCAATTAGGATAACAGGTAACGGCGTGTGCCGGCGCTGCGCCCGCGCAGCCGCGCACGCGGCGACGCTGATTGCTGCCTTTACAATCATTCCCAATCAATAAGGTCTTTCAATGCGATCAATAATGACTGGGATGATTATGTTTTGGATATTAAGAACTAGATGAGATGTCGATCATGAAGCCACGGCGAACTTTATTGGTTGTAAATTGGTAATTTCCTTTCGAGCCCAAGGTTTTCTTTAGATTGAAGCAGTAAATTTACAGGTAATGTCGAGGGAATGATCCCGATGTGACATATTGATGATTAAGTTCCAGGTAAAGAAATCAAAGGGGCATTAGAACGTGGGATAGTGTCCGTTATGTTCGTCTGGTGCTTTAGATGGAAAAAAGCTGATATGTACGCAGACTGCGCCCAACACATTTATTAGAACGCTTCCTCCTGGTTTGTAACTCCGTTTTTATGATTACTGCCTAGTCTAAGTTAGTCTACTTTACCGATAGGCACCGTTAAGTCAATAAGCATACTTAATTAAATTGTGTCCTTTAAATTGAGAAATTCAGACCTACAGCAAAAACATTGCTAAGAATTTCATATCCAAACTAATATTATGAACGCGAAAGTAACTCTGTCTATCTGTTACCTCTTCATGCTTCAACCGCTCGACTTGTTTAGATAAAATTTGGTATGGAGATAGTTGGAGTCCCGGGGAAGGACATCTAAACTATTTCGCGACGCGAAGTCGCGGGCAGTATTTGTTAGTTTACTCGTATCTCGTTTTTCATTTTTTTTTATATTCAGTTATCATATTATGCAAGTTACCTACCTGTCATTGACAACCTATAAGATGTTCCCAAATACCTCCCACTTGTAGCAAGCTGTCCAGGTTGTCCGAACGAGTCGCTCGCGTGCGCCAGGGCACTTCACTTCAGTATCGTGCATCATAAGTACCTACATACGTACCTATCCTCGTTTTCACGCCTGCTCCAGCGCCGCACAGCCGCAAAATGAGACTAACCGAAGCGCTCTGTGTATTCCTATAGTGAGTGTCAACTGTCAGTTCAGTTTGCATATTCTCAGCCACGCGATTGAATTTTTTTGTCAGACTATGGCAAGGTACGTAACTCGCCAAGAGGTGTATTCAATTCTGCAAAGGAGCAGTGTCGAATAGAGTCTCAGATCGCCTGCAAAATCTTGCCTAACATACCTACTGTAACATCACCTAGTTAGTTTTAAGTCATAGAGGGTCCCATTGAAAACCAGCGTCGCGGATCGCCGCTGCATTATGCTGAGTGGGATCGTTTTTGGCACAATTGTTCCAATTTACTATACTGTATAGGTAACTTATTTTTTGTTTTGTTGTTATTTATTGTTGTGTCGAAGTACTTCGACACAGTACATATGTGTCAAATAAATATTTTTCTTCTTCTTCTAACATCGTATACTTAATATGCTGAAGGGCACTTTAAAGAGGCCCCGTTCCAAACATTGCTTCCTTTAGTTTTTATTTCTTGCTCCAACTCAGGAAACGCGAAATCAAAAAGTCAAATGTTACCTACTAACGAATGTCGTGACGAGGAACGCATAAGTGCGGAGCGTTCGTTATCCCAATAAATTGCGATTCGTTCACGACAATCTATCTTTGTGAAGCAAACAACTATTCATTTCTAGGCTTTCACGGTGGTGCGTCGCAAGTCCCAGTAACTATACTTACTTTGTGTAACTTCTGTAGTATACCTGTAGGTATATGATCTCTGAGCATTATTTTCGGTAATATTGATGACTACTAATCAAGATTCTGAGTTAGTTCCGAGTCCTTTTCCAGTCGTATAAACTATCATGACTTAGTATAGGTATCATCGTCATTATCATCATCATCATCATCATCATCATCATTAACATTTTCATACCTAATCTAAGGCGTCTTCAGAGTCTCAAACTTATTCGTGAATTTCAGTTCTGCAAGCAAAGCAACAATAATATTACCTAGACCAAAAAGAGGGTAGGCTAAATTCCCTGCTTCGGTAGCATGAAAGAACTTCATAATATCTATACGCGTCACTAGATCCAATAGTAGTTTAGCTACCTAATGGCTAGAGACACGAGTGATATGCAAGTAGATCAGATCCATATGAAATTTTCCAAGTACGCAAAAAGTGTAGTTATTGTAGTGTAAACTACAGGTACCACGCACCATTGATTAGGTTCATTTATACAACTTTACTTGAGACGTCGTGTTCGTCCGGCCAGCGGTTAAGGTAAGCTTCCTTATCTCGAATTAAAATCCTTATTGAGAGCAATACCCGGAACCACGGCGCGCTGGTAATTACGTATGGTCAATGTTATGGTCAAAATGGTCCGTTTGCTTGTTGGAAGACATCACTTCGTTCTTAATTGCCGTGAATATATAACGGTCATACGGCTTTAGCCTAAGTAGTTATACCTACCTAACCTATATCTTTCTCCTGCAGGTTCACTCGTGACCTTTTCATTTCTACAGGCGGTAGAAGGTACAAGACACTCGTTTATTCGCTCTCTTTCCTTTTGGGGTGATATATCCACTATCCACAATCATGATAATGATGACGATGATGATGATGATGATGATGATGATGATGATGATGATGATGATGGTGGTGGTGGTGAACGGAAACGACGACGAGCTTTAGACAACTCCCGATGGATTAACGACAACCCGAGTAAACTTGTGAGGTGTTCCTATCGATCGATCCTGTCAATCATAATATAAATAATAATAATAAGTATTAGTTCGTAAGTATGCGGCCTTGTCTGGAGAATATGTACCTAATAGCAAAACGCAGTCTTTTTATTCCGTGTACCTTAGAATCATAAAAAACACTAACGCGTACATCCTTTTAATATGTAGGTACTAAGAAACGTGATGGAAGCGAAAAACTGGGCCAATCCCTTCGTTGCAAATAACACAATGCCCTAAAGATAACAGACAGGTAGGTTACCTACCTAATTGTTTCAGCCAAGTTGCTTCAAAGCTGGAATATCGAGCACATCGTGGGAAACTCGGGTCGAGTAGACCAGTTATTATTTTATGGACCACCGCTCATTATTGCCTTTTAGGTACTTAACATTAAGCAATTCGTGTGCTATCGAGCTACTTAATCTTTATTTCTAATTGCCGTGTTTCTCCGGTGTCGGCCGTGTCGTCACGCGCTATCTGGACATCTACGTACTCGAGCGATCGCCATCACCACCCGAGCAATCGATGTATTTAAGTCAAATGGACTGACGCAATGCCACGCCACGCGTCTAGCGTATCGGGTGACCACAGACAGCATTAGAGCATTTACCATTATTTATCACAGTACTATTCCAACCATCAACGAGACAATAACAGAGATCAATTACAATTTATGAACGGATTAATGAAACCTGATTACTTATATTCGACAACCAAATATTCATAGGCTAATCTTATCTCATTTGCATGGCGCGGGCGCATCGCCGCAAGTAGGTACCTAAGAGGGCCTAATTAAGAAAACTGTCTCCATGTAATTGAAACTTTTAGTAAAAGATACGGCGCATAACATTTACATAAAAGCCTCAAAGTCGCCGTGCGGGGCGAGGCTGTTAATATGCTAATGCCGCACTCTACACTATTTATTGGACAAATCGAGCATATTCGAAGCGCAGCGAGCCCACGCGACCGAGTGAGCCGTTCCTCTGATTGGTATTTTTATTGGTGTAGAAAACGTGAGCATTTATCTGGGAATCGTTCACAATGTTATGACGGTTTGTTGTTGTATCGACACGGCCATTACGGCGATGGTATCGCCGCTATGTTACTGTCAGCCGGAGACGGCTCCGAACAGTAAAAGCTAATTTAAAAGGCGGCCGGTAGTTTTGGTGTTCCGGAACAGACGCGATAGCATCGCGGGACTTACGGCTATTAGGCGATCCGTTGCGATTGCGTCCATTGTGTGCATCGATCACATGCTTATACTTTTATTATACGCCAATCACGATCGCCGAGGCAATACCCGCTCCTGCGATCGTATCCCGCTATTTTAAACGCTGCAGTCACGCCACTTCTTAGGAAACATTAAACAGACAGAGTCCAATACCCGTATATTTATGGTTTGATTCCTTTTGCCTAGAACCCTCGTCATAAGTGGCTGTAATAAGAACAAAATTAAAAGCAATTTCGTGCCAGTGCAGTGTGCGCGGGCGCAGGAAAAATGCGCACAATGAGAGGATCCGTGACAGATAGATTGCAGTGGCCGCGACCTCTGCGCCGCTGCGGCAGCCACGCTACCCGCCCGGCAAGGACAACGATCACAACTCATACTTTTTTCCTTTTGTACTTAATACTTAATACAGTTTAAATTCCACTATCCGTATTCCATTCACTCTATCCATTGTATAGAGCTTGTATAGCTTTTGAATTCAATTTATGCAAAGTCAAGGTGTTGCTAATTTGGCAGCGGGCGGAATTAACTACCTATTTCCTACTTGCAGAAACGATCAGAGGTCCAAAACTCTAGAATAGCGATCCCGTTCGATACCTACTGGAGGTTTCGAGAATTCAACGTGAACAGGTGACCGTCTGTGTGGCGCTGGTGTAGCAAGGATCTTTGTGATGGACCTTGAACAGGATGCAGTTTATGATGATGACGCAGGTGTTATCATTATAGCAGCGAAACCTCGAGTAGTGGGCAGCGTAGTCGCCCTGGGCCATCATCAGCATATGACGACTGGAGAATTGGTAAGATAAAGCAAGTGTTGTGAACTCCTGAGGTAGTAGGGACCTGAAACACGATGGAACACAATCCCTTTCAATGAATGACTGAGGAGTTGTAATGACGAAGCAGGTGGCAGTATGAGCCCCTAGGGTAGCGGCAGCCTGGTCGCTCTGGATCATCATCAATAGATGACGCTGAAGTACGATCTGAACTGAAACATACCACTTTCAATGAACGACTGTGGAGTTGTAAAGATGAAGCAGGTGGCAGTATGAGCCCTAGGCTAGCGGCAGCCTGGTCGCCCTGGGTCGTCGGGAGCGAAATGAAAAGCTCTCCTCTCATAAATTATCGGCGCGGTGTCGGCGCCGGCGCAGGGCTGCATCTGCGCACATCTTGAATTCCTGGTTATTTAAGTAAATGTCTCGTTGCAGAATTATTTGGTATATCCGTTTGGTATGCCGTTTACTAATGGGAGCTTTCGGTTAAATCAATCTTGATAATTGTGGGTGATATACATAGATATTGTATATACTCGTACCTACCTATAAAACTGTTTCTAACCGAGTGACTGACAGACAATGCACAGCCGAAATTACTGGTCGTATTAAACTGAAACTTTGCATGTAGGTCCCTTGGGAAGTGTAGGGGAGCACTAAGAGAGCATTTCCTGAAATTCCCACGGTTACGGTGTGAAATGTCCCAAGATATTTATTTATTTATACGGGATGGCGGTTGCGTTGTAAACCCCCGGTCTAGAGCACGACGCAACGGCTGCCTTGCTGTGTTCTATCGCTTACGGAAGAGATGGGGTTCCAGTTTTAGAGACACAGTGCTGCAAATATTTTGATGCATCAATGACCACTTCTGACTTGGTGCGTCCTGTAGGTACTCGTTGTCAGGTTATACATATACCAATTAGCTTCTATCTCCTTTCTCTATATCCTTTCTCGGGACTTTAACTATATGCGGTATACAAGGTGATCAATCCAAATGGGTCACTAGGGATAAGAATAAAAATAATGGAATTCAATTATTTTTCTAAATCTCTCATCTCTCTCGGTTGGGAATTGAATCTGGTCAAAATCTCTGTAAACAATGTTAGGTATAAATTCTGCACGTTTTTTCGTTATTATGTTATGTTTATGTATGAGAGTTTAAAAAAAGTTTGAATGTCATTATTATTAAATCTAAAATCTAAGCAATGGTTCCTAAGAACAGATTTCGCTATCTCTCATAGTTTCTGACTTCTCCATACTGACCCATTTGGATTTATCACCCTGTATATCATCTACAGCGGAAAGCTTGAAGGATAACCGAAACAGACAGAGATGCTTTCGCATTTATAATATTAGTATGGATGAGAGAAGTTGTAACTACGCCTAGCTAATATTGATGAATCGAATCGTCGCCCCTGACGGGCGCCCTCGGCCGCCGAAGGCTCGCGGCCTGGCAGGGCAGCCCTGCGGCGGCGTGCCGTGTAATTGCGCCGCGGGCACGGAACTGGCGCAGCGGTCGTGCGCCCGCGCCGCCCGGACCTCGCCGCCGATCCATGCGCCCATTTACTATAGAATTTTATGATCATTCACTAGTCTAAACTAAACTAATAAAAATGGATAACAACATATTCTTAAAATCTATAGGTAAAAGTATTTACTCAAACATGCTCGGAAATGTTCGTGTTATAATACTTTCAAAAAAAGAAGACGCGAGGCTGTCCATTGCCGGCCTTGGCCAGCAAAAACATTATTGTCGTGTGTGTTTTTTTTTAATTCGCTTGCTATTTGAGACACCTCTGTAGAGAAACTGACAAATCCATGGAGGTAATAAGTACAACTTCCATGGCCAAATCATCCACGATCATGGAAGTAGTAAATACTGATGTGGGGTAAGTGCGCCTAAATTTATTTCGCTCCTATGCCTTGTAAACAGCCAACTACTAGTTGAGTAATATTTATAGGTTTCGATATATGTATTTATGTTAGGCGCACTTACCCCATTGTGGCGCACTTGCCCCGACTGACCTTACGTATTTCCTCGCTGTTTGAGAAAAGCATTATATATACCTCGGCCGCAATTGCTATTGCCAGACTCGTACTAATAGAAGGCTTCGCTTTGCTCAGCCTTCTAACTGACTCGTCCGGCAATGCGCTACTTGGCGGCCTCTGCAATAATGTACTATTCTTGTCATAGCTTAATCAGTAATATGTTGAAGTTTTGCAATGGGAAATGGCCAATCTCATTACGTGTTTTATTGCGTGATTTAATAACAATTGTTTTAAAAATAAAATTAGTACCGTAGTTCTTTTTTTACGTTAAAAATATACCTGTATTGAAATTATTAATACTTAGCTGTGTCCTTTTATAACACAAAATAAAAAGGACATATCTGAAAAAGCATTTCTATTGACTCGGTATAGTCATAATCCCTATTTTTCTTCTACAGTAACGCCCATTTCTTTTCTTTCAATTTTATAGGTACAGATCCACCGGGTTCTGCTGTTTTATCATAAGT
Source organism: Aethes cnicana (assembly GCA_963971205.1). Classification (NCBI taxonomy): domain Eukaryota; kingdom Metazoa; phylum Arthropoda; class Insecta; order Lepidoptera; family Tortricidae; genus Aethes; species Aethes cnicana. The sequence continues at coordinate 207,503 of OZ020288.1, read as the reverse complement.
AGATACTTTTAAAAAAACTAATAATAGCAATAATTACTCTCATCACTTTGCTTTACTATCTAACTCTAATAGTGAAAAATTCGAAAGATTATTTTTGTAGTGGCTCCCGATCTATGATCACCGCTCCCGACATTCCTCCACTGCCAAGGGTGGGAGGGGTGCGGGGGAGAGGGGCGATACACTTACGGCTGGAGCTAGCCGTCACGAAGTCCTATCCAGAAGGATACCTAGGATGCCTAGGACCCTGCTCCAAAAATAGACCTAAGCCAAGATACAGAGGGCTGATTCTTCAATCGTCAGATAAAATCCATTCCTGAGATAGCCCATACAATATTCGAATCAAATTTAAATTTTGTATGGCCTATCTTAAGAACAAAATTTATCCGACGATTGAAAAACCAGCCCTAAGTGGCAATGAAAGTTTGAATTGTTCTTTCCGAATAACGACTGTAAATTGTAATATCATACAGTTTAAAGAAAAAATGATAAAAATAAAATAGTATCTTACTACTACTACTACTACTACTACAGCCTATTTGCGTCCCACTGCTGGGCACAGGCCTCCTCTCATCACGAGAGGGTTTGGGCTATAGACCCCACGCGGGCCCAGTGCGGATTGGGGACTTCACACACATCTTTGAATTACTTCGCAGATGCGTGTAGGTTTCCTCACGATGTTTTCCTTCACCGAAAAGCTCTGTGGTAAATTTAAATTGAATTTCGCACATAAGTAAACTTAGAGGTGCGAGCCGGAATCGAACCCCCGACCCTCTGCATGAGAGGCGGTAGGTCGAACCACTAGGCCACCACGGCTCCAAATAGTATCTTGCTTACTCAGAATAGAACAGACTTTACTTCCGAAGAAGTGTAAGTATAGGTACTTATAAAATTTTATCAAAACGTAATCTTACTCATCACTCTTGTGGGGATTGAGTCTCCTACTCTCCTCGTTATCTAAAACCTGATCGACTGCTGGCCATGCCTTTTCAAAATAATTTCACCAGGTCAGTGTTAATCATATATTAAGTAATAGTTTACTACGTAATGGATAAGATAACTACTACTTTTGACAGGTCATCTGAACCTGACGTCAATAAAGTACATAGGTATCGTCACAGGGTATCGTATAAAAAGCAATGTTTCGCCCGAATGTGCCCAAATATCGCAGGGTTGCCAGCCTGGCAGTCGAGTCGGTGGTTGATAGGTTGCTGTGCTACCAACTTGTAAATAGTATCCGCTGCCTTTTGAGTTTCATTGTGTCTTACGAGTAAACATTATAAGCAGGATTTAAAGCTGGCTTAATTTGGTATGTAATAGGTACGGTACGTACCGGTAGAATCTATTCGTAATACAAACAAACCTAGCATTCAAGTTCAAGCTACAGTGTTCTGTTTGTTACTTTGATAACAATACGTAAGTATTTTGATATTTCAAAGGAAGGGAATGAGGTCTGGTTAAAAATATTAATAGGTACTTACGTCTTTACAAGCTTAGTTTTAGAACACTGTTATATGTATATTTAAAAAAAAAAACAATTGAAGCACACAAACTAGGCTTTATGCCCTTTGTTCTTTTGTCTCGATGAAGGCTTGTTTCCATTTAATCACTGCTAAGCCGCCATCAGTCAAGCTCACGAAGCGCGCGCGCAAGCATTCCCGATAAATTACCGACGCTCAAGCACGCAGTCCGTTATTGTCGCATTCGTTGAGTCTACGGTCACAGCATCCAAATACTCACTGAACCATAATCATGAGTTTAAGTATGGTTGCTACGAAGTCAATAAGATATGACAGTGAATTGGGCTGAAAAAGAAGCGATTGATTCTATTGTCAACTGACTGACGAGTCAGACATGGGTATATAGTTGTTGCGATCTATAACAATATAATAAAAGTATATTGGTGATCACTGTAATACTGTGTAAATATATTGCTCAATAAATAAAATAAATAACCACTCGATCGATCGAGAGTTCGAGACCCTCTAATGACATTTCTGTTTAGTTTGGTGCAGCACTTCTTCTCAGCAAAGGGTCCTGTAGGTAGATAGATAGATATATATACCTATACCTTGCAATAAAACCCCGGACGTGGTTGGACTTATCCCATTGATTTTGAGTTCGTCTCAGACAAAAACAAATAACATCACTTAAAGGTCTCAGAACGAATTGCATACTCCAAAGTAATGAAGTTAATAAGCGTCATTCATTTCGTTTCGCTGGGCACTGACTTCAAAATATGTTACTAGATTGTGCAGTGGGTACCTACCTACTTAATTATATTTATCGAGATCATTGAAAGAGGTTTTATTCCGCTGCAGCATCCAATATCGTTAATATTATGTTTGTACATGTGCAGGTGTGTAATGTAATGCAGTGTTGCTACAGTGTTGCAGGTTAGTGTATTTATTGTAATCGTAAATAATAGAGCTTGATGTAATTTCAACAGCGGTAAATTCCTTACTACTTTTCCATAGTCTGGAAATACCTACCTATAGATAGACTCCAAACACCAACGACGTAATCTTACTAATTTCCAAGTTCTACAGTCTCATACGACCAATAAGTCAGTTCGATACTGGCAGGCTGAGCGCTACTTGGCCAATCTTTCTCGAAGGATCGCTCTAGAATCTCGCTAGTGGCGTGCCGCGGCGTCGTTTGTCCGAAGGGATTTATTGCCGGTAAACACTGCTGGAGCCACGGACAAATACCTTAACAATTACTGTTGCCGTCTCCTCCGTGAGTATGTTGTTGGTGGAGGACGGCGCGAGACTCGTCCGAGTCGGGAGCACGCACGATCGTGCCGCGCGCTATCCGCCATCGCCGTTTGTTGGGGGTCAATTAATTTATTTATTGTAGGTGTAAACTGCGGCGATACGGAGCGTGGAGCCACGGGAAACGTAGAAGCGATACAATCGTTTAATAGCATTTGTGGTTTTAAGTATAATCTGAGTTCTGTGAGCTGCTTTCTGTTTTGTTCCTGAGATTAGCACTCTTTGTGCAAATTAAAAAAAAACGATAGAATTAGATTGTCAATGTATAAACTGATGTGATGATGAGGGATTTAGGCACTGATTTAAAAATCAAGTAATTAATTAATTACTATACATACCTACTAACAATAAAAAGCTTCTAAACTTCTAAAAACGTACTCAGAATGATAGGTTCACTCGGAACTACCTCATCATCATCATCATCATCATCATCATTTCAGCCGAAAGACGTCCACTGCTGGACATAGGCCTCCCCCAAGGCTCGCCACTCAGACCGGTCCTGTGCTACTTGCTTCCACCGGTTTCCCGCGACCCTTACGAGGTCGTCGCTCCATCTTGTTGGAGGCCTACCGACAGCTCGTCTCCCGGTTCGCAGACGCCACGGGAGGACGGAACTACCTATTCGTCAAGATTCTATTAAAAGTTAAAATACAAACGTAATTAATACTGTGGAGACTGGCCGAGTATAATCGGTGAGTTGACACATTTTCTTTCAAAAATAGGTAATTTTAAGCGTAGAATTAGGTTGTTCCATAACTACATTGAGTCTTTTTATAACCATTGTAATGCAAACATCTCTGGAAATATAATATGAAATATACATAAAATCTATCATTTAATAGTATAGGGAAGTGTTAGGGCAGTATTAGGGCCAGTCTGCAAGATTTAGAGTTTTTAATCAGCTAGACATCGTCTTCGTGTCTTCAAGTTCCACTGCTGATCTCCGTGCCTGCAGCATCTACCTGAGCTAACACCAACCCCCCTTACAATACTATGTAGATGTTTTGGTTTGTTGTGTAGGTATATTTAACCTACATTGCATTTACGCATTACTTGCTTGGAACCAGATCCTACTCGGACGGAAGTAAATGGTGGATATTATTGCGGGCAACTTACCAGTCGCTCGCGCAGTCTGTGACTTCGTCCGAGTTGAATTTCATAATTATTAAACTTCCAACCCCCTTTGTAACCCCACAACACGATTTTCAAGATAAAAGCTATCCTATAAGTAATACACCCATCTATTCATACAAATCTTAATCTCTTTAGCTTCATTTCAGGTTCATCTCAGAGAGCTCTTATTTGAGATCTGTCTAATAGGTTTAAATGTTACTATTACGACAATTTGCGGTCGGTTGTCAATTTGTAATGTATAGCTGGTAATAGACATTGGGTGGGTATGTCGTGACGGCGAGCGGCTGTAACAGACTATCGGACCGTTTCACGTGAGATAAGGATTGCCGATGCAATCTTATGAAATCGCATTAGCCCCACGATACTTTAATTACGGTGCGCGGCCGCAGCTCTATACGGGATCGAGTTTTCCGACCCGAGCATTACCGGCTCTGCACCGGAGAGGGGAGGTTGTGGGGTTCCTCTTACTCAAAAGCCAAACATTTCTAAATAGAAAAATCTTCAAAACATGCATACCTATTCGTATATTTGTGTCAGTCGTGACATTTTACCATTTACTATGGAGGGTTGAAGTAAAGGAGCGCAATCTTTATAGCTCCAAAGGTGGACACCAAATCAGATAAGTTGGGGGCGCTGCGGTCGTCACTCCAGTAGTCAAGCCACCTAGACGGATAGTCTGCTGTGCAGTAGCGCCTTCAAATGGCGCTGCTGAGGCGAAAACGCAGCGAAAACGGTTGTGAGGAGAGTGTGTTTTGTTTTGTTGCTTATCAAATCCGCTGGACACGTTTTCAACTGTTTCCCCATATAAGATTACACTCCTTACCAAGACACATTCCACACTCCATACTATTTACCCTATGAAGCGCTCAAGACGGTATATGAGAGTATTTTAAGTGAACTAAAGGCCCATTTTTTAAACCGTTAGGTAATTCGAATAGGTAGTCCATACAAAGTTTGAATTTATTCCGGAATCATATTTTGTTTGAACTACCTACCTAAGCTATTAGCTAAGGGCCTATTTTTTTCAAATAATTCGAATAAGTAGTCCATAGAATGTTTGAATTTATTTTGTTTACCTAGACCCTTCGAAGAATATGTAAATTTTATCCGACGGTTGAAAAATCGGCCTTTTGATTTACTGTACCTACTTCTCATACAAGCGTTGAAATCAGCCGCCTCATACGTTACTGCGAAAAGGCCTGCGTTTCGTTTACTTCCCGGTGTGCAAAATGTTTTCAACTTCGTTTTTCTCTAAACTTGTTTGCATTAGGTACTCATTTAAAATCGATTTATTGGACCTATTAATATTTTCTGTTGCCCGAAGTTTATTGCCCTGATTTTAAGACGTGTTAATGGCAAAAAACAAACAAGCAGTTATTTTTACAACTCTAAACCGAATTTAGCATATTTTTATTGAATGATTCACGCCTCGTATCGCCGTCATCGCGGGTCGTCGCTCCGTGCGTGGGCGCAGCGTTTGGCCGTTTTTGCCGTCGTCGACTTTTATCTCTAAGAGGAAGATTAAGCTCTTCTATCGGGCTTTTTAATAAAATCTAATGTTGATTGATTGTTATTTGTGTAAAAAAACTCCCTGCACGATAAGTGCAAGATGTTAATGTAGATCAAACTGTATAACTTCGAAAATAGGGTTCATTATGAACAGTGCAGTGGTCTACACAAGGTACGTATTTGGTAACAGATCGTTTTATTTATAAAATGGGCAAACGATTATAAATCACTCGGGTTTCAATGAGTGACTTAAAGGCTGTTGTTTTGGCTGTTCAATTATGCTTGAAGAAATTAGATGGTGGGTATATTCCACCCTAACTTTTTAAATTTTCGGTGAAGGAAAACATCGTGAGGAAACCTGCACGCATCTGCGAAGCAATTCAAAGATGCGTGTGAAGTCCCCAATCCGCACTGGGCCCGCGTGGGGACTATAGCCCAAATCCTCTCGTGATGAGAGGGGGCCTGTGCCCAGTAGTGGGACGAGTAGTGGTTTTTAATTTTTAACCAGGTTGGGCTCCTGAACTATTTATTACTCATTGTACGAAACGCAATAACAAGCTATTGCTTCAAGTCGATTACTGTGTGAGAGCGTGGTATTTCCACGAGCCAGCCTAAAATCTACACTTGGAAAAGGTAAACTAGATATATTCATTACATTAAACAAACTACAAAATTTAGTTCACTTAATACCAAATTTTCTGACTGGAGTGAAGTTCACACATTACCTACACATATTTTTCTTCTCACTGTAGTAAATTAGGTATTAAATTAAGTAATGGGTACTAAAGGGTTCAGACGCGGTGAAAATTTATACGAGAACAAATCGGAAAACTTAGGAAAGAACTATGAGTTTTGTAAATCATCATCATCATCCTCATTTCAGCCGATAGACGTCCACTGCTGGACATAGGCCTCCCCCAAGGCGCGCCACTCAGACCGGTCTGTGCCACTCGCATCCACCGCGTTCCCGCGACCTTTACAAGGTCGTCACTCCATCTTGTTGCAAGATGGAGTTTTGTAAATGTAAGTAAATATTTACAATGATGGAAATCTAGAAGCACTTTCGCAAGACCTTCTGCTTCTTCGAATTTATGTTTGTAACGAACCAATATTTATTACCGGTTACCAGTGCTTGCATCTTGAAGTCTAGCCTAGTTTTCTCAGACCTTTGGCCGGGTGCCGCGGCGGGGCGGCAGGGGCGGGGCCGCCGCCGATTGGCTGCGCGCGCACAATGGGCGAAACGTGAGCGCGAAATGCCCTGCTCCAGTAAACATGGAGCTAATAAGCCAATGCGATTTTGGGATTTGATGAAATTTCTTGAAAGAATGGTGAACTTGATACTTATTTGAAAAAGGGTGGCGAAGTTGCGACCCGCGGTGAGCAAAAAAAAGGCTGGCCTTTCTCGCGCGCTCTTTCTAAAGTAAATAACATGGTGAACCTACTCCCGCAACAATGATTTATGGTAACAATAAGTATGTAGAGTTATTTTTTCTCAAAATGGGAGGAGCACAGAAGTGTTAGCAAGAAATTTAAGCAGATACCTAAATATGGGTGTATTAAATTTCTCGTAAGTTTTGTACCTAACACTTGATTACGTGTTTAATTTAGTGACCTTTGTTAATTTCTTATCTCAATTACCTTCGCTCTTACGAGCTATAAGGCGCCTGATTCCGGCTGTCCTGGCAGATTTACCGCTGTTTCATCACGCTCCAGCTCAGGCATAGTTCTCAGCCGATGGCGCAAGCCGACGGTTTATCTCTCGCTAGGATAATCATTTTATCGGATCTTTGTATTTTGCAATAGGTGTTGTTGAGAGCAAGCCTCAAATCTACCTCAGGCTTATTTCGTAAAGTAGTACAAACATATTGTTAAGCAGAAAATTTTGTACAATGCAACTAAATAACGGCGCCGTTTTCTAAGCTACCTCCATAAGTAGGTAGGTACATTTTCATCTGAAAAGTCAGATACTTACCTAATGGCTAGTCCATCAAAATGTATTTTCATTTAAGTGTAGGTACTGCTACTACTATCTACTACTATAGCCTATTTGCGTCTCACTGCTGGGCACAGGCCTCCTCTTATCACGAGAGGGTTTGGGATATAGTCCCCACGCGGGTCCAGTGCAGATTGGGGACTTCACACGGGTGCCATCTATTTGGCATAATTCTTTTTGTCCGAAACTGTTTACGCATAACAGGCTTCGCATAATTTATTTACGCCGAATCTTGACTTTGGCCAAATTTTTATTAAGCATAATTCTTAATTGGCCGAATGTGTGTTTACCCGAATATTGTGTTGGCATAATGTTGACTTGGCCGAATTTTATTATGCATAATATTGTTTGCCATACTAGTAATTTAGCAGAATTTTGACAGGCCGAAATATTGTCCGAATTTATGTCCGAAACAACAATTAATGTAGGGAGCGCCAGAGTTCATATAAAATTGCTAGTCCGAAAACTGGAATTCCGAAAATGTATGTCATAAGCGATTTTAGCTAAGTATTTGTATGATATAATTTGTTCAACATACTTATTTTTATTAGATAGCGTTCGGCAGTTCACGGTGTGCGGTAACACCAAAGTTTAAAGCAAAGTCGACTCGCATAGGTTAGGTTAGGTTATTTTTTATATAAGGAAACGAAATTATCATTTAGTAAAAATCACCCCTCTCCCTATTTAGATAATCATCGATGTAGATACAGGATACTCATTTAATTAAATCGGCGAAAATAAAGGTATGCGAAAGTAGTTTTCGGCGTAACGAATTTCGGCGAAAGTCATTTTCTGCCTAAATAATATTCGGAATTCGAAAATTATGCGTGAATACTATTCGGCGTAAATAGATCATGCATTATAGAATTCGACGAAAAATCTTTATGCGAGATTAGTTTCGGCGTAAACACTATTATGCCTAAATCGAATTCTGCCAAAAAAAAAATGCGTAAACAAGGGGAACCGACTTCACACACATTTGTGAATTACTTCGCAGATGCATGCAGGTTTCCTTCACCGAAAAGCTCCGTGGTAAATTCAAATTAAATTTCGCTCATAAGTAAACTTAGAGGTGCGAGCCGGAATCGAACCCCCCCCCCCCCCCCGACCCTCTGCATGAGAGCCGGTAGGTCGATTCACTAGGTCACCAGGCTTAATAATGTAAGTGTAATGAAAGCTAATATTGTCAAGTTTCGGTATGGAATGAATCATTTGTATTGCTAAGTACATTTTGTTGAGTCTCCTGTATAGGTAGTCTTTAACCTCAAAGCTTTCTAATTTTGATTATAATCGACATGTCGCCGGAGATATGCAAATGTTCTTATTTCGAGAGACTATCTCGTCAGCCACAAAGGCTGCAGAGGCTGTGCGGCGCATACTAATGGCCGTGGAAGCCTCTCGTGCGCATTCCCAGGCGTCACGGATCATATTTTTACAGTTTTGTGCCAGTTTTACCTTTAGCAACATGGTATTTAGGTATTTACTCGTTGCACTGTATTTAAATTGGATACTTATCCAGAATAGAGATATAATGTTTTTGCTCTTTAGGACCAATTATGTTAGGTAGGTACTAAAAATTTCAGTCAACTGCTGAACATAGGGCGTTCCCAAGGTGTAAAATATTATGTATAGTATCTCCGCATTTTCAATGTAATTTCCTTAGAAGTCACCTAAGTATGTTGAGCAACTTGTAGCTATGTCTAGGCTGTATGGGATCTAATTAAGCAGGCAGAGTAATGCATGCATTACGGCTATCTCTCGTTAATCTGCGCTCGCCCTTAATGAAGACCTCACGAGCCTCATAAAAGGACGCTACTATTAAATTTAAAGGAAACCTTCAGGCCATTATGTTCACCACTTATTTAGAGTAGGTACTACCTCGTTAGCCTGTAAATAACATGGAGTAATAGATTTGTCATATATATATTATGTTATCTAATATATAAAATTCTCGTGTCACAGTGTTCAATTCAAAATTCAATCATTTATTCAGCAAATTGGCCACATAGGGGCACTTTTACACGTCAGAAAAGAATTTACTAGCGCTTCCTAGACCCATTGCTTGAGAAGAAGCGCCGCAACAAACTCAAGCAGAAGGCCTTTTTTCAAAATTTACACATAGTTATAACATTTACATTACATGTATAAAATATACATATAGGTACGTACTACAATTACATTGAAGGGATGTATAGTCCCTAACTTAAACTTAATCTAAGATCTTAGAGATGTATAGTCTCCAAGGGTCCAGAAAAAAATAATAATTATGGAGATGGCCTCCATTGTCAAATAAAATAAATTCCATAGATGTCGACAGTCTCAAAATGTCAATAAATAATGAAATACATCATGTATAAAAGAGTTCATTAATACATGTCAATAAGAACATGATGAGGTCTCTCGCTTAAAATGTTTGACTTACCTAAGTAGTAATATATTTAAAGCTAATGATTATTTTTAAACGTCCTTGCAAGCATGAACAGACCGGACCCCACAGACAGCACCCGTTCACGAGCGTGACGCGTATCTCAGCCATCGCCTCCCTCAACCATTTCTTAGGGAAGGTGGCGACCCGATCAACGACGCCGCTGTAAGCAAGGACCTTAAAGCGAGCATGACATGCTCCAGCTGCTGGACAAATTTGGTAGTGAAAGAAAAAAAAAAAGTTAATATTTGCCCAGCGAGACACATATCATGTTACTAGTCAATAATAATAACCTAAACAGTTGGCTTAAAAGGATTCTTATCATCTAAAAAGTCCTTCACCGAATAATATGCCTTCTTTAAAAGGCGGCACTTAATGAACGACTTGAACTTTTTAAATGGCATATTAGCAACATCAGAAGGCAATTTGTTATAAAATCGTATACAGTTCCCAACAAACGAAGAGCTCACTTTACGAAGACGGTAACCAGTAACAAAAAGTTTATCCTTATTCCTAGTGTTAAAATTGTGAACATCACTGTTATGCTTAAAGTCGTGCAAGTTCTAAGTGTTTGTAACCAAACTCCTCCGAAACGGCTCGACCGATTCTTATGCAATTTGGAGTGTATGTTCAGTAGGTCTGAGAATAGGACATAAGCTATTTTTCATAACAAAAAAAAATCTAAGGGGTACGAAGTCCGCGGGGTCAGCTAGTAGGTATATTATAGAAAATTTCAACAGAACCAACTTTATTAAACAGCATTTGGTCCACTATTAGTCCGTCACTGTCGGATATCACACGACTGTCCAAATATCTATTACGTGAATACCCTATCACCCAAAATATATTGTGCGATCTTGTTGCGTGAAGAACGTGCTATTATAGCTACTCTACACAAATCTCGATAGTCTCCGAAGACATCGGGGAGTGATTTGGTCTTGTAAATTGGCAGTTAGGTATTGAACCACCACCACCAAGACAGCCTATTAATGTCCCACTGCTGGGCACAGGCCTCCTCACATCACGATTATTCTCATTAGATTATACGACGATTATCATCATCATCATCATCATCATTTCAGCTGTTAGACGTCCACTGCTGGACGTAGGCCTCCCCCAAGTCGCGCCATTCAGACCGGTCCTGTGCCACTCACATCCACCGCGTTCCCACGACCGTTACAAGGTCGTTACTCCATTTTGTTGGAGGCCTACCGACACCTCGTCTACCGGTTCGCGGACGCCACTCCAGAACTTTCTGGCCCCATCGGCCATCAGTCCTGTGAGCAATGTGCCCCGCCCATTGCCACTTAAGGCTCGTAATACGACGATTATACGAGTCTAAAATACCCAAAATTCTGAAAATTCAATGAAAATGAAAAAACATTTATTCGTGACAATGACAAGCAAACAACAAACAAAGTAAATATAAACAAAGTAAACGGAACGTGGTGAGTCCGAAAATGGTCCCAACTCAGCTTATGCCGTTATGCCAGCGCTGGTCTTACGTTGGGACCATTTGGTGAAATTTGGTGGCTACACATTATAAATCAGAAGACGAAAAAAAATCAGAAAAAATAATGAAATGCAATATAAATAAAACTAAATTAAAATTATATTGAATTTAATTCGGGAGTTTCCTCCGTATGACGCATTCTTTAGGTTTATATTTATTTAATACCTGTTACGTCTTTAAATCGTACATGAAGAAGTTTCGGTGATTTCCAATCGGAACACCTCAAACAACCGATGCATGGCTGCAAACTATATGAAAGTTGGACTTAAAAATAGTCTACAAGACAGGCCGGGAGAGCGCGGCGCACGACTCTCCGTGCGTGCGCGCGTGCGCCGTTCGCCCCGATTTATACTGATTGCGGATTAGTTTTAATCGTAGGTATCATTAAAACTCTTTGTTCATTGCTGGCGGTTTCCAATAATAAAGGTGGATTTTACTATCGCTGCACTCAAGTATCCACCAGAATCTACGAGAACTCTTGTGTTTCGTGGCCCTAGCTAATGTTACTTTGTCGATATATTTTAACTTTTTCTTCTAGTAAAAATAAGATACATAATTTCAAACAAGTTAAAACTACTTGAAAATAACTAAAATACTTAAAAATACATAAAAATTAAACATAATAAGTAGTTATCTACTAAAAACATGAAGTTTTAGTTGGCGTAGTAAATTTCTTATAAAACGGTCTCTCAAGCCGGCAATAATATCGGAAAGACGGAGTGGCCGGCAATCCTCAGACAAGTCGGAGTCACAGAATATTTAATAGGACTAGGTACATAGGTACATACAGAATGGCCACGGAATCACTCGCCTGAATCTAGCCGGCGCGCAACTCGCGCCCAACTCGCCCTCACCGTCATTTGTTTCATCCGGAGATGGAGAGTGAATCAACGGGTAGACACACGTTTATATACAAGTGCACAGACGTCCTCGCACGCAAACATTGACACTTCATTCGAATTGTGTTCGAAATTGTGCTTTTATAAGCCGTGTCCGCCCCTGTGTCGGAGTGTAAACTTGGCAGAATACAATGGCTGCCAACTTCGTAGGACCTTTGGTTGGTGACGTCCAGCATGATGATCATTACTGACTGACTGATGACAATGCATAAAGACCTGAAATTTGGCATGTAGATTCCTTGGGAAATGGTCGCTGAGAACTAAGAGAGGATTTCCTGAAATCCTCACGGTAACGGGAAAAATGGGATTTCACCTATGCCTATATGTTAATGTTTAGACCCATAAAATTTCAGTACACCCCAAATTGTAACAATATTCTAAAGAGAACCGCAGTGGGCACTTCGTGACGCGCCCATTGCGCGGTAAGGATTGTCATTTGTCAGTTACCGAACAACGCCCTCTGCTGGACTCGGTCGAAACAAATGGGTTCACAATGTGTAGTCACTTAATCACCCCATCAATACCAATTACTAACTATCGTAATTTATTTACTGACTAATTGATTTCTGGTTGGACAAGAGTTAATACTATTTAATGAAATAAAAATATGCACTCATCTTGAAATGTGAAATCTAACAGTCTTACCTCAACCAATCTCACTAGCCGTGTTTTTCTAATTAAAACTACGTCTGTATCGGGTTTAATTCTAAACCCCCATCAGAAATCAACATTACTTAAGACATTAGAAGTGCCCAAGTTATTTACAGTCATTTACACTTACAGATTCGAAGTAGGTACTATTTGTAAGTAATCTCAATCAACGTTCGATTAGACTTAATTAAGCGAGTGAGAAGCTCGCTCCTCGATTAACATAATCGATCTATGCATTGGATCGGAGTTCGATAGATCGATAACTCGATCTATAAGGTTAATGCTCCCATCTTTGGTTCGATACAAACGCATTTGTGTACATTACATTTGATTACATCCTTACTGGTAGCCGATATGAATGCAGTATTTCTGTGACCCACTTATGTAACAATTGTAATAAAGCTAGTTGATTTTCCTGAAAAACATTATCTAATAACGACCCTTCAAGTTGTTTTTTTCATGTACATTCCTAAAGCTTCTCCATAAAATGATACAAACCCTATCTTTTTGCTACTATAGGGTGCACTATATGGCAAACGACTACTCCTTCAACGACCCAATGAACCAGCTAATAACGGTAAATAGTCATCTTCGTTCATGATTCCTGCCAACATCACTCGGACGCTTGCGCTCTGAATAGATAAGTTTCGAGCTTGATATTCGAGTATCTGTAGCAGGACTACCTACAAAGCCAACTAGTCGTTAGGACTAAAGATAAAGATAAACAAAACAATTATTCAAGTAGGATTTTACAATCACTTTTGCATCGTGATTTTATACAATTTGATGTAGTTATCATTAAAAACATAGGTACCGTTATCCGCTGCAAGCTTCGTCATTGATTTAGGTACCTACATCTTCTACTTTGTATCAAACTTTTATTTTTAATCACACGCACTATACCTATATATAATTTTAACTAATTCCTTAAGCGCACACGTAGTAATTATCAAACTTAACACATTCTTGAATACTTACCTTTTACCCAGTATTTTCTCACGAGCAGTCATTAGGCAGTAGTGATTGCGTAGTAAATCGCGGGCGAACCTGCGCCTGCGTTGGTCAGCCTGATATACCATCCGTTTATGACAGCGTGAAAAATTCCTTAGAAACATCGCGTATGTAAGTTGCTATGTGGCTGCATGAGTTTTAATACGTAAGCTTATTAAACGTGAACTAACTGCTAGGGTCCCATTGAACTCCATTTTGGCATAAAATTCGTATAGATAGGTAGGTATGTACTTATTAGAAAATTCATCATCATCGTCATTGTGGCCCTTGAGATGTCCATTCTTGGACGTATGCCTCTATTCTTCTCCATTCCTGGCGGCGTTGAGCCTTCTGCATCCAGTCATGGCCTGCGTGCCGTCGGATGTCATCTACCCATCGTTGGGGAGTCTGCCTCGAGCTCGGGAGTTTGCGCGGGGTCTGTACTCCGGGACACATCTGGTCCAGCGACTCGTGTCCATCCTGGCAAGAAATAAAATACAAGTTAAGAAAATTTGGTTCTATGAAAATATGAAAAGTTCAAGCACTGAGAATATAAGTATACCTACTAAGTATATATATATCGTAGTTAGCTGGTCTTAACGTTAACATTACCTTTGCAGTTATTGTCATTTGCAATTCGTTAGTATTGCGACAGAACAAAGTTGAGCTATCTATCTATATTTTAGTAATATTTACGCCACTTTCCTTTTCTATACTGCTGAATTCCACATTGAAACACTAATTCATAGCAACATGCAGTTTAGGTAGTTAATAGACCGCTCCATAAGTCGTCGGCTCTGCGCGCGCGCACCATCTTTCCCCCTTAGCCTCCTCCCAGGGGTCCTCGAAACTGTAGGTACTGAACTATCCGAGGAAAACATAGATAAGAAAGTCGGCATCGCTTTCTGACGTATGGAGAAAGACAAGAATAACATTATTGTTCGCGGATAGTGTAAAGTTAGCATTAAGGTGTGTGACGTCGGTAATTTTTAGCTCCCCCCGAAGAGGTGTGGCTGTTTCAATCTCTCTGTGTCTATCTTTTGCTTTGCGGCTACGCAGCGGGAATCAATTAAGATTACTTTTTTGTAACGATAGACGTATTAATCGATATTGTTTTAGTTTTTTTAAAGAAAATTCCGTGGAAAATTCTATAGAATATTTCCTTAATAGGTAGGTCGTACCTACACGCATCTGCGAAGTAATTCAAAGATGTGTGTGAAGTCCCCAATCCGCACTGGGCCCGCGTGGGGACTATAGCCCAAACCCTCTCGTGATGAGAGGAGGCCTGTGCCCAGCAGTGGGACGCAGATAGGCTGTAGTAGTAGGTAGATCGTAGTAAAAACTTCAAGTTTTTGCGATTTGTTTAGATAAATTACCCACATACTGCCGACTCAATCAACGTTTCAGAAAACTTATTTACCATTGTTCCTGTATAGCTACACTAGCTTCTGCCCGCGACTTCGCCCGCGTGGAATTCGGTTATCGCGCTCCCGCGGAAACTATGCGATTTTCCGAGATAAAAAGTAGCCTATGTCCTTTCCCGGGAGCCCAACTATCTCCATACCAAATTTCATCCAAATCGGTCCAGCGGTTGAAGCGTGAAGAGGTAACAGATAGACAGACAGACAGAGTTACTTTCGCGTTTATAATATTAGTATGGATTGTTGATTCAGTGGGCTGTCACATAAATAATAGATAGACTTTGTATTAGTATAATAGCTATAAATCATCAAAAAACCATGCAAAAATATATCGGTCCACAGTTTCACAGATACCGTGTCAGAGATATTGTTAAAGTCCCACGCACACCCCGATTTCCCGAATCGGCTGACCATATCTGCCACTGTCGAAGCATTATAGCATTGTGTCTGCAAACAGAAACCGCTAGCTTTATCCCAAATAAATCCCGCGAATTGTTCGCTCCTAATAACCGTCAACACGTCACATTGTACTACGCAGCTCGTTACGAGACAATCGCAGCACCTTACACGGCGATCGGCGATCGTATCTAAGAAACAAAAATGTAGAATAACTTCTAATATCTGATTTATGCTAAAGCCGTCAGAGTTGTTTTCTCCTGTTGTTTAAGTACAGACGCTGTTGGTACAACAAAGAATCGTTCAGCGGTTATCGCGGGATCTGCGGGTTACAACACGTCGAGGGTCCCGCTCGTGGCGTGATTGGAAAGGCCAAGGTGGATTTGTTTAACGGTCCCGTGAATCAGGGCTAGGAATAGACCTCGTGTTATGACTTGGGATTGGTGTAGAAATATGTAGAACTGAAATTTTGATATTCGACGTCTCGCGAATCACAACTACTACTACTACTATACAGCCTACTTGCGTCCCACTGCTGGGCACAGGCCTCCTTTCATAACGAGAGGGTTTGGGCTACAGTCCCCACGCGGGCCCAGCGCGGATTGGGGACTACAATCACAATGGGGCGAATCACAATGCATGATTGAATTGGTAAAATGAGGAAGGCTTGAAGTTGGATAAGTATTTGCGAAGACATTTTTGGTGATTAAAATTTGAACCTAATGACCGTGTTGTGCCAATACAAATATTTTGATGTATTTACATTTAAAAGGAAAATGTTGTACTCTGTTTGACATTTGGTGAAGCACGTTAGTGAGCGACTTTCTAAGCAATTTCTGTCCCATTATTCAAGTTTACTAGGTACCTATAGTAGTTCTTTATGATATCGGCATGGCAGCGTTGCTGAACGGTCTCGGAGGCTGCGCCTGCGCCGGTCAGAGGTTGCGCAGGATTGACAACAATGCTCAATTACTACAGCCAACGAGGGGGGAGGGGGAGGGGTAGACACGACTACCTTTAGTTTCCTTCTTGCTCTGATTTGATACCTGTGATCTCATCATTCCACCGTATAATAAATGATGGAGGTTTTTTTTTTCTTTGGGGAAAAAAATTAAATACACTCAACCGCAATGACCACTCCAGCCACTTTGTATCGGATTTTCCATACAAAGTGACCCGATTTCATTGCAGTTGAGTTTATGTTGGAAGTAAGATTATAAATAGAGTAAGGCAAGAGTATGTTTTGGTTGAGCTACCTACTTATACTAAAAAAATATGAACTCAAGATACTTTCGACATGTTTCAGACCGATCCATTAGTCTATTCCATAGGTAGGTACGGTTTTTAAAGTTGCGATCTAAACACTAATGTTTGAGCAGTCCTCATCTTAATTAAATGAATTGTGTTTATTAATTTATTACGTTGTGTTAAAATAATGTCGTTTCAGAACAAGTGGCCATAATATGCACTATGCGCTGCGCCGGCGCACGACAGTAGGTAACGGCATTGTAATCACAACACGACTTTCCAATCAGCCGCTAATGCGTTTAATCGCGGCCATTACCCCCCCTACTATTCCCCCCCTATGTCCGGGTGGTCCCTGATGCCCTATTTGACGGGTTATCTAAAACACACGCTACTCCCCGCTGGGTCGGTAGACGCCGCGTTCCAAATATTAGGTAACCGTTATGATTCTTGATTGGTTATGTAATGGCGTCTGGTTTTCAAAGTAAACTATGGCTGGTGTGGTATTTTGTAGATATTTTGCATTTGAAGTCGTCTATTAGTTGACCGAAGGGGATAAGACGAAAAGACAAAAAGTAACCTTATTCGAGGTTCGTTTTGAAGTGTCAATACTTCTACCTAGTCATGTATAGAGATCTTCTACTATCTAAAGTCCCGCGCCTTCACATTTCAAAACGCTTCAATGTATTTTCAATTCTCCTTCTCCTTCAATTCTCCTCCTTTATCCTTATTTTTATATTTATTTATGTGTACCATTGCAAGTAATTATGTATTATACTATAAGTAGTTAATTATTATGTATTATTAGTTGTCGTTTGCTGTCGCTCTCCACTCACTAAGGCCTCCCTGAAAACCAGCGTCGCGGCGCTCCGTGCCACGGCACATGCTGAGAGGAGGACCTTTTTGTGTCACATTTCGGCACCATTGTATAGTCTTAAGATTTATCATTATTGGTTGTAAGTTGGTGGTGGTGTCTTTTGTGATATAATAAATGATTTCTATTCTATTCTATTCCATTTAAAAAACACCACCAACACTCTCAACACACGTGTGCGTGCTGAGACAGCCATCAACTATGCGTTGAGAGTGTTGGTGGTGGAGTGGTGGTTTGAAATGTGTAGGCGCGAGACTTTTAGATAGTAGAAGATCTCTACTTAACCACAATTCATGTAAACTATCTTATATTATCTCAGTAGGTACCTATAAGGATATCAACTAAGCATGTACCTACTTATTGTACCTGTCTCAAATCTGATTTAAATAACCCATCCAAAGTTATAAAAACGCATTAAACTTAAATATTTAAGTACGCACGAATTGCTCTATCAAACATAGCAAAGAGAAGAATTTCTTACACGTATAAAGGTAAAAGGTACCTAGGTAAATCTAGTGTATACACCAGAAATACCAGAATACAAGTAATGAATCATCACACACTAAATTATCCACAAGAATCTACCATTATAGCCATGACACTCAAATTCAATCGCCGCGTTTAGTGTATCGTAAATACATCAAGATACCAAGTGCATGTCATAACACTTTTGTAGGCACATACGAAAGTTTCATTGTGCACATTCATTGTAACCATTTGCTCATCAAAGGTTATTCGTGAAAACACTATCAGATAACGCACTTATCTTCCTAGAAGCGGAGATCAAGATAGCTTCAAACATTGCACTTATTAATACCCATTGTGATCGAAAAGAACTTACCTAGCCCGAAGCTTTAAAGTTCCATATTGAATAACAAGTCATGTCAAGTCTGAAATAGCTTATGCAACATTCACTGGTCGAAAACATGGTGATAGGAAGACAAACGCATAATTGGCACACGTCAGCGAGCGAAATGTTTGCTGTTTGCCAATAGTAAGTACACTTTCCCATCGCATCGACGTAAGTATCTGTTCTAAAATACATTTAGGTATAAGTACCATAGGTACCTAGAGTTGCATTTAGATTGCCGCTGATAACAGAAAATAACGAATCATTATCCCTAAGGTAAGTACGGTCACCAAAATAGGCGTCGGTATTAAGTATTCATTCCAAAAAAAAAACCTTTATGCAAACTGTTCAGTACCTCCCTCTTGTTTATTGGTTTCGTTGTTTCTTTTTTATCCAGGGTACTTCACTCATGTTACTTTCTACATTGTACCGAAACAAGAGACTAACTGACTGATCAACATTGCAGAGCCGAGACTACTGGTCGTAGAGAGAACTGAAATTTGGAATGCAGGAGCGTGAGGGAGCACTAAGAGAGGATTTACCAAAAATCCTCGGGAACGGGAAAAATGGGACTTACGCGAGTTATACCTTGGGATTGGGACACGTTGTCTATTGACTATTGCAATAAGAGCATAGAGATCAACCTGTGGGTGATTGTGTTCTAGAATAACGCCGGCCATTCATTGTCGAGCGTGGCCGACCGCCGCCGTTGTGCCAATTAAGGATCCATTCGTTGCAAAACTGTCGACACTTTGGCCGGTGGAAATATGCCTGTTGAACTGAGACAAATTGGACTCACTGTTACGAAACTACGCTTATTTATTTTATTCAGACTGTTGTTTTATCTGGATTTTATATGTAGGTAGCTGAAACAAGTTAGGTAAGTAACATAAACTAAAAGTTCCTCCAAAAACATATTTAAGTAAGTACATTATGTTTGTTGAATACTAAGAGGGAAATTTAGAGCTATCTCTTTGATCCCATTGTTGTAAAAGATAAAAGTGTAGCTTTTAGGTGAGTTCATGACATAAAAAGAACATAAAATTATGAAATATAGTCAGTAAATTAGTCATGTCGTAGGTTTGTCACGTTTTACAGCGGAGTTTGTATAATTTAATTAACCAAAGTAGCTATTGGATGGAACACAAAGATACTTTATGAGCTTTTCAAAAAAGAAGATATTTAAAATTGTATTTATCTTTGCAAAACTATCAACTGTCATACAAATCCACAGAGATCTAAATTTCAAAGGTAAAGGCCCACTTCACCAGGCTTGTTTACCAGTCTAAGCGATTTTCACCTAGTTTATACTAAGCAAATTGATATTGATTACTCCGATGTGAAAAATTAGATCTATTCCAATGGCTGTATTCACACAATACCTATGAAAGACCAGATTTATTTTATAACGGTATCAAAAATCACTCACACAATTTTATGAAAGGCCAAATCGTTTTGACGCTTACGAGTTGATAACCTGGCATCAATGAGAATTTATGGCAGCTATCAACACGAATAGTATGCGACTTCACAATGCGTATAGTGAGTCTGTGGGTTCCATTGGGCTTAGAGTTGCCATACCTTAGGATTGGTTCAAGAAATTTGACTCTTTTAGGATTTCTGTTGTGTTGTGGCAAAGAGGTAAGCGAGGCGGTTAAATAACCAGCATAGAGGCATTCTTGGTCTTCAGGGTTGATGACGCAAATCTCAAAATTTCTTATGTTCATCCCACAGTGGCCATTTACCATTAGATGGCCTCTGGACTTGTTTACATATAAACAAAACTCAAATTGTTAGAAATTCTCGGAATTTTTGGAGAAAATCAAGCTTGGTTTTCGAACTTTTAAATTCTTCAACTGGTAACCCTCATTGGCTTCGCATGATGCGGTACGTCAAGATAATTCTTGCCGCGGGCGACAGGTAGCGACTTAGGAGCGATTAGCGGGCAAAACGGCTTTCGGTGTCCGCGCGCCTCATAAATATCCGAATTACTTTAGCTGACAGCTTTTAGATGTTCTTGGTTAGGAAATAGATAAACGAAGTTAGACGAATGTGTGTGATAAGACTCGGTATTAACCAAGCAAGACACTTTACTGGCATTTAGTTTGGCGATAATAAAAATCTAAGAAACAATTTATGTACAATTTTGAAGAACAGAATAAGTTACCAAGGCAATGGATAGTGAAGCCAGAGTTGTAGTGGTCTCATAGCAGGATGAAATATATCGAGCCTTTCATAATGCTAGTTTAGTTGCAAACTTAGTTGACCTATATCATAGACCAAAATACAGTCCAGTAATGTAATTTAAGGAATTTCTTCACTTATCCGTGACTTAACCTCACTTTCTAAGTAGTTGCAATTCTTCCGAGTACACAAACAATTTCAAGAGGTCACATTGAAACAGGTGTTTCTTATTGAAAATACCTTTATAACTTTCTGTGTTATATTCCTTTAGTAAATAAACTCACCTTGCAGCGGCAAAATTAGGTCGAACAAGGCTTCACCAATTCAATTTCCTTACATTTTCAATAACACAGATTCGCCTAGATAATAACCGAGTCTGTACCTCGCTTGTTCGCAATTATGTGATACCATCTCATAATTAACTGGACATGCCCCCTCCCCACCGCTTCACCTCCCCCTGGGGTTAATGAAATGCCCTTCTCCGAGCGTGCCTTTCATAAATTCACATTATAACTAGCACCGGGCTATGCAGGCTGTGAAAGCAAAATATTTTTTTAACGGGATTTATCAATGAATTTGGCAGAAGTTGAATATAAGCTGGCATCTTTGATTTTCATCGTCAGTTGAATTTGTCGTGAGTTTATTTCACGAGTTTTAAATTTCATGTCAATTCAAATGCAGTAAGAGGCCCAATATTATACTGCGTACTTACACCAAAAACAAAAATGTAATTTAAAAAAGTCAAACAACGCGCGTCAAAATATCATAAGTGTAAAATAACTGTCCAAAATAAGCAAATTACTCGTTTTTGGTAAAAACCTGGCGACAAGTGTTAAGTCGTTCAAACGGTATTTACTCAATTACAACAAGAAATATAGCGCACAAATAATAAAATCCACTTCACGGTACCGTTGCGTACGCGCAAGCTATAACCCGAGAGTTCATTAACAGCTCTTTTTCTAAATGGTATCTGGCGTGAAGTAATAAAACTTGACAGTTACATTCAGAGATGAGTTCTCGAAGGCCCTATAGGGTGAACGCTACGTTTCACTTCCTCAACTATTATATTTCTTCAGCTATAAAACATAAAGGTTATCCTCCAACGACAAATGAGTGATAAAGTAAAGGTGTTGATATATTCCTTAATTCCCGTAGCTGTTGTCGTACGCCGGCGATAAATCCCGCGAGCGACTCCCGCGCAGGTCGGCGACGACACTATATTATGATATTTGTCGCGGCCACTTATCGGTGCTATACGTTTTTAATAAAAGCCGGCTCGTTCGCGGCAACCGTTATGTTTTTTATTAAATTATTGCCTATGGAGAACATAAATTTTATGATTTTTTAAATGGTGAGGACATTGGAGATATAAATGTTTTTACCTTAGTGGCTAAAATTTGTCGGAATGCATGAAATACTCGTATGTTGTTGATTAAATTTTCGACTCGATGAAGAGTGCTTACTCTTCATCGACTCGTATGTACGTTACACGATGCTACACCGTTCCTACAAGGCCCCTACATGCAGTGAGAACTAGACGTATGCGCTCTGTGAGAGCATTGTTCGGCTGCGCACACGCAAGCGAGCGTACACCTCTCGTAACTCAGCGCGGAGTGCAAACATGAACACGCGCTGCAGACACCTGGCCAGAATGGCTAGAGAAATTTATTAACTTCATATCGTCTTGTTATAAAATTATAGGTTGTATTGCGCTTATTATAAGCAGAGAGACGCATGCGTACGTTATTCGTATTTTTCTGCGTTTTCCATTTCTAAAACAAGCTATGACTGATTTTAAAGTACGCTGGTTAAAAAGATATCATATCCTCTAGGGGTTGTAAATATACGTAGATTTCGAGCCTAAATGGACATACGCCACAAATAAAAACATGAGCAGGAACAGTAAGTACTAGTTGAAAATACCAATTCACATGTAAATAAAAATTAAATAGGAAAATATGTGAGAATTACTTAGGTGTCAGTGAGTCTACTACTAAAGCAGTTACCTACTTGTCAGTGAGATTATCAGTTGCAACCTTACCGACCCAAGTCCAAATCTCCGGCCGCTGTCGCCGCATTGTCACACAAACTCCGTAAATTCATATTTAATGTATGTTTAGTTGTGATCTCGTACAAATAGAGCCACTCGCCCACGACTAGCCTCTACCAAGGATCCCAAAAACTAGTAATCGCTTCAACAATGGCGTCGTAATCGACTTCCATTGCTGTATCCAACAGCCACTGTATCAAGAGTGTTGCTTCAGAGGAAGCAGTGTATCATAAACATGTGCTAGTGCATAGATGGGTATGTTAAAGTGGTAGAAGTTAAGTTGTTTGCACTGAGCGGACGAACGGACGGACAAACAGTGGAGATGATGAGTCACGTGTACACATATTCCGGTACTTTATGGACCATTTTGTATTTTTAACCTCTTCTCTGTAAATAGGGGAAACGGCGCCGAGTTTCGGATTGGAAATATAAAGTAGGATCCGAAGGTGCGTAGGAGTGTAAGTAGGAAAACCATGGGCTTGGGTGACGTCGTAGCTTAAAAGCTCTGGTTGCAAATGTCATAATTTTTAAAGCTTAAATAGTCGGTACAACCGGTGAAGCCGTGGTGGCCTAGTGGTTTGACCTGCCGCCTCTCATGCAGAGGGTCGCGGGTTCAAATCCGGCTCGCACCTCTGAAATTATTTATGTGCGAAATTCAATTTGAATTTACCACTGAGCTTTTCGGTGAAGGAAAACATCGTGAGGAAACCTGCACGCATCTGCGAAGTAATTCAAGGATGTGTGTGAAGTCCCCAATCCGCACTGGGCCCGCGTGGGGACTATAGCCCAACCCTCTCGTGATGAGAGGAGGCCTGTGCCCAGCAGTGGGACGCAAATAGGCTGTAGTAGTAGTCGGTACAAAGGTTTTGTTCTCATTGAAGTTGAACTCATGGTAATTTAGTCAGGTTATCACTGGTCAAAAATAACCAAGATAGCTTTCGTATATGTGGACTTAACTAGTGATAAGTTAAAGGGTCAAATTTTTTTAATTTTTCGCTCCTATTTCAGGCCACATTCCTATTTATCGACGAAGCAGTGTCTGTTGTGCGACATGCAGTTATAGTAGTTATACACCACGAGTGGTATACTGGGATGATTATCAGTGTTATAACGTTGCAGTCCCGCTAGCGAGCCGTACCGCGCTGGTTAACATTATCGAAGACATGATAGCGGGCGGTAAACGGTCAGATTACTCGTGCAATAGCCGTCCACGGTATAAAATAAGATTGATTCCTAATATCACTAATATACTGCACTATTTGTTGTAACTCGCGTACCCTACCTAACGGATGGAGAGATGACGAAGTGAAGTCTCTGAATTGAATCAAACCTTATACTAAAACTACTAAAAAATAACTAGAATACTTAAAAATACTTATAAATACATAAAAATTAAACAAAATCTAAAAACGGCCCCCGCGGCATGGTACCGAAGATGCTGGCAGTATTTCCCCCTTGTGTTGTGTGGCGTTGGTCAGGCGTTGAGCGAGGAAGCTGATGTTCGGTCCCTGGTGAAGTCAACTAATCTTTTTGATATTTCTTTGTAAAAATCTCGAGCTTTACTACCCCACGGACCAAGTGTCTTGACACTTATACCTGGTACTAATTTATTAGACTGTGGGTACATGGGAATAATCCACTATAATATCTAGGCGTCGATATTTTGTATAACCGTCATAGGATCGTCAAGTCACACTTCGAGTTTCTTCATATAAATTTGGCGTCTCATTACCATAGCGTCTCCTGCAAAAGTACCTAAATATGGCTGAACGTGGTGAAATACGTGGCTTACGTTTTTTATAGGTACTACAAGGGAGCGAATGGGCAGACGAGCCAGTTGATGAGAAGAAGTCATTGTCGCCCATGGAAAAAATGCAACAAACACCAGAGGAGCTGCCAATGAACTGCCGGCCTTTGAGGGTTTATTAAACAGTCGCGTCAAGCGTTTCGGATCGTCCTAATACAACGCGACTATACGCTATTATCGCACGAGTAAGCGATGCGATCATTGCGTGGTTGCTGGCGCGTGGTGGCGACGCGAATGTCATTAGGAAACCAATTCTACAGTAGTGCAATATGTTTAATCGCGTTGTATTAGATTCGTTTGAGCGCGTTGGACTATCTCCTATTTTTGACGATAACTGTACAATAAACACCCAGAACTGAGCGTTAAAACGATTTCACTACTATAAACCATTCAACAGTGGGAACCTATGTGGACGTGCACTAACAGAGCGGGATGTCATTGCGCGATACTCCTATCGAGGCCATTACTTAGACGCGCGATCGCGCTAATCTTAAACAGGGGTACATAGATCTGCGCCACACCTCCGTAGGCCTTCGATACACTGTGAGGTTTTGGTATTAGTGGCATTCAAATGGTTTGTGAAGTAAGTATTTGCTACCCAAAACTATATCAGAGAATGTTTGGTAGGTACTTATTAATTAGATAAGATACTCTAGTTAAGAAGAGAAGCTCCTTGCACTTGCACACGAAATAAATTGCGAAGTGAATTCATGCGAAAATTGCTTCATTTATGAAAAGTACCTTGGCGACCGAGATTTGCTCGGGTGAAAATAGCTAAAAATGAATTTTCTCAGATATGAGACCTAGCTAGATCGATTTGTCACCCCTGAAAACCCTTAAATACCAAATTTCATCATCAATCATCAAATATTGCTCGTCTATACTATTATAGAATAGGATTTCAAGAGCAGTAGATAGGCGGCATTTAGTAACCCATGTAATGGATTGAGATGGATTTACTTTCATATATGTGTGTACATAGAACTAAAACATTATCAGCGAGTGATAGAATAAGTACCTAGGTATCTTATATAAGTCGTCCCTTGAGGGTGTTGGCATGGCGGACGAAGTCGCGGTTTCACCCGCTCAACATGATACGAAATTTACTTCCAAAGTTTTCCCAAGTTGCTGTGTATAGGGCTTTATCGCTTCACGTACGGCAGTCGTGCGCGGACGCAGGCGCTATCGCGGCGCATCGCAATACATCGCGCGGTATCGCGGCGTATCGCGGCGCATCGCGGAACATCGCGCGAGGTGAGAGGTCCCGTCGTGGCCTAGAACCAATTAATCAGATAATCAAGATTAGATCAGTCGAGTTATTGGTCCGAGATTGTTCTGGATTCCAATCTCTTTATTGTCTGTTAAAAAAAATGTACGCCTGATTTGTGAATTTAAAATTCAAACGTATGTTTCGGTTCTGATCTGTGTGTGTAGTCAAATATCGAAGCAGTCGTTATATTTGTCATTTTGTATGACAAATTGCGCACTTTATTTTAAAATAATGGCATCAACACCATTCTTAACATATATAGGTACCTACCTACGCGTTTCAACACTTGGTTCTAAACAGCAACAATTAATCGCTAATGTGATGCCAACAGTTGCTGGCGGTACTAATGGTAACAATCACTTTACAGAGGATTACCACAGGCAGTTAATAGTTTAAAGACTCTCTGCATACGTTTAGAAGTATTCGCTCTCATACACCTGCTAGTGCAGTCAGAAGCACAAGTGACTGGGCAGTCAAAGGGTTCAATATGATCTACACACTCACTCTAATTCTTGAGACACCAACATAGCCAGTTACTTCACCGTGTATTCTATTAGAATTGTATTCTATTGTTCTATTAGAAGAGTAAAAAAGCGCAGTGCGCAGGCGCTTACATCTGGACCACGAAGCACGATTTACATTGAGAGCGCGGCACCACGCGATGGCTTTATAACTTCCGGCCACGCGGATAGGTTAACGTGACCGGGAAGAGATTCTTCTGAGATAAGTCCCTGGATATATCGACGTCCCGGGGTCACAAACACTTGTCGCACCAATACAGGATTCGAAATTCCACCTCCTGCGGCTTGATGCCGCTGGTTCGTTGCCTGGGATGCATTTACAAGTCTAAGTCAAAAAGTTTGACCAGAAACGTGTTATAAATTGACAAAATCCTTCTATCTGAATCTTTTATAGAAACAATAGCTCAAACCCTCTCTTGATGAGAGGAGTGCAGTGCTGTGCCCAGCAGTAGGATGTACCTAAATAGGCTGTAGTGGTGGTGATGGTGGTGGGAAAAACTAGGTACTTTTACCTTTTATAACAATAACAACAATACTCTTTATTGAACAACATATACAAAATACAGGAAATACAGAAAGGATACACAGTTAATGTAAACAACAGGCGGAACTATCCCTGAGCAGCGAAATAAAATAATAGGAATAATTTTGGAAACCATCCAGCATCGGCACGTGTAGATACAATTCTGAAAAGAAAAAAAAAAAAATATTATAATGTACTAGTTCGTTGGAAATTCGTATCACCCAGAAGCGATTCCCATACAGGGTTTTTTTTCCTGTTCCTTTACATTCTTTCCGTTTTTAGGGTTCCGTACCTCAAAAGGAAAAAACGGAACCCTTATAGGATCACTTTGTTGTCCGTCTGTCCGTCTGTCAAGACCCTTTTTCTCAGGAACGCGTGGAGGTATGAAGCTGAAATTTATATCAATTACTCAGGTCTACTGTCCCTTGAAGCTGTGAAAAAATCAAACTTCTGAGCCAACGCAATCAAAAGATACAGCCGTTTATGCCGCAAATTTTCGACACTTGCAAGGGAATCAAAACCTACAGGGTGCTTCCCGTGAACTCAGAATCTTGAAATTTGGTACGAAGCAACGTCTTATAGCATAGATAAAGGAAAAATTACGAAAACCATAAATTTTTAGTTACATCACATAATATATATTTTTTTAATAATTTTAACCTTACTACCCATTTCCTCATAAACGCGTAGAGGTATTAAATTGAAATTCATACCAAATACTCAGGTCTATAATACCTTTAAGCTGTAACAAAATCAAACTTCTATGTCAACGCAATCAAAAGAAACAGCAATTTAAGCTGCATATTTTGAAACTCGCAAGTACTCGCAAGGGAATCAAAACCTAAAGGGTACTTCCAGTCGACCTAGAATCTTGAAATTTGGCATGAAGCAACGTTTTATAGCACACATAAAGGAAAAATTCCGAAAACCTTAAATTTTTAGTTACATTACAAAATATATATTTTTTAAGATCTTTGTCTTAAATTTATGCTACTCCATCTTTCCCCATTGTAATGTTATGAATTTCATTTTGCAATAAAAATACCATAGTTATGACTCGATTGTCGTAAAGAACGAACTTTGTAACCCTTACAGGTTTGTACGGAACCCTCGGTGCGCGAGTCCGACTCGCACTTGGCCGGTTTTTTCATTTTTATATAGGTATAAGATAAGAAGAAGAAGATAATAGATGCTGGGATGACGGTCTACGAATCAATCAGTACCTATTAAATTGACTCTGGATTGATGTCTATGCTGTATTGTTAACAAAGATACATATAAAATCGTTCCGCAATACAGAGCAGGTGGCCGCCTGACATATTTATGTATGCCATGTTTACTTTATTTGCAGCCAGATAAATTGTGCGTTCGTCAGCAATGGTAAGTAATCTTTCTTAAATATACCTCTTATGACTATTTCAAATATGATTTAGCAGGCTTCGAGTTTTAATTGACTGTTGCTAATAGGTCTGCTAGTTAATGACCAGCCGTAAACTTGTAAGATTCATGGCCATTGATTCTCGGTCAGCGGCAATCAATGATTGTTGAATGATCAAACGAACTTACCTGAAGTGAAGTTTGATCATAATTATCGTGGCTTCGACGAAAGATTTATATTTGTTAACCATGTAGTAGTTGATTATAAGGTATTTAATGATTTCAGTTTTTAGAGTTCCGAAGTCCACAAGGAACCCTTATAGTTTCGCCATGTCCGTCCGTCCGTCCGTCTGTCCGCACTATTGCTCGGAGATGCTTAGTTCTAGAAAGCTGTAATTTGGCATTAATATACATATTAGTTACGCTGACAAAGTGGTACAATAAATTTTTTTTTATTTTTTTTATAGGGTACTTACCTCCCCTACTCGTAAAGTGGGGATGTTTTTTTTTCTTGCGTATCTCATGGTGCGGCATATCGTTGAATAGGTCTTTAAAAAATATTGTGGGTTTGTTAAAACCATATTTTGATTAAGTGATGGATGGTCTCCTACTCTGTTTCTTATGAATTATGATGTCTTAGTGTCAGTACCTATTTGTCATTGCGAATGCGTTCTTGTTACATAGGAA
The DNA here is from genome assembly GCA_963971205.1 of Aethes cnicana. Taxonomy (NCBI): domain Eukaryota; kingdom Metazoa; phylum Arthropoda; class Insecta; order Lepidoptera; family Tortricidae; genus Aethes; species Aethes cnicana. Next base: position 178,413 of record OZ020288.1, on the reverse strand, counting down.
CGCACTACCAGCGCCTAAACTAGTCAATGGTCTCAGCTGCGTAGGAGTCCAGAATCCAGATCAACAATACGACAGCGTGCCGCGCCGACAGATGGCGCCATTACTCGGCATTAAGTGCTCCGAGCACGCCCAGATCCATCTCGGCAGATTGCCGCTTTCACAAGCCGTGGACTCGTGGCATTATAATCTTATTAGGGTTTGTCTGAGTCAAGCAGGTCGTAAATATTCGGCGCTCATTAGATCGCGCGTGCACTTGTCTGCGGCGCGAGGTGCATACTGATGCGCGAAGTTTGCAGGAAAAGGAAATAAATTACAGGTCTCGAATTTACTTACTGTTTTATTATCATAGCTTGATCCTACCTTTTTTTGGCGTGTTGGTATGTTCTACTTGTACTTGATGCGTTTCTATCGTTTCTCCAGGTGTCATGGTTGAGAGCAGTTTTAGTTGCTTTTCATCAAAGCGTTCTCAGGCTAGTCTGAAGGCGCAAGAATGCAAGGCCCTGAAAATACTTAGTGTCTGAAAATGTTTAACTGTTTTCTTTGTTTAAGTACTCTTCCTCAATAATCGAGAATTAACAAGTGGAGCATTGATGGAAGCCGTGGTGGCCTAGTGGTTCGACCTACCGCCTCTCATGCGAGGCGGGGGTTCGATTCCAGCTCGCACCTATTAAGTTTACTTATGTGCGAAATTGAATTTGAATTAACCACTGTGCTTTTCGGTGAAGCAAAACATCGTGAGGAAACCTGCACGCATCTGCGAAGTCCCTAATCCGGACTGGGCCCGCGTGGGGACTATAGCCCAAACCCTCTCGTGATGAGAGGAGGCCTGTGCCCAGCAGTGGGACGCAAATAGGCTGTAGTAGTAGTAGTAGCATTGATTTAATCAACTAAAACTAAAATCACCATAGGCACATAAAAATAACGGTATATAGGTACATCAAAGGCTCCAATATTTACATAGACTAGCCTTAAAAGCTTACATTACTGTGAGAACGCCACTAACCGACTCGACGAGGCTTTATGGCCTGTTTAGGAGCTGAAATATCTCCGTTGTCATCAAGTGGAGTTTGTACTGAATAAGACATAAGCCGGCGCGGGAGTCGCGGTGGGCGGGGTTTGCTGATTACATCGCTCGTGATACTTAAGTAACTAGAAGACGAGTAGGTAAATAAGTAAGCACAGTTTAAGTTAAGTTGAGGCGACTTTTGAAAGTGACTTTAATGAGGTGCATAAGTTCTTATTCTCTAACACTTAAGTCTTATGTTCTAACCGTGTGCAGATCTGTCTAAAACGTCGGAAGCGCGAAGCGAAATGATAAAGCGAGCTTACCTACTTGTTGACGATTACGTAAACTGTAGAAGTGTTGAAGTAAATCATTGATTTTAGTTTTAGTTGATTAAATCAATGCTACTACTACTACTACAGCCTATTTGCGTCCCACTGCTGGGCACAGGCCTCCTCTCATCACGAGAGGGTTTGGGCTATAGTCCCCACGCGGGCCCAGTCCGGATTAGGGACTTCGCAGATGCGTGCAGGTTTCCTCACGATGTTTTGCTTCACCGAAAAGCACAGTGGTTAATTCAAATTCAATTTC
>OZ020288.1:70831-176619 GCA_963971205.1 Aethes cnicana | reverse complement strand
AAATCAATGCTACTACTACTACTACAGCCTATTTGCGTCCCACTGCTGGGCACAGGCCTCCTCTCATCACGAGAGGGTTTGGGCTATAGTCCCCACGCGGGCCCAGTCCGGATTAGGGACTTCGCAGATGCGTGCAGGTTTCCTCACGATGTTTTGCTTCACCGAAAAGCACAGTGGTTAATTCAAATTCAATTTCGCACATAAGTAAACTTAATAGGTGCGAGCTGGAATCGAACCCCCGCCTCGCATGAGAGGCGGTAGGTCGAACCACTAGGCCACCACGGCTTCCATCAATGCTCCACTTGTTAATTCTCGATTATTGAGGAAGAGTACTTAAACAAAGAAAACAGTTAAACATTTTCAGACACTAAGTATTTTCAGGGCCTTGCATTCTTGCGCCTTCAGACTAGCCTGAGAACGCTTTGATGAAAAGCAACTAAAACTGCTCTCAACCATGACACCTGGAGAAACGATAGAAACGCATCAAGTACAAGTAGAACATACCAACACGCCAAAAAAAGGTAGGATCAAGCTATGATAATAAAACAGTAAGTAAATTCGAGACCTGTAATTTATTTCCTTTTCCTGCAAACTTCGCGCATCAGTATGCACCTCGCGCCGCAGACAAGTGCACGCGCGATCAATAAAATAAAAAAATAAAAAAATAAATGTATGTAATGTATTTGACATTTTATTTGCACACTGCTCGTCATAGTCGTAATATTTTAATGTTCTGCGGTACCTTCACTTGTTTTCTCATATTCTGATGCACCGCTGCTCATTTCGGAAGATAGTCAAGTTTTACTGCGTTTTTACTGTTAATCGCTCTCGGTACGGGCCGGCAGAAAGCCTCTGTGATTCTTGTATGGACAATATTAATTTAAATGAAGTGAGAATAATGAAAGCTTCTAGTAAACTTACCTATTCGCTCAGTCAGGCCAGAGTCGTATTGTATGTAAGTTACTGCTAAAAACTTGCGAAGCTTCTCTTGTAACAGTACCTACAATACTGTAGCGGCGTAATTTTAAACAACACCATTGATTTTCATTGTAGCACACATTCGTAGTATTCCATTAGAATTTCATGGCCGATGATTCTCCTTTATATATTTTGAAATAATATTTATTCTTTTGTTATTTGATTGCTATAACTGTCCGTGATATTTTAAAATCATATACATACAGGGCAAGGACTGCCACTTAGTACATTCGATTAGGTAAGTACGTGTGTCTGTCTATGTATCTAAATCGAATTGGAAGTATTCTCTTTGTGTCTAAAAAACCACCTACAGAACGGATTTTCATGCGGGTTTTTTTTTTCTATACATAAATAGAGGAGTTCATTAGGAAGGTTTTGGTGTGTGTACAATTTTAAGCTCTACTACCCTCGCAAAGTCGGTTGGTACAGGTCGCTAGTGTATAATATAATTTCATGTGTAGGTGGAATGTACTTGCAAGGGTTTGAAAGAAATATATCGATCGTTTCTGTATTTTTTTTTACAGAAAATACGCAAATATCTTTCCATACTTTTGGATTTTCCTGAATCCTGCTCGAGGGTCACTGACCCCGGCTGCGCAGACGCCGCACGCAGGGTTCCCAAGCCGTCGCTCCGCGGCCCGATCGGCTGTCATCCGCGGTCGTCCGCGGCGAGCGTTTTTCAGGTGCTTTGTCGGCGCGATTACTCTGCAGAGCAATTACGCCGATCGCCGCGAGGGGAACATGCGAATTAAAAATGATAAAAAAAAACTCAAATTTAATTTTGATTTGAGACCACTACCTATTCAATAAAACATTCTTTTTACGTCAGAAAATTGAATCTACCAATGCCTGCTAGCCCATTGCAGAGATCTTTAAGAGTCACCTGTAAGCTCCTTTCTCCATACAAACGTGGTTACGTTTTAATTCGCAAACTACATTATCAGATCGACACCAAATTTTACAAGTAATAGTGGAGCTCAGATATTGGTGTCCAAAAAACACTTTGATTGTAATAAATTGATTAACAAAGAAACTAGGACCATTTTAGTTTCCTCCATACAAACTTCAAAATTCAGTTTTTTGGCTTTAATTTAATTGTGTTTTATTTTACCACGACATTTGCTCATTTCGGACACTTACAATAATGATTTTATTATGTTTACCAAGTTTAATAAAAGTGGAATAAAAGCGAAAATACGTTTGTATGAAAAGTTGAAAAACGCCGTGCGTACAGGGGACTCTTAAATACAAAATGTTCCTTTGTTTGTATTTTTCTCGATTGGTTTTTCTAAGTGATATAATTATATATATACGAACCTAAACCTAGACACATAATTATATCTATCAAGTAAGTTAAGTCATGAAAATATTTGAAGAGCTCTGGATATGGTAAATTATCGATTGGAAATAGACGTTTGTCAGGTTACCTTATATATATTTTTTTTTATATATTTTTTATTAAGCTATTTCGCCGCATGTTCCCCGTGCGCACGCGCAGCTGTAATTAACCCATCGTCAGCGGTTTTTATTGTTTGTAGGGAGGCGATTAATGCCGGTGTAATCGTATCTTAATATTACGTGTACGCAAATAAGTCAAACTTTAATTGTGGTTGCTTTTGATTTTTTTTTGTATATCGTCCTCTCTTTTATATGTCCTTGTCATAAATGAAAGTTCCGACTTGACTTGATAAGAGAGATAAAGCAGTGATCATATTAAATTACTATTACTACAGCCTATTTGCGTCCCACTGCTGGGCACAGGCCTCCTCTCATCACGAGAGGGTTTTGGGCTATTATAGTCCCCACGCGGGCCCAGTGCGGATTGGGGACTTTATACACATCTTTTAATTACTTCGCAAATGCGCTCACGATATTTTCCTTCACCGAAAAGCTCAGTGGTAAATTCAAATTGAATTACGCACATAAGTAAACTTAGAGGTGCGAGCCGGAATCCAACCGCCGACCCTCTGCATGAGAGGCGGTAGGTCGAACCACTAGGCCTCCACGGCTTGTCATCATATTTAAAGTTTTCTTTTTTCATGATAATTAGTAGAAAGGCTGCCAAAACAACCTGTTATTACACTAAGTAGGTGTGCTTATAAGTATAAAAAATGTAAAAAGTAATTGAATTTGGAATTTTATGGCAAAGGCACAGGTAAGAGACGAAAAAGTGTGTATGTAGTAAGGATTCACAATCAGCCGGAGAAAAATGACCCAGTCATAGCGGGTGCCCAAACTGCTCGGGCACCCGTTTGGCCTTCGTTATAAAGAGGCGTTTATATTGGAACATATTTTCTAATGTCAGTTTGCTCCATATATTTTGACATATTCTGTTAGGCACTGTTCGTCCATATGTTATTACTTATTATAGGTCAATGCGTATGAAGAATAATGAAGTTTGGTCTGTTAACTTTGAACCAATAATCTGCTATTTGAAATCGTTACTACATCATTTGGTATAATCGCACCTGCGAACGCCACCGGATAACAGGACTTCCTAAAATCTAGAACACGCCCAAGAAAACCAGGACTAACAGAAGCACGTAGTTTGCCTTCAGTTGTCCTATAACTTGTCAAATTCAAATTCAATCATTTATTCAGCAAATTGGCCACATAGGGGCACTTTTACACGTCAGAAAAAGAATTTACCAGCGCTTCCTAGACCCATTGCTTGAGAAGAAGCGCCGCAACAAACTCAAGCAGAAGGCCTTTTTTCAAAATTTACATTATATGTATAAAATATACATATAGGTACGTACTAAAATTACATTGAAGGGATGTATAGTCCCTAACTTAAACTTAAATCTAAGATCTTAGAGATGTATAGTCTCCAAGGGTCCAGAAAAAAATATATTATGGAGATGGTCTCCATTGTCAAATAAATATAAATGTCTAATTACTAAGTACCTATATCATTTGAAATATAAGACGTATGTATTCAGACTATTTTCAGTTCTAAGAAAAAATCAAAATCAAAAATGTCCCCATATATGTATATAGATAGATGACATACGATATCAGAAAATGGCCGCTAACATCAGACCACGATTTTCTTGATTGTCTTGATTGACTCACCTGTCATACAAAACAAACAAGGTCAAAATCGGTTCATATGTTGTGCAGCTATGAAGCCACAGACACTCAGATTCACACATACACACACACACACACAACGTAAGAATTGAATGAACCTAGGATTATTATTTCAGCCAAAGCACAAGTTTACAATATTCGCGTCAGCTTGACCTGACATGTCCGAATAAGCTTCAAAACATTAATAAACTGTACTTTTATTTACGTGTGTGTATGTACACTTACGCAAAAGCAGGTTCCGTTGCTTCTGTCAGCCTTTAATTTGGACAGCCATTAACGCCGATGCAAATTTGAATTCGTTCCGCGCAATCAGGCCTGGGAACCGAGCGACGTGCTTAGCATTATCGATACGTGTAATATTCCAAACCTCGTTATTTCGTGTACATTTAACGCCACCGGTAGCACGCTGACGGAAAGACTTCGCCCTTTTCGGCAAGCCTCCTGACATTCCAAACGATCCTTACTAATACATATTATATATGTGAAAGTGTGTTTGTATGTTTGTCCTTCCTTCACGTCGCAACGACTGAACCCATTTGGATGAAATTTGGTATGGAGATAGGTTACTTTTTATCCCGATATTTCAACGGGGACGGGTTTTCTACGGATCAAACCAGTAGTTTTTTAATCTAATATAAAAAATTCGCAGATGCGTGCAGGTTTCCTCACGATGTTTTCCTTCGCCGAAAAGCACAGAAATTAATTCAAATTGAATTTCGCACATAAGTAAACTACTAGAGGTGCGAGCCGGAATCGAACCCCCGACCCTCTGCTGAGAGGCGATAGGTCGAACCACTAGGCCACCACGGCTGTTCTTGCTACTACTACAGCCTATTTGCGTCCCACTGCTAGGCACAGGCCTCCCCTCATCATTCACATTAAATTTTTTCACTTTTTTCTTGCTAATATAGCTAAATCTACACGAGACTACTATACAATTAAGAATATAGATACAATACAACTATTTTCTGGATAAGGACACCAGGACGACCAGTAGTTTGAAACCCTTGAGAGCCTTTTCCGCAAGATGTATTCGTATGCTAGCCCCCTCATTCCGAACCCGTCTTGTAAATCTTTTTAATTGCGCCTGAATTTTATCACCGCACCATAAAACAAGCGATAGCAGCGGGCATTATCTTCGTTAGGATATTGCTAATTTTATCTCGAGAAATGTGCAGATTTAATTGGTCCGTTCGTTCTGCAGTCGAACACTGATAAACATTAACCCTCTTCACGCTTGGGCATTTTAAACAGCTTAATAATTACTGCGGCGAGTCATGGTCTAAGGCCTCTAGATCTACAATAAAATTGCGCAATAACATTGATGCGTCTGCCGCTGCTCTCAAAAATATTGTGCAATACTAAACCTAAACGGTCAATAACATTGCACGATTCGAAATATCTAAATATATAAAACTCAAAGGTCTGACTGACATAGTGATCTATCAACGCACAGCCCAAACCACTGGACGGATCTGGCTGAAATTTGGCATGCAGGTAGATGTTATGACGTAGGCATCCGCTAAGAAAGGATTTCCCGAAATTCCCACGGAAACGGGAAAAAACGGGGTTTTGCATTTTAATATTTCTGCGCATACGAAGTTGTGGGGAAAAGCTAGTTGTGCAATATAATTGATAGTCTAGGGCCGGCCTAAGAAAATAAGGTCTGCCGATCCGGGTGACGTGTCACCCTTACTTCAAAGTCGAGTTGCCACTTTATTGCAATAAAACAAAAATGGAGAAAATATTTGCTGCCATTATAATGCAAAATAAATTATTTGCACATTACAATTGTCATTTACTTGTTTAAGTACACAAAATGGGACAAGTTAAAAACAAATGAACGTAATAATTTAATGAAACACACAGGATACATGGCGGTCGGGGATTATTTTAATACACTACTTGCAACACACAGCAGTGCGAATGACGTAAGGACCCACACTACTACAGAATACCGGACTGTCATACCTGGCGAAGTATATGTATTATTGTATCATGCGGCGAGTCAATCAAGTCAATAGAAAAGTAGAAATTGCTGTGAAATTATAAATTACAATCTTCTGCCCGCAACTTTGTCCCAGTGGAATTCGGTTATAACGTTTCCGCGGGAACCATGCATAATAATATTTTTCCGCGTTTAAAAGTAGAATATGTCCTTCTCCGGGACTTGGACTATCTACATACCATATCTAAATAGTTCCAGCTGTTCAAGCGTAAAGAGGTAGATTGCGGCTGTCGTCCCATTATTAAAACAGAAGGACTGCATGGATCCCTTACAATGCATATAACGTAAACCAGCGTACGAGTATTGATAACGCTCCGAGATACTAGTTCTAATGATGCCACAGCTTCGCACGGGCCGTTCGTATCCAACTCTGCTGCGTCCCTCACCGCTGTCTCTATCTTGTTAGAATTGACTTTCAAGACCGGTGCCACATAAGTTCGTTACTTATTTTATTAGAATTAGGTTAAATTCGGGCTCAATCCCACCGGGCCGCGAAGATGTGACATGATCACCAATGCGTTTAACTATAACGTCGCCATTGTTCAGACACACATATTGTGATACACTCCAGACGGGGTAGAAACTTCATTCATGCTATGAAGCGGTGGGAATTCTGCGTATTTGTCCGTATATGGCCATAAAAAAGCCAGAGCGATATGATCCCACCCAGGACATTCCTGCAAGCGAGCGACGCGCACGCGGCGCTTCAAGGCGGTCCCCACAAACGGACAGGAAACAATCATCTCATTAAAGGATTTGTTCTTAATCGACGAAAACAAACATCGTTCATACGCGAACAAAGGCCCCGTCCCGCGTGCCAACATTCGATAATCGATATAATCGGTTTATGCTATCGATTAAACTGGACATAATCGGCCACGTGATAGGCCAACGGCGATTATCGGCAACTCACTAATTTATAAGCCTCTCTACGTCGTCTCCTTGCAGTGCGTACGTGCCTTAATTAAGCATAATTTTGAATAATTAACGTTTACTTCCATGCGAATTATAAGTGTAGCTTAAAAGGAGCGCGTGATTAACAGCAATTGTCTTATTTTTTTAAACCAAAAAGTAATCACATACAAAGCACTCAGATATTCGTTATGTCTTATACGTGATATCAAACCCTAACTATTTATCTACCTACTTACTTTAAGTAAGTAAATGGTAAAATATAAGGCCTCCTAAATTTTGCTAGTAATGCCTGTGGTTACAAACTGCTATATTAACCAAGCAATACTACTTAAATAAGGACATTCATAAATACTTAAGCATACCTAACTGAGGAGGGCTTTTTCAAATTGTCTAATGAATGAATGTTGTTACTAATACCAGCTGTGTGGGTGTCGGTACAAAGCAGCTCACTCGTCGAGAAAGCCTCAAATTTATCGTTAGTTTTATTTCTATTAAAGTCAACGTCAACAGTCTGTTTAGGAGCTATTACAATAACAAAAGACTTAACAATCGGTCTCGTTGACTGTGATTTGTGGCTGCGCGCGCACGCGACTTAATACTTCTCCCCACTAGCACCATCTTTACATGGAATCAACTATCTAGTTATCTAACTTAAACCCAGAAAACTCAACGGTAAATTTTAATATACCTATCCAGTAAGTATGCTCAGGTGCGAGGTGACATTTGAATCCCCGACCTTTTGCATGAGAAGCGGTAGGTCCAACCACTAGACCACAATGCGTTTTCACAGCATAAAAACTATATAAACCTTTCAATGGTGAAGACAGGATCGTTATCCCTGGTAATGGCGTGCGACTTTGAATGATATCGAATCGGAATCGATTAGTCGTAAGTCGACTGAATCATTCCATTGAATGGAACGAAACCATTCACTATTCGCTAGTCAGCATGACACCTCTGTACTATTTACTAGCCACTTATGTTCGCTACTTTAATATTCAATTAGCAACCCAAGAACAGTAGAATTTATACTGCTGTAGCGGTATTATTTTGGTTTCTATTCAAAGACAGTACCGTTTCAATATATGTATTTCTTATACCAAGAAATATTTCGTACATAATTATGTAGAATACTTTAAACGCAGATCAAACTTAAATTCATTCTAAAAACATCACAACAATGCTTTTAAGTAGAAAACAGAAAGGCATCTTTCGCAAGATAAAAGATACATTAGAACCAAGTTGTCTGATGAGATCTGCCCGGTCAAATGGTCCAACTATAATATATTATGTCGAAATCCAAAATCACATGTCGTAATGGACGTTTGCTAATAAAATACGTAATTACGTATAGACAGGTTTTGTACTTGATTTCTATTTTATGGAGCCAGTTCGGGAGCCGAGATGTCCGCGCGAATGTAGGCCGCCTGACGAAACCTGCTCTGTTTTTTACCATCTCAATTTTAAATTAAAATTAAAAAATTTAATTAAAGAGGTAATTATTTGCTTGCTCTTGAACTAGATATCATTATCGTTATTGAGTTGAGATTGATGTACGAAGGAGTGTGTCTCTAATGTATGCTCATAAATAAAAACTTACATCAGAACGTAAAAAGTAAAACGTGACAAGTCTCTTGCCACACGCAATCTATAGAACAAAACCAACAGTTTCCGAACATTTCTGAGGAACAATATCGTCTGATTTTTCTTGTACAGATACGCTGCTGTGTTTAATTTTATTTAATTTTCAAAGATATTGGTATCCTATTGACGAGCTTACAAAAACATCCTTTTATTGAAAAAAATATATCCAACGGACATCATTTTGCAGTTACAGTATTAGCACGAATATAGTCTGGAATTCGTCGGACAAATGCAATTATCATCGTATAAATCCCTTACTAGGGCAAACGCTGATCGAGTTGACAGCGAGTTAACAGCTGCACTTACCCGCCCATGTTCACTCACTACTGCAAGTTGCGGGCCCGTGTTGACAATAACTTACTTAAAATACTGCACAGGAATTACATTCCATTTAGGCGTTACTGTATGAGATTTCGACACACCTTGCGCTCGATTACAGCGCTGTTTATTTTTGTTGCTTTCATTCTAACGTAATTTACAATTTTAGCCAAGTCATGTTGACTCTGGTTGAACTTTTCTGCCTTGTCTTGTCAGCCCTAATAACATGGCACCCTCGGCAGTCGGGTAACAGAGGTGCATATTTCCGTAATTGGTATGTTTTTGTGCTTGCGTGTGCGCAGTTAATCAAGCGTGCCAGATTAATGAAGGATAATTTGAACGATGCAAAATAAGCGAAACTCGCGTATTAATTTACTGGTTTGGATAAGGTCTTGGCGAACTTAATTGATGGAGGTCTCGGCGTCTTATTTTTAAATTGGCAATCGAAACCAGTCAACGCAAGTTGATAATTTATGAGGAATTTGAATACCTAGTAGGTGTTAGTCATACGATTCCTGTAGAAGGTATTTAAAAATAACCCGCTAATTTAAAGGGATATAATTATTTACAACATCTATCCCTATCTATACAGAGTATCATTATGTTGTTTTTTTCTCACAATTAATCTTGTACTTAATTTTAAATAGGTATCCAGTTTAACTCGTATACTCGTACCCATCGTGTTATACAACATCCCGACACCTCGGAAGTACAAACACATTGCTTTCACACCTCGGGAGCCACGACTCGGACCTATAACGACGACCGCCGCTGCAGCTTTCAGCGTCGTGCGCGGGCGCAGAGTTACTGCGATCGATAGCGGGCGCCTAACTAACCGGCCCAAATACGGCCGCGGAACCGCCATTTGCCTCTAACTGGAGCGTGTTCGGTGTGAATGGGATGTATTGGATGGGCTTCGGTGAGGTTCAAAGAAACTGTCATACATATCAATGGAGTTCAGTCTCCATGGTACAGTTCGTTAGGTGTAAGAGTTGTTGTTCCGAGCGTTTAGACGCATAAAACCACAAACGCGAATCACCAACTCTACGCAAAAAAACACTTAAGCGAAACACCAACTACGCATAACGCCAACATGAAATTACGCGAAATACCAACTAGATGCATGTCCGCCTTGCCGTCTGTAGACTACTGATTGAAAGACTGATTCGTTATAAAACAATTTTCAATATATTTGCTAACCTTACATAAGCTACTGCTGTTGCTGGTTGGGTAACAGCACAACGACAAAAGTTGGTTGTTACTTCCGTCGTCAACAAAATGTGAAAATTAGTCCTCAGTATATACTGAGACGCAAATAGGCTGAAGTAGTAGTCCTCCGTGGTGGCCTAGTGGTTCGACCTACCGCCTCTAATGCAGAGGATCGGGGTTCGATTCCGGCTCGCACCTCTAAGTTTACTTATTCATTTATTTATTTAAACTTCATTGCACATACAAATTGTATACAATTGGCGGACTTAATGCCTAAAGGCATTCTTACTTATGTGTTGCTTACTTATGTGCGAAATTCAATTTGAATTTACCACTGAGCTTTTCGGTGAAGGAAAATATCGTGAGGACAAAGATGTGTCCGCACTGGGCCCGCGTGGGGACTATAGCCCAACCCTCTCGTGATGAGAGGAGGCCTGTGCCCAGCAGTGCGACGCAAATAGGCTGAAGTAGTAGTAGTCCTCAGTATTGGCAAGGCAATCGTAATGGTTCCGTAATGTCCAAGTTCCACAGACTTACAGTTAGGTTTCCTCGTGTCCCTTTTCGGTAGCAAAATGTTAGTTCTAAGCCTTAAAAGTTTTTTATAGTAAAAATAAAAATCTAAATACCAATTGAAAAAAGTTAAGCCACATTTTCTATGTAACGTAACGTTGAGTGAAATAGTTATTCAAGCTTGTTTGAGAGGGCTATACACCGCTTGAGGCGCCATACTTCTCCTTTCTGCAAAATGGGCGCAAACTGGTGTTAACAGACTACTGAGATACTGTACAGTGTCGAAGTAGAGCTGGATAGATCGGATCTAGCGCTTGAATGGCTCGTTGGCCAGTCCACGCTACTTCGCGCTAATGGTGACAGACGCTGCGTACGAAAAGGGAACGTGCAAAAAATTTTGATGATCGACCAAACGAGCGAAGCGTCTCTGTTTTAACTTGGCAAGAATTGCTTTCGTATATCTGTTCGGACGATTTTCTTTAAAAATTGTGAGCAGATTTAAGACATCAGACTGATGTGAACAGCGCATTTAAAGGAGGAAACATGCAAAAGTAAGAACTTGGGAGCTTTGGAAATAGAAAACTCAAGACTATAACACGAGAAATATGTTTTTAAATATTTCAGATGGAATTTCATCTGTCGGTATACATAAGGAAGCCGTGGTGGCCTTGCGGTTTGACCTACCGCCTCTCATGCCGAGGGTCGGGGGGGTTCGATTCCGGCTCGCACCTCTAAGTTAACTTATGTGTTCAGTGGTATAATTCAATTTGAATTATAACACTGAGCTTTTCGGTGAAGGAAAACATCGTGAGGAAACCTGCATGCATCTGCGAAGTAATTCAAAGATGTGTGTGAAGTCACCAATCCGCACTGGGCCCGCGTGGGGATTATAGCTCAAACCCTCGCGTGATGAGAGGAGGCCTGTGCCCAGCAGTGGGACGCAAATAGGCTGTAGTAGTAGTAGTAGTATACATAAAAAATATTTTTATTTCTTAGAAATAACTAGATAGGGATAATTAAGTATCTTCATTAAAGATAGTATCAGACTAATACAGTAAGATGTTTACGTCAATATTGAATTAAATTATTTTTTTCCTATGCATATTCCCCATTGCGGAAAATTCGATGCAAACACTTGCGATACGACACGGCATGGTTGGAGGCTGGAGCAGTAAAATTCATCCAAACAAAGTTATTTTATGGGTTTTCAGATTGATTATAAAATGCTGGAAGTTTCGCAACGCTCTCGTTAGGGCTCCGTGAGGTTGAATACTTGCATACGTTTACCTACTATTTAATGGTAAGGTTCAGGTAAGTAGGAATTTTCATTAAACCACAAGTGTTCGGTTATGGTTCGGTTGAAGCGCCGGAAAAAGAGAGCTTTTTTTAAAATTTTACAAACGTCATACTCATATTGCACATATTCACTACATTTTTAAAAGAACGATACATTAAGTTGACTGGTTATTCAACCGGAGCTGTGCCAACATAAAAGCATTAAACGCCTACACTGTAGAGTATGAACCAATTTTAGCAACTTTATTAAGCAAGTATACCTAATGCAAATGTAATGTGAATTTGTATGTAATTAATATTATTTAAAAAAAGGCCTTCTGCTGAGTTTGTTGCGGCGCTTCTTCTCAAGCAATGGGTCTAGGAAGCGCTGGTAAATTCATTTCTAACGTGTAAAAGTGCCCTATGTGGCCAATTTGCTGAATAAATGATTGATTGATTGATATACCTTCATTGAAATACGTACGTACAATGATCCGAATAGCTTCAATTCTAAGATTTACTAAGTTTCTTGTTGTGTAAATCTGTTTTGATCAGTATGATATTGGTAGACTCATTTTTGTTCGGAGAATTAAAATAAGTATAACTAGGTACGAGTAGGTTAGGAGAAGTGCCATTCATACCTTTCAGCGCATTGTCCCGGGAACGTCGCCGTAATCTCTTCACAAACAAACACATAAGTCACCGCGTTGATAGCTGCTTTGTGCGCGCGCGCAATAGAGAGGTAAGTACCTCTCTATGATTCAAATTTACCTAAAAAATCACTTCGAGTCAACATACATTCTAATGGCTAATTCCGCAGCAGCAGTAACCATGCTCCTCTCTCCTGGAGTTCCCGGCTTCTCCCGCTGAGGATTTATGCACTCCACGCGTCGCACTGAATGCGCGCGCGCACAAAGCAGCTATCAACGCGGTGACTTATGTGTTTGTTTGTGAAGAGATTACAGCGACGTTCCCGGGACAATGCGCTGAAAGGTATGAATGGCACTTAGTTTCTCTTAACTATAGAATTAGACACCGTTTTGTCTGTCTATGTGATATATTTTGTCGAGCTTGAGCTTGAAAAGGATTATAAACTTAACGCTTTGAAAATGTTATATATGTTTCGACTAAAGTAAAGCTTATATTTGTGGTAAATTTACCAAATACGGCTACAAATTCTCTCAAACAGGAATAAATCGGTGCATTAGTTGGGGGCAACCGCAGCGCCCCCTAGCGATCCCAGCATGAATCACCAGTCCGGGCCACAATAAGTGAATCGTTGTATACCTTATTCCCGCAACATATCAGTGCCAATACAATTTCCGAACAGTTTACTCGCGGCTGTATCGCGTCACATCGCAGATAGCCATCGCGCCGACGACAATGCGACTCGGGTTTAGCGGGATATTACACTTGCAACTCTTGCTTCATTTCTTGTCGTTAGATAGGCGGCGATTTTATGCGTTTGCTTGTAAGTCTTGTAGCATGATGCAATTACAGGATATTTCATGTGCCTACATACAGTGCTTATCTATGGGAATGCTAATTAATTAAAACGAAATCTATACAGCCATAATCCATAGAATGTATTTGTAATGTCAACTAAACATTTTGGATTATGAATTATTTTAATTTTAATTTTATTTATTCGGAAAACTTACAGCTAATTACATATTTGCTATAATATGCTTTCTATGGGTAAATCTAAGCCACAAGTTTTCACAGATGATTAAAGATAATAGTTAGTTTACATTTATAATCTAGTGAGATAAGATAATCTAAAGAAGAAAAAGATATTTACTTTTAGCTAAAAGTGGAGTCAAATTATACCATATGTTCTAGTAGGTAGGCATATTGCATACACATTGCTCTTCTATCCCAATTTTCAAAATGAAATTTTGAAACGCATGTATATCTACTTATCATACTTATCAAGACAGCGTGCAACGTTCTGAATTGACACTACCCGATAGATAAGTTCTTTATCGAGTATTTGATTCATGTTGTATGCAGCATCGGGAGCCGTGTAGTTAACTTTGCCCTTTAAGCCTTTGCATCGGGAATCAGCACGACCCGATCTAATCGCCGTAGCAATTACAGATTCTTATTCAACGGGACCTGTTCCCTAAAGGTTGATATAAATTGATATCACACGTAGCAGATAAGCCGGCCGCTGCGCGCGCGCTGATTTACGCCGTAATTATGCAAGTCGCTCGCCTCACAATATTTATGCGCCGGCCTGCTGTGCCGTGCGTGCGACTGAGACTTGCCTAGTGAAGGGTGTGGTTCTGAAGTAAGTTGCTCTCATTTTAATGCTGAACTTAGACCTCCAATTTCTTTCCATTCCAATACGTCTCGTCTGCATTGCTTTACTCTTACTTACCATTTTTTATACATGCTGTTTAGGTACTTCGAATAGTTCCAATTTCCTAGCTAAAATTTGGCCCTTCGTATAGTCTCTTCTTGAAAATTCTTACCCTCTAGAGTATAGTTCATTAATATGAAACTGTAAATTAAGCTACATGAAAATCATTAAGCGTTCCAGAGATTTTACAAATTAATGAAGTCAGTTTCAACATCTAAACTATTATTATAAACGTGAATGTGTATTGGTTTATCCGTCTTTCATGTCAACATATAGTGACGGATTGAGGTTAATTTTTTGTAGACCGTTATAGTGATGTAGGCTACTTTTTACCGCGTATTTCAGAAATCATCCCTTTTTTTAAAGTTTATGAAATTAAAATAAATAAACAAAAATATTTGAATCGATAAGTATTAGAAATGTGTTCTATTTGACCCATCACTAGGCCTGAATAATGCTCAGTGTTTGTCCGCAGGTGCGATACGCTGACAATCGAACCGTCGATCGCGATTTCACAGCAAGTCGAGATTATTCAAACTACTCTCGGGTAGTCTATTACTATTCCGTAGAATGCGGCCGCTGGCTTTGTTTACCATTCAGTGTCAAATGTGCCCACTAAATGCTAAATTCATGAACTAGGCGGGGTGAACAACGACTGAAATCTTTTTTCTATGTCAACAGCCAGATTTAGGCGTCCAGCGTCCTAAAATGTTTGCCAATGGTCGTCTAATAGGAAACCTTACTGTCGTCAACTGCATTTTTAGACGAATATTTAGTTGAATGCTCCTAAACGCCATGATCATCACATACCATGAAAGTGCGTAGGATGAAATGCAAACCCATTTTTGAACCCTCAATGTCTATACCATCATGAGTTCACCATGAGTTTCACTATTATGTACTTATAGGTACTAAATAAATCTGGTTTTTGGTTTTAGTAGTTATATCTATAGAAAACATCCAGTTAAAAGATAACGTTGTTTACAGACAGTGACATGTGGCCGGCCTTAGCTTGTGAGCTGCCGCTGAAGCTTCAGACGGCGTCGCGGCGTGCGCACTGCGCGGGCGCACAATTTACATAGATCCCGCGATCCGGCCCCATTAGATAAGCGAAGCGGTCACGACTCGCCTCCTCCGCCTGCCATCTACGGGGTGATTTTGTCCACCGTCCGCGGAACCCTGAACCTGTAACTAGTCGAATTTAGGAATAATACATTTGAGTGATCTGACCAAAGTGACCAAAAGCTGTGCCTTAAGTCTCTTAGAGTTTCTAGTGATTTGTACCATGAAAAAAAGTGGTTATAATTAATACTTAATTTAGAAAGGAACTCGGAAAAGGTAGAAGTAGGTACTCTAAGTCATTCTGGAATAAAACTGAAACATATCAAAATAATCAAAACAAAGATTTTGTTTGGAAGTGCGGCGGCGAATTCACAGAGACGTGAGACTCCGGACATGACGCGGAGAACGCAAGACGTGGACATCAATCAATCAGTAAATTAAAGTGATATTCCTCGAGACGATCATTTCTTTACACTGCATGATTGGGACATTACCTAACACGTATAGAAATTCACTCTGTATCATACAGGATAACGACGACACGCGAGCTCCCATCGCGGAATAGATAATCTTAACTCTCGAACAAAAACTCATCAATATCGCCGTCCTGCCTCCCGGAAAGCGCGCAATTATAAATTAATGCAATTAAACGCTCAATTAAGCGTTTTCCGCGCGGGGCGGGCGCATGTCGCTGTCAATTATGCGCACGCGCATCCATCACGCGCGGCCGCTGCGCGGGCGCGGTGCGTGATATTTGCGGGAAATTTTAACGATTGATTTGTTGCTAGTTGGCATTTGAGATGTCAGTCGGTGATCTATTGAAACAGGTCGAATGCAGACAGATTTATTCACGTTGCCAATATCCTTGGATATTTTAATGAAGAAACACTATTCCTACTTATCTTGAAGGTGTGTCTACATCCCAAGTAACGTTTTTCTTGCACTTTCAATAATTTCAGAGTTTATTTTTTGTCATAGATCAAACATTTTAAAGTGTAAATTGACCAAAGTACTTCTAAGTAACATTAAAAAAAAGGTTTTAATTGTCAAGTGGACATCTTTTTCCTTCCTTTCTTGAGCAATTTTGAGAACCGTATCAAGTTTTCTACATTTTTATAAGCGCCTTCATATTATTCAGATGTTTTACTAAACAAAATTAAAATAACTCATTTAGCAAATAAGCCAAAATTGGACACTTTTCGAGTCATGTACACAATTTTTCATAAGAATGCAGTATGCCGCCATAAGAGAAATATAAATGAATACTGAGTAGGTAGGTACCTATCTAAATACATATTACTAAAAAACATTGTCTTGATGTGTCTTAGAGAACAATCTTATCTGAAGGTACACAAGTACCTACAGCCTCTAAAAATTGTGTATAGTGTCGTGAGAAGTATACAGTCTACTAAGTAAACTTTGGAGGTGGAGAATTCTTCAATAAACACAACGCAGAATCCAATAAATTTGCTTTAGCTGCGTTGAATGCGTTCGTATTGAAAAGGCTCTGCTTTCCCCGGCGGGACTTGATCCAGATTTATCTGACAGTGAATACTAAGCGTGTTAGAAAAGAAACCTGCCCGCAACATTTCATAACGATATGATCTGGGGTTCTCACGCGCACGACACTTCGCTGGAAGCGTCGTAAAAATTAACCCATTAACATCAATTAGCCGACGGTCGCTGACCGACGCACTGCGACTACGCGAGCTCTACGAACAATAATCCGTTACGAGACTATTTTTTGGATACAGTAACCGCATCTCCACTGCTAAACAGCGAATCGAGTTCATGCATTTGTGAATCAACTGCAAGAGAATGAGTGCCAGCAACAAAATGCGTATTTCACCAGTAATAAAAATATCGCGTGTGACCCCGTAATAGGAGCATAATTTTTTCAAGTATTTATACAGAGGGTATTGTTGACTAAAGGATAGCCTTTGAAAAACAATGGCATGTAAATTAATCACACTGAGTAAAAAAACTACAGATATAATAGTACGTGGGTACAGATATGTGCTCTACCAAAGCGTCAAAATAATTATGCAGCGACTGATACATATCTTTTGACTGTACGCGGGTTTTCCTTACAGTTTAGATCTCTCTATACCTACTTCTATTTTCGTTATCATCCTTAACAAATCACCCTTTTTTATTTGGGACACTTTATGCTAATGGTATAAAAACAGGTTTTATAAACTAGATGAGTATAGTCGGGTCGCGGTGATCGGTGGTAAACTGTGGGCCGGGGCGCGAATCGCGGGGCGGGGCCGCCGCCGGCGGATATTAAGCTTTTTAGGGCTCCGTGCTTCCGCCGCGTGATGGCAAAACAACTAAAAATAAAAACCACCTTCAAACTCCGACAGACTGCGATGTCAATATCAAGTTCACTATATGATTATCATTTCTTTGGGTCGCTTCACTTGACACTGACTTCGCAGTCTGTCGGAGTTTGAAGGCGGTTTTGATTTTTTTATTTAAAAATTTTTTTTCGGCTACATTTTCTAAACATTACTATAAAAGTACATAAGTAACTCTGAACTCCTCGTAATTGACACCAAAATCATCTACGTGCTAGCAAATTTCGAGGAGTTCCTTCATTTTCTCATGGATTCCATCATCAGAACTGAACCAAATTAATATGGGACCAATTTGGAAGTACCACCTTTCGAACAAAAAAATAATCTTCGAAATCGGTTCACGTTTACTATTTATTTTTGATGAACATACATTAAAAAAAAAAAGATTCCGACGAATTGAGAACCTCCTCCTTTTTTTGATGTCGGTTAAAAATGTATGGTTTTCTAAACAGACCATTATAAGAGATCAACCCTCCAGATATTCTCCAGTACCTACCTCTATACATATATTTTACAGCCGTTTGTCTAATGACAAATGAGACTTCCCTTTATTCTAAACTGCATGAAGTTGGTAGGTATAGATATATTTCTTAAATCACTTGTCAAATATACGGTAGTGATTTAGCGAGTCTTGGAGTAGCTATCTCTATGTAAAAGTCCATGTGATCTATACAACATAGTACCTACTTCATTACCTATGTATGACAATGGTGTACAAGCCTATTGCGAATCCAAAATCGGTCAAGTACTTTCAGAGCTGAATTTCCGGAGCGAGTGATCTTTATAGAGTTCAGTTTTTTCCTTTTGAGGTTTGGAGCCCTAAAAAAGTTTACCCAGGATTTATTTCAAAATCCTTTGTAAACATTTCACTGGATGGAACACCTGAATAATTTCAGCCGCAGAACCTAGCCGTATCTGAACCAACATGCCCTTGGCCGTTATTTATAACTACATTTGTACCTCAAATCTGTGACCTCCGTTATTGTGTTAGTCCGTCATGTGGCTCCGCGGTAAGCGATTATACTTTTAATCCAGCCGTTAACCGTACGATGGTTATCTTCGAGATAAATTTTAACAGCCACTTCTCTTGTTTATGGGTTTTAATTAAATGTGCTTGATGGAAGCGAGATGGTGCTTTGCGATTACATTTTGGTTAAAAACTAGACACGTTATTTATATAAGTACTCACATATATTACAGAGATATAAATGGAGTTGTCGATGTTAATGTATTGTCTGTTGACATTGGAAGGTTATCGATTCAATGAATAACGTGTCATTGAACATCTCGCGTTTAAGTTTAGTTGAATTTCAAACTACCGATGTTTAGGTTGTGAGTACTGTGGAAACTGGCCGAGCATAATCGGTGAGTTGACACATTTTCTTTCCAATTTAGGTATTTTAAGCGTAGAACTGTATTGATTGTTTTATTTAGTCTTTTGATAGCTCTTGTAAAGCGTGGATCTCTGAATACAATTCCATGAATTTAACCAAAGTTTTATTATTAATTAATTAGGGAAATTGATAGGGCAGTGTTAGGGCCAGTCAGCGTGTCTTAGCTTTCTTTATTACCTAGTCATTATCCTGATACGCAGAGAGTCTCCGTGCCACCGGGTCTCCGGGTCTTCATCTTCCATTGCTGATCTCCGTGCCTATACACAGCATCTACATAAGCTAGCATCGACCCCCCGTTACAGTACCAATGATCTATCGAGCTGTGTTCGAGTGACAATGAATTTTCACAGCTATGTTTGCCTGACACCTATTTACAAGGAGCTAGATCGATTTTTCGCCCCCTTTTGAGCGGTTTCTGAGATATTTTGCATTAATGAATAAGAGAGACGGTTTCCTCGTTCGAAATGGTACGAACTATAAAATTAGGTTCAGGTGTAAGTAGTTATTATATTAAAACTCAAGAGAGCCGATTTCAGGACAAAAAATCTTTCAAAGAAATGAAAATAGACACAACAGTCAAACTCTCATGAACTTTTAATATTTAAAATTACGAAAAACTTGATCATACTTTATAATAAACACATAACCACAACAGTCTACACATCCCATTGTCCAGCACAGGCTCACATACACAGAGGGTTTGGGATAAATAGCTCATTGGTAAATTCAATTTGAATGCCACACAAAAGTAAGCTCAGAGGTGCGAGCTAAGGTTTGAATCCCCGACCTCTCTGCCTGAGAGGCGGTAGGTCAAACCACTAGGCCACCAAGGGTTGTCGAACCATAATAGTCTAACTAAATAGACAAAAATATAGCCTACTCGTATAATATGAGGTGAAATAGTATAGAGTGAAATTAAGCATTACCGCGGCCTCTGTTTTCCACCAGTTATATCTAGCTCGAACATTAACTGCGGATGATTACCCACCTAGTGGTAATTGGGCCCTCCGACATGGAGTGCACAGAATCGCCATTCTAAATTATACACTCTTTTACATGTAATGCACTCATAGATAGACTACGAAGTCGCGGGAAACAGCTATCTATCTATCTAAATATATAAAACTCAAAGGTGACTGACTGACTGACTGACTGACTGACTGATATAGTGATCTATCAACGCACAGCCCAAACCACTGGACGGATCGGGCTGAAATTTGGCATGCAGGTAGATGTTATGACGTAGGCATCCGCTAAGAAAGGATTTTGCAAAATTCCCACGGGAACGGGAAAAAAAGTGATTTTTACATTTTAATGTTTAGGCGCGTACGAAGTCGCGGGAAACATCGTAGAGATCTGAAATTTGGCACGCAGGTTCCTTGGTGAGCGTAGGGGAGTACTAAGAAAGAACTTCCCGAAATTCCCACGGGAACGGGAAAAAATGTTTTTTTTACATTTTAAGGCGCGTACGTAGCAGCGGGGATCATCGTAGAGAGCTGAAATTTGGCATGCAGGTTCCTTGGGGAGCGTAGAGGACAACTAAGAAAGAACTTTTTTGGAAGAATAAATTATATCTGGCGGTTTAATTTAAATTATAAGTATAAACTAAAAGTAAAATTAAATAGTTAAAATAGAGCTATAAAAAAAACACTGCCTTGGGGTAGGGTGCCCAAAAGGCTGGCTGCATTGCCACGTTGGATGGTAATGCTAATTCTTAGGCATAAGTAGAAGCCAGCCCTTTCTTAGTTAGTTATATTTTAAAGTATGAATACTTCATACAGCAGATGAAATAAAACATGCGCGTGTTTGAGACATTTCCTTATTTCCAACACTAGAGCTTGGTTTTCTCTGTTGGTGTTTATACGTGACGATGAGCGACCGCCCGAGCCTCGCCTCGACCGACGTCGCCCGCCGCGAATTATTTTAATTGCGCCGGCGCACGCGTTATAGTGGGGTGTAAATGTCACAGCTATCCGGAAACTGCGCAAGTCAACAAAATTGCCACGAAATAGCCACCCTCCGGAATTTGTCAGAATACAGTTAATTACGATTATTTGTCATCTGCAAAAGCGATCGTGAAATTAAATTTGTAACTAGTTTAAATATGTTTGTGTCTTGTTTACAAAGCTTATCCCTTAATTAAACCTTGTACGAGAAACTTAAGTCTGTTCTGTTAAGGGCTATAGTCCCTCCATACCTATGTTTAATAATAATAATAATAATAAAAATCGTTTATTTAGAAAGTATCATTAAGCTAAAACACTTACTTAATTTAACATGTATCAACAGGTATTTATTATACCTATGCGACTTATTGATACTTAACTAATACAAATAAAAAATTGCAATACAAATAAAAATATAATGTAAGGTAGGTAACTGATGTATTATTTACTGGTACCTGGAATGGTAGTAGTGAACAAAAAGAGTGTAAGTTCCCTCTGTTCCCCGTGCTAGTATAAACTGTATTACGGTGGAACAGGATTCACCGTCCTCGATTATTCTTATTTATTTCAATAGATCTTTTCTTAGCTACAAACAGGTGGTTAAATTTTGAGACAATAAACATGAGGGTAAGTTAAGACAGAAACTTACTTAGTTTTTGCAGGTGCGGATTAGTATATGCAAAACGATGAGATTAATTTTAACTTGACATTTTAATATACCATAAAGTTTTGTCCTTATATTAATGTTAGATTAGAGGAGGCCTGTGATCCACTGGGACTTTATAATCGTATGTACAGTTTTTGCAAACCACAAGTGCCCCGACGGTTGCTTGTGTCAGAGCGTGCCTGACGGAGCGGACGGACGCACACTACGCCCCGTTCACGTATAGTCGAATTCATTAATATGTGTACACTTTTGGACCTTGTTACAACGGAGTAAGCCGCAAAAGTGTGTATATATTGGCAAACTCGACTCCAACACAACCAAGCGATAGAAGCAGTCGTGGTTCGCAAGAAGTGTAATGGTGACTGCTGTTCAGGTCCCGCAAATTGAACCAGAAGACAGTTTAAAAGGTGTAGCGGTGATTTACCGCCCATTAATTCGTAGAAACTTCACGGATAATTATTATTATTGCGTAGTTACGCTACATACCTAATTATTTCTTAATATGCGCACGACATTGAGACTCTAGTCAGAGTTGTCAGCAAACTCCAGTCTCCATACAAACGCTTTTATTTAAGGACTGAAATAAAATCTTGTAGAGATAATGGAAGCACGTCGTAATAATAAAGTCGAAATATGGAATGATATAGCTGTCGCATTTTGCGGCGGCCATGGCGTATTTTCCACTTTGTCAAGGTTTATTTAATCTTTTTGTACTATTTGCGAATAAAATCGTAACTTATAACATTTGTATGGAGAATCTAGCTCAGTGGCGACTCTTAATAAATTGATCCGACCGTTTCCGCGGCCGACGTCGCGTGGCGCAACTAGTCGTGCGCCACAAATCCTTGCGACAGACGGACAATGATTTGTGCAAATTACATATCCGACTGGACGGCTTTATGTAGAGATTGATGTGTCCTCGCGTAATAACGCGTTTGTATAGTGAATTGTAGTGATTTGTCGATGATTTCGAATGATATACCTGCTATAGTAAGCGACTGATCTTAAGTACAATACAAAAATACAATACAGATACTCTTTACGTCACCCTTGGCCATAAAGTGGGATTTTCTGCATGCTACGCGGAGAGAAAATCTCACTTCTTGGCCAATGCAAGACGTAAAACTTTTGACAAACCACGGGCGGTAATTCGTAAAGCCCCAGATCGCATATTTATAGCCCTCACCTTCGGTTCGGGCCACAGAAACCTGCAATCTGGGACATTTACGAATTCACCACCCTAGGTCTGTAATATACTATTATTGAACACCATACAATAGAGAAAAAAAGAACAGAACAAAAAAAGATCAGGAAAACATGTTGTTAGGTATACAGCAGGCGGTCTGATCGCTAATAGAGCGATCTATCCCAGACAACCTTTGGGTAGTGGATATCAAGTAAAAGAGAAAAGTATATTATGAACTTCGTCCAACCAACTCGAACTCAAGATTAAGAAGTTACATGAATACTAACATCACTAAACTCGAAACAAGAATAATTCATAGTTATAAATTCTCGTATTTGTAAATCTCTACTTCCTTCGTCAATTTCGTTTTACAGTTTACTCCTAACCAATTACAACAAAATGCTCGTAGATGAATATTTATGGATCTAAATAGTCAGCTGTTTTTAAGTCCACTCTAGGAAAGCGAGGAAAGATCAAAAAGGACAGACAAAATGTGCTGTTAATCATACTTCCCAAGTCCAATTTGATTATTCAATCAAATAATCACTACTGCTGCTAATCCCTCTTTATAAAGCTTCGACAATCTTAAATCCATCAAGTGGGGACAAAAAGTTGTCTGTTTGTTTAAACCCCGTATTGGGGATTACGACTCAATCCTGTGGGAACTCCTGCGCAGGTGCGCGGACTAATTAAATGCGACTCTCTTTTTTGACCGAACGAGTTTTTGGGTCGTCAGACAGATTGTTTGGTGGTTTAATTTTGAAGCGATTTTTTGTTTGTAAAAAGTTGTTCGATTGGATTTTGTGGCTACTTAATGTTGGTGCGTAATGGTTGGTGGTATTTCAAGTGGTAATTGCAATAAAAAAAGTGTCTCAATTTCGGTGTTGTTTCTTTGTTTATTAGTTTCCCTTTTTTATGACAATACACTTGCTCTACCCTATTTATTTAAATAGTACACTTACCTTACTTTGATAGACACATTACAAAAAATATCAGATTTAAATAGCAGGTGCACTGCATTATGTCGATGCATTTTGTGGGAGGGCATGCTACGTCACAGATAAAGTACCATTTTCTCATTAGCTAGTCAGAGTTTCTCTTATAGGCAGGACATAGTCCGTCGCGGGCGGTCTCATGGGTGTCAGGTGTACGGAGCGCCATTAGCGGGGTCCCACTTTGTCGAAGGCACTGTCGATGTCGTATCGGCGCAGTCGCAACGCAAATAGTTGACAGAAGGTCCTCTCGACTTTCCTTGGACCTTTGATTTTTACGTCATTGCATTGCGTATCCCGTTCGAGAGTGTGACACTACTGAACTCTACTAATAGATTTAACTCAGCAAGCACATTTTATTACTTAGTTGACCACTTATAAGCATTTTAACACGTTTCCTTTGAAACTACTCAAAGATAAACTAAGTAAAACAGGTTTTTTTTACTAAGAGTAGGTAAGTAACACTTCAATTATTAAATTTATAAAAGTTACACATTCATAAATATATAAAACACAGGTAATTATAGAGTTATGTATGAGAGGAGCCTATATGCCGCCGTTCCGCAGTCGATTATACATATAAAGGTACATAGACTATTAAAATCACATCAGTTCAGTATATACGTACACCTAAAACTCTGGATAAGCCGCTCTGTAAATGACGTCCATGTCTGTGCGAAAGCAATTCCTGATCTGTTCGTATTGCCATCTGGGGGCAGCTAATTTGTGTTTCATGCGCAGGCGTGGGTGACTCTGGACGATAGATAGTCTATGATCAGGGCATGACCAAACCATAGATAACGTCACTTTTTTCACCAGCGATTAGGCTTATCGATGTCTCTCGATGTGACAGGGAGGGACGGAAGCTGTAATCATACTGGTGGTAAAGGATAATTAGAAATACGTTGATGACAATGTGATAACAGCTAAGTTCTATTGTGATGTTAAGGTCACAAATCTGACACGTTGTTTTACAAATATGTATTGAAATCCCCGGGGTTCTATGTTATTTTGAGGTCTACTTTGATATGATACAGTTGTCATCAGATATATCTGAGCGAACAAGTTGATTGTAAATGTCTGAACATGATTTTATTGTCAAGACGTTAGTGTGCATATATGTACACACTTGAAATGGGTATTAGGAAACCCAGGCTTACTTTACTAAAGCGCAACCAATTTGAAGCCTAATTTTGCGTTTAAGCATTCAAACTCCTCGTAAGTTACGAGCATGCATTTACGTCTGGGAGGCAATGTGGCCAGCTGTCATCCGCCGCCGCCGCCGCCGCGGGCGGCCACGGGCGCTTGCGCAACCTCATGGGAACCCTCGATTGGCAACAGTTTCGCAAATATTTTTATCGTCATTATACAAACGGGAGACGGGTTACTTGATGGAAAACGGCCACCAACACTCTTACTACTGCCTATTTGCGTCCCACTGCTGGGCACAGGCCTCCTCTCGTCACGAGAGGGCTTGGGCTATAGTCCCCACGCGGGCCCAGTGCGGATTGGGAACTTCACATACATCTTTGAATTACTTCGCAGATGCGTGCAGGTTTCCTCACGATGTTTTCCTTCACCGAAAAGCTCAGTGGTGAATTCAATGAATTTCGCACATAAGTAAACTTAGAGGTGCGAGCCGGAATCGAACCCCCGACCCTCTGCATGAGAGGCGGTAGGTCGATCCACTAGGCCACCACGGCTTCTATCATATTTCCGCGACCTTCACCAGTTGCTCCAACTATTGGAGGCCTAGCTCAGAGCAGGCGGCATTTGAGAACTTTCTGGCCTCAATCCACCAGTAATCAAACGGAATCGATACAAAAAGGGGTGATAATAATTTGGACACGTGTATGTAAACTTTAAAAATAACGTTGAAAAATGGAAACGATTATGTATATTGACAGTCGGTAGCTAATCTTATTACAGCATCTGCGCGGGAGCAGGCGGTGGCAGCGCCCGCGGCGCGGGGCGGCCGGCGCGCTCCGCGCAGGCTCGACCACCTGCGCACTGCAGCACTACTGCAACCGCTGGTAGGCCAAGTGAGAGCAACCATGGAGCGGTTTGCTTTAGTGGAAAGCGGGCGGGTTAAAGGGACCGCGCAATGTATGTGGTCGTTAGTTGTGAGCGATGTTATCGTGAAGAATGATGGTATCGGTAAATATAGGATTTTATTAAAGGCATTACAGTGCGTAATGGACGATGTCCCGAGGCCGCGACACTTTATGAAGACATTCTTCACGCTAATGAGATAATAAAACAGTTCGTGGGAAGTCCGGAGCCAACTCTTTTGAAACTTGCAGATGAGCCATTAATATAACATTTTTTATCGCGTCTCACATCGTTCACGGTTTAAAAAAATAAGTTACACTCATTTTTGTAACCTCTATTTGTAACCGTGGACTTAATTTACCTTGTGCATGCAAAAAGGAAGGAGATGTATATCGCGGGTCCAGTGGCGATTAACTGGTTCACGACTACAGTAAGGGTCTATACAAAAGTTAATTTATTGCAGAAGTCGTAAAACAATAATCCTGCCCCACGCAGCCTCCCGCGGTGGCCGCAGATACGACACTTAAAACAAAAATAAATAAAAATGCGCGCTGTACTCGCTTTGACTAGCAATTAAATACCAGTTTCGCAACTTTAATTTCTCGTGCCCGGATTATGTAAAAAAGCAAATTAACTGCTCCAAATTTAAGAGAGCATTTATAGACCATAAATCTTGCGCGCGCAAATCATATAGAACAATGAGGCCGCTTTCACGGTGATGAAACGAACGGCACGCCGGATTAATCTCTTGTAATTCACAATAATCATAGTTCGGGCGAGCCGGAGCCGGAGCCGGCGCGGCCGTTAGTCGAGCTCGCGCCGCACCCGCACCACTCTATAGAGAGGGCACGTCTAAGTGCCGAATTCGCTTTGATTCATTGACTGACACAATTAAATAGAATGAAAAAAAAAATCGGTTTTAATTTGTAAAGTAAAATTTTCACGAAAGTTCAATAATGTTTGCGTAGTTTGGAATCGTACAACTAAGGTATTATCTCATGAAATATTAATTTACTAATATACTAGGTATGAGTAGGAAATTCCGATCAGTACCATTAATTGAGGTATTTAATTTACGATCTATCTGGATGCAGTGGATATTTTGGTTGAAAGTAAATTTGATGTTCGAAGAATCCATTAGGTTACCTATACAATTGGGCGGGTCTGATAGTAAGTGCACTGGTAACAAATATAAATAATATGCAAATTTGTCATAAATGTGGGCATTTTTTACGACATCAATGGTTGTCGTATCTCAAAACGAAAGTCGTACAGCAAAAATGGACACCACTTTTACTCTCCACGCATTTCCCGATCATCAATAGATCAACATGCTTCCCTGTTGCTACGTCCATTTGCAAGCGTGCGAACTTATGTCGAGACTGGAAGGCCAGCCTACGACAAACCCGGCATCTTACTTAACACAAATTTCACAGCACAGCGGAAAGACAAAATTTTCGTGTTTACATTGAAACATTTTTATTTCGACATCCACACATAAGTAATAGAGATATACAAAAAAAAAGAAATATACATAAAATGAAAAACGTGCAAGTAAACATTAAATTAAAAAGCCAAAGTATAACTAATGAAATGACGTTAAACAAACATACAATTAAAATTAGAAACTAACTTATTTGACAATAAATGAGAAAAGTGATGGATGTCAAGTTGGCGACACTCGGCACGATTTTTGTTCCTCTTCTGAAATAGTACCTGCATTTACGTGTATGGAAAATATAATAATTTACAGCTAGCTTTTTTAGCGCGTAAACTGGCTATACGGTCAAGCAAAACGTTGTGACGTTATTTTATCTACAGAATGAGCTATCGATTCTTACCATGTTTTTAGGTTTAATTTTTTTCGGGTCTCTTAATATAAGAAAAGAGTATGGCTCAGTATGGGATTGATGGCATGAGCACACCGGAATCCCATATATTTTTTATCGTGACAACATTTCGCTTGACACTGTAAAGTAGGTACCTATACAAGGTAGACATTTGTTTTATTTGTTTTTTACTGTGGTTGACGATAAAAATATTTTAGAAATTCAAATTGAAAAAGAAACGCCATAAAAGTCGAGTTATCTGATTTTTGCGTAGAACGGTGCCATGAAGGGTTTATGCGACGTGTCCGCGCGGGCGCCGCTGATTGGAAACGATCGAGGCGATCGATCGCTCGAGAATCGGCGCCCGCGGCGACGCGCCGGCTGTCTTGACACTTCACGAGCTCGCAAGCTTCCTAGCTTGTGAAACTCGTGAAATACAACGCAAGCTTGATTCATCTGCTTCAGAACTGTTGAAGCTTTTCACTTTTGGTTAGATAGATCTGTAGAATGGAGGAATACAGGGCATGAGAGCCCGAAGTCGTTCCGCAACTCGATGGTCCGACCAGATAAAAGAAGCCACTTCCTCAAATAACCTCCATCAAGCGGTGAAGGCAACGATGGATCGCGACCGATAGAGGAACATCATAATATATACCAGGAAGAAATCCCGTGATCACACGATCCTCAGTAATGAGGGAACAACCATATATAGAGAGAGAGTGATCTGTAGAAAATCTCAACGAGTCAAGATTTTTGTATAAAAGTGTTTAATTGTATCAGTCAGGTCAACCGTTAGCTATCTAAACTGCCCGCGCGCCCTCTGACTGCGTCGAACAAAGTGCCTCGCGGCGCGCGCGCATACGTTACGGCTACACGGTAACGTTATTGGAGACAATACATTTCCGACTATTAAATAACGATAACAGCGTTTTATCTTCTAGCATTTACATTATTGATCGCTTTATGGCTTTTCCTTAATAATTAACTTTCTGTTAAAATACGACGCGTGCGTGGCGTAACTCTTCAGTTGTGTGGGCGTGCATTACTATTCGGGAGTAAGCTTCACTTTATTGGCCTAATCGATTTAAATAATCCAATAAAGAGTGTGTCCTAACTTTAAAACATTGTTCTGCACCCACGTGCGCCAGATTAACCGTCTCGGCCATTTAAATATGTTTTAGTGTCTCTAAACCTTTGAATTTACGATACGTTAATTTGTTATACATAAAGATGAACAGTTAGGCACTGGATTAATCTAATCGGCATACATAAATGTATAAGCTATCTAGTTAATCTAATTCACCACCGATCGAGTATATTCAATTTCATTACGAAGTGAAATGGAATCGACTATATTATTGAGAATCTACATAATGTATCACCACTTTCAAGCAAGTATAGGCCTCTAAAATTGTTGTTTTACCTTTATCCATATTAATTCCTTATGTAATTTATGTTTGGTATTAGTATTGCTAAGGGTGCGATTCCACTAGAGATGTGCGAGGATGCGTTTCCAGGAATATGTTTGTCTTGAACCAATAGAAATGCTTCATTTATCTATCCTCGCTCAGCTCAGCTCTAGTGGAAACAGCTCAGTGGAACGATCGATTAATTTTATTGTAGTAAAATCTCTTTTTCTTTCCTTCAAATAATTTATACCACTGTCGGCGCCCTGAGTCAGCTTTCGCCGCATAAAATCATCTACCCATAATGTCCAGTGCCGCCCGATACGCTGGATTCATAAAGTAGATGATAGGACAAAACCTGACTAATGGTCTTTTATAAGCATTGGACCAATCAAAGTAACCACTTTATCTAAGAAGCGGTCGATTGTGCGCGGCAGCCAGAATTTTAACGGTAGAATGTTAAATGAATTAACTGGAAATATTCGAAAGCATTTCCGATGTGTTTATTACTGGTCGTCACCTCCGGGTCGCGTGCGCACGCGCGGCGCCTAAAACTTGTCATTCTCATACGTATTAGGAAAATATGTCTAGGACGATATTATATAAAATCTTTATTGTTATTGTGCTTACCACTTGAGTCACCTTGCCATGATTTACCGTAAAAAAATTCAAGTCAATATAATTAAATAGCGTAGGTAATTTTGAAAATTGAGATTGCAAATAGAAAATGCTAAACTATCGTCGTCGAAAACCAATAGCTAATATTATAGGTAGGTAGATAGCGACGCGAAAACGCGACCACCGGTTGTCACAGCACTCATAAATACTACAATAAACATGACAATGTGTTTTATACATAGTATAATATTAATATTGTAATCGGCTAACGGGCGAGAATAACTCTCGATGAATCACCGCCGCGACTCGTTTACTAAATACTACGACGGCTTCGGCATTTTACTATCAATTTACATGATTGGTTGCAGTTTACTTTATGGCATATGTTTTAGTGAATGAATATGATGTGTGCGCCATATTAAATATAAAGCTTTAAGGCCCTTCCCTGACCCAGCATCGTCAAATTGCTCATGTAAGATCATACTTTTCTAAGAAATGTTAAAAGTTAAAAATATGAAAAAAACATATGTTATATTTGATTATATCATCCTTATATTGACAGCTTTCGATACACGTTTCACGAAACTTTGCTCGATACAATTTAATTCCAAAGTAACCTCTAACTCGGACCGCTATTCCAACTTTACTCCAGTTTATTATATCAAACAGTGTAAAACTAATTATAACACAAAAAATATCCATATTATATGCATACATCGACAGCTTTATAAATGCCATTTTTTTAGATGGTATTTTTATAGAAATTAAAACGTGTTAAAAAGTAACTAAATCGGGCGTTCTGTGCGTAGCGCTTTCTCTTTCACTCGTCCCACGAGTGACAGTGACGGCTGAGCTGGGTCTATGAACCGCCTTAAAGAATAGCCATATAAATACAATACAACTTTACTGAACACCACACATTGTGCAAGTGCAATAAACATAGAAGGATTAAGAAATAATCCGAGCTGAAAATCATTACGACACAAAGAACTTTCCTGGTGTTTATTTTTATAATTTCTTCAAAAGCGTCAAAGTATCTACTACAGAGATAATATCACAACCACAACAGCCTTGTAAGTCCCACTGCTGGGCATAGTGGTCCTCTCTAGCCCAAAGCGAGTTGAGGACACACAAATACATATTTGAATGAAATCCACAACACAAAAGATAATATTAATAACCGGATGTCTTGAAATATCACTTGCCTTGTTGAGAATCGTTCCTAAAATGAAAAAATAAATATATAAAGCGTATGTTTTCTTATAAAGAAAGTTGAACATGACAAGAACTTGCTCGGCTCAGCTTGCTCATATTTGCACAATTCTCTGAACATAATTCGTAAATCTAAATCATACTCGTCGAGCGAGTCCGTGATGCTTCTCCGAAGAGCGCCTTCACATGCGCAGGAGTCTGCGACCGGCGCTAATTGCCGCCGCGTCGGGGGCCCGACCGAGCCTGACAGTTGGCAACAATCGCACGTTTGAATCCTGCAAGGGGTAGGATTCGGGTAAACAGGAAAAATTCTTATAAAATCAAAAACACTCCTTAGCGGAAATCCGGTTAAGGCTGTGCATAGACAGTCAGTCAGTCAAATATTAGAACCTTTTTTTATAAAACTTTGTAATTTAAATCTTATTTTGTTAGTATTTTCAAACCAAGATATAAGTACCTCCTGATACTCTAATTAATTACCATATAAGATTAATGTAACCGGTATTTACTAAGTATTACTTTGTCCCGAGATAGTTATTAAAAAATATGCAGGTCGTATGCGAGAACCATTAACCTCCTATTACATCGCAGTCGGTGCGCAGTAATCAGCGAGAGCGGTGCGAGGACAATCGACAATTAATTATACAGGAAAAGGCATACTTAATTACACTTTTACATGCAATCAATTTTACGCGCCAATTAAAGTTTCATTTGTAGGTATTGAGATTTAAGAGCCAGGCAGTAAGCTTTTTTTATACCTATGATATAGGCAAACGAGTGCACAGCCCACCTGACGGTAAGTGGTCACTGCGGCCCATGGACACCGAAATCCTATAATGCCCCATTAAGAAACCATAAGATCTCGAATGCGTTGCCTACCCTGAGGCCTAAGATGGAATGCCTCTGTGCCAGAAATTTCACTACCGGAATACAACAGTGCGAGCACTGCTATTTGGCGGCAGGTTAGTGGGGAATGCTTGGCTGCAAACTCGGTCAAGAATTAAATAAAATAAGTCTTTACCCTAAAGTTATCAAGCATTCTATGAACATGAAGATGAATGTAGCGAGTAGTAGAATGTGATGATGAAGTAATTACTTCATAACTATCACAAGTAAGTATAAGTAAGTAAGTAAGTTTATTTACATAGAACATGGTATACAATAACAAGTGTTACAAAATTGTCAAGACTCCCATATTCTGCCGCGGACGCGACGTGTAAATGTATACAAAATGTCAGTTTTTAAAAATAGTCATTAAAAATATCTAAATATAAATTGAAATATTCAGTACAATAAATTATAAGTTAGAAATACATGTCCAAGTTTACTTAAAATCAATCTAAAAACTCTCTGACTGAGTAAAAACAATGTTCCATCAAATAATTATTAACTTTTCTTTTAAATTCCCTATCCATACTGTCTTTAATACAATTTGGCAGCTTATTGTATAATTTTATTGTGGAGAAAAATGCATTTCTGCTAAATAGTTAAGTTAAGGATAAAGTTACTTTTCGTCTAATTACTACCTACGGGTAACCGTGTCAGTTTGCATCGATCTTCTTTTTAGATTTCATAAAAGGACGAAGTACTCAAAATTGGGTTGTATTTTTTATCTCTATTATCTCGGGACTTCTACAGAAATGTCAACAAACTTTGAAGTATGTTTTTCTTTGACTTATTTTTGAGTGCTCACCCTAAAAGCACTTTCTTTAATATTATGGATTCTGATCATAGCCGTGCAGCAATATGACAGCATTCCGAATACCAAGTTGTTAGTCTTTTTGTCGGTCAGTATCGAGAAGCGCTAAAGTATGAACTGTTAGGTGGCGGTTACAGTACTGACGGCAGCGAAGAGCGTTTTTCCAATACGTTGCATGATGTTCGCCGTATCTAAGCAGTATATTGTGAAGTATGTTGATTGAGAGTGTTTTTGAAGAAAACCGATTCAGCGGTTAGAAAAATATCGTGTCTTTTCTGTTGTAGTAAATCGTCGATGTCCTAAGTCAGTTTTCGTTTACCCGTCTGCGCCAGAATGGAGGTTATATTTTTTGAGTGTATGTATGTATGTACGTATGTATATTTCTTTGGCACGCTCTGTAGCTTCAACGGTTTGATGGATTTTAGCTTGTGAGGTATCGCTATATTGGTCTTGATTGTGAGAGTAACACTGGGTATATCAAACGTTTGAGTTTCCTATTTAAACTTAGAATGTATTCTTTCACCAAATTCGGTATTATTTATTCTTTCGTGTATTTTAAACCCGCCCGCTGCCGCCGGTGGCGCGCGGTCCGCGACGCGCGGCAATTTCACGGTCCCGCCGCGGGTGGGCGCTCGCCGTCTGATGACTTTCAATTAATCTGCGCCTGCGCCGAACTTTCCGCGAAGCCTCCGCGCCCTGTTCACGGTGAATGGCAAGGAATCCTGATTCTGTTACGGTAGGACGTCGCTGGACAATCTCAAAGATGACATCGCGCATTTTGATGATCTTTTTGTGTTGCGAGAAATTGCACACAGTCTTAAAAAGTTACGATTGAATACGCCGTACTCAAAAATTAGCAGCTAAAATAATAATGTAGACCTACACGTTGCCAAATCATGGAATTAGTTAACCACATAGTCGGAGCTAAATGAAAAACTTCTTTATCCCAGTTCTTTGTCTTTTTCTATCAGTGTTTTAACTCAATGTCCCAGACGATTGTTTTTTCTAGATGTTTCACGTTCGCTTCGATTATTTCGGGTAGATGGACATAATAGGAAGCGTTGAATGTAGCCGGCGGCGGCGTGTTGACACGTCGTCGGCGCACCGGAGCGGAACGCGCGCGGTCTCGCCGGCAGCGGGCGAGTTACCATAAAAACTCTTACAAGAACTGAAAATAGGTAAATAATAAATAAATATCTTGAGAAAGGACCATGGGCGACTTTGTATGGAGCCTGGTTCTGAAACCAACAGAGCTGAAACTTAAGTCATTAAATAGGTCTTTAAATATACTTTATTTCATTATATGGGCACAAAGCCGAATTCCATTGCAGAACTGAGATATTTATATTTCAGTCAGAGTAAATAAGATCTATTAAAAAACAGGTTCTCTTTGAGATAGAGATAGGTACTTAAGAATAGATACCTAGGTAGAAGAGGTTTTAAATGACTCGAAATAATATTATTATTGGTAAAACACGATATTCAACAAGAAATGACACCGAACGAATAATTAATGGAACGGTCAATATCCCTACCTTCATTTTTTAAATTGGGTTTGCTCAATACCTACCCTCCAGAATATGAATAGTCTCCGAATGCATTTATCGTAGCTCGTACTCACCATGACTAAAATATAAACATCTCAGTTCTGCAATGGAATTCGGCGTTGTGCCCATATAATGAAATAAAGTAGATTTTAAGACCTATTTATTGACATAACTCTCAATGCGGTTGGTTTCAGGCCCATTTTGACGCATGGTCCTTTCACACAAATAGTCTTAGCCCCAAACTAAGCAAAGCTTGTACTATGGGACAACAATATAAATTCACATAGAGACACACAATACATATTCGTTTCTTTTTATTTACCTAATTGTTCTACAGTAGGTACTGTCTTAGACCTACTTTGAAGTTATACAAATTCATTGTGATCATTTGATTGCGCTGATGAAAATAAGATAACAGTTTAACAGAGTAGTTGAGTTTTTCAATACTTACAAATAAAAATGAAAAAAAGTTTTCAATAAAAAATATATTATCACATGCAACAGCACTAAATTGATTGCACTGATTTCAAACTCCTACATTTAGCACTTCCGCAGTTTGTTCCCGCTCCCCGCTCCCACCTTGGCGCCAGCCTTACCACCCCAGGAGCTACGAGTAGTTCTGCTTTACGAGCGGAACCACAACTTTACGACGCGACGAGCGGCGCGATACAAGCGACGCGCCCGGCTCCGGTTGCTAAACTCCGTGTCATTGGATAGGATTAAGTTGCGAGCTTACGTCGAGTGTGACTCTACAAACCAACCGATTTGCAGCGGTAGTAAGAACTTGAATTAGTTGTTGTTAACAAGTTTTTCAAGAGTCGTGATGAGAGGAGGCCTGTGCCCAGCAGTGGGACGCAAATAAGCTGTAGTAGTAACAAGTTTTTTATTGTTATAGTTAAACAGACAGACGACCATTTTGGTGGATGGTTCGTAGCCTGTAGACATTTGTAATACCAAAAGCATCACCACTGCTCTTAGTGGAATCCATAGCCTGCACAGACCGAACAGAAGAATATTTTCACTTGTTCTAAAAATAAAATATTATATGTTCAATCCCTTAAGGCGTAAGTGACGATGGAGCTCACAGATCTCATCAATTCGCATTTTAAAATGTAAATACAGGTCATTAGGCACGATATCCTATTATTCTTAATCAGTTATTAACAGTACCCAGCTCCAAATCCAATGTGAGTTTTTAAAGAGCAATAAACTGAAGCAATTTTTGGTGAACTCGAACAAGACAAACGGCGGGCGGTATATTATAAATGTGACTTTAAAGACTGCCCGCTGTTATAGCCTGGCTCGATTTTGCTGCGGCTTCTCACAGCCAGCGATGTGGCTAATAACTACGGCTAAGCAAGTAAATAGAATGAACTATATGTTTGCGAAAAAAAAATGATGATCGCAGCCAAGAACCAAAGGAAATAACATTTTCCTCACCCTTTCAACTCTCCTATTTCATAGCCTACTCTGGCCATCTATATAAAATTCTCATATCACAGTGTTTGTAACTAAACTCCTCCGAAACGAATCGACCGATTCTTATGAACTTTGGAGTGTATGTTCAGTAGGTCTGAGAAAAGGACGTAAGCTATTTTTCATACCCAAAAAAAATTCTAAGGCGGTATGAAGTCCGCAGGTTTAGCTAGTTTACTTATAATATTTATTTGCTTGTACAGATACGTGTTTATACTGATACCTCATAATATCGTGGCAGCGTCAGAATCGAAGCGGCGTAATAAAAAGCTGACCGCAAGCTCATCCTACGTAGCGCGCGTTGAAGTCTTTTGTTCGGCGCTTGCGCCCGTGGTCTGACCGTTTTAATTTTGGACTATAATTTTAACTCAACACAATATTAAATCGGTGGAAACTTGCAGTACATATGTATATGTCGTTGTGCTGTAATATTTGGATGCATAGTCGCCTAGATGTTTGTGTAAATTAGTTGGAACATTTCACACATATAACAAAATTAAAGTTATATTTTACAATGTAACTATGTATGTTATTAAGTAAATAGGCTGTTCTAATGTCCAGTACTATAGTTAGTTGTCAGAAGGATGAAGAAGATGAAGAAAGGCCATTTATTCCCCGAATAATTCGACTATTTTTCGTTACGGATACGGTTATCGACTAAAATTTATGATGATAATTAAGTTTTGTTCCGTAATCACATCGTTAGGCTTCGAGCGGCGAGGCATTGTCGTCCAAACTGTTTGGACAGCCGCTATCTAATGGGGCGCTGTCGATCGATGCGCTATCTATAATTGGGATCGCGCGATGACAGATCACGCCGCAATCAGCCCAGCGGTGGGGAGGGGGATCAGGCCAGGGCTATTGTTGTGGTCATGACGAAGACGACGGAAATTTGGATGTGGATAAAGATTTATTTGTATGATCAATTGGTTTAAAAACAATAGTTAAATCTTGAAATATTTTATACATAGAGGTTGTTTTTACTTTTTTTCTGCTTCTTTTAAGATGTTGAAGGATAGCGGAGAAATTCAATACGGAATAGTCAGTAAATGTAATTAAGTAAAAAATCACACATTAGTGATGTTAAGGGACAAAGATATTTTACCTAATATGCCAAAGTATCAACATAATATGTAGGTACCTACAGCTACTCTATTGATGCTTCATTAAATAGATAAATATTTAATGTTGTTGTTGACAATTTAAATATCTCTGCCTTGACTGTACATACCTTTATGAAACACCTATGGGCGATTGCGGCTTATACACAGGGTGCCCCATCTTACTATAAAAAGTCAACTACTACTACTACTACAGCCTATTTGCGTCCCACTGCTGGGCACAGGCCTCCTCTCATCACGAGAGTTAAAAAAGTCAACGTCATCATATAAAAACACACATTCTTACCCAACTTTATTTCAGGCAAACATTTTGTACCCGAACATGTAACCGTAAGAACTACTAACACTATTAATTGCAATAAATTAAATTAGTCCTTATCTCGAGGGGCATAAATACTTTGTCCATTTGCATAGACAAACAAACTGTTGTCGATGGTATCGTGGAACTAGTTGGAGCCGGTTCGCGGCGGAAACGTGCGCAGGAGTCACTGGCTGACAGGTTAGCTTGGATTGTCGGACTTCGTGTGTTGGAGCTTTGGTCATGGTTATAAGAGTAAATTGAAAAATTTTGGTTAAATAGCCATATTATTTGGGATGACATTCAAGCCAAAAACATAACAAAAATAGAGTTACTTTAGGTTCTCAGTTTCCAAATCTAGATTTGTTAAGCTATTTGCAGCAAGTTCCGGCCTGACTCGCACATTGCTGTGCCTGTTGTAATGTAACTAGAATATATTTACACAAAAAGTTTCATTGTCTCTCCCTCCTGTCGTATTTTTGTAAATATTCGACATTCAGCTGTACAGAACTAAGTAATATGTAGGCTAGAGAAATTTGCTAAATTAGAATGCAAATGTATATCACTTCTTGGTCAATTATTTATTATCCACTCATTGACTTCGCAAGAAAGAGAATGATCCCAGTACAAACACTATGGCAGTCAAGCTCCAAGTTAAAGTTCAAAAACTCGGCCTTTTTTTTAAGGAACGTAGATCTAGGTATATAGTTTTTCACTTTTTTGAAAGGTGCAGCCGTTCTGAATAATATATTAAATTAGTAGATACCTAAGATACAGATGAATTATTTCCCAATTCGTTGGACAAACTGTTGCTATTACGAACAATTTGTTATGTGTCATCCTCGCACTATTTTTTTAACGAAAGAACATGTTTAATTAGAAACTTGTGCTGTTCCCCCAATTATTAATCCGTTTACTTGAGATCTCTCGAGATTAAACTGGTGAGTAATAACTTAAAAGTCCAATCAACATACTCCGAGTTTCTGTTAGTGTAACAAACATGCATGCACTCACCAAGCACAACACTCATGAAATATTTTATCTTGTACGGAAATAATTTACTTACTTAAACTAAACAATAATTTGCCACTTTTTACAGTTGTAACAATAGGTCGCATAATTTCTGCGGATCGAGATTTCTGCAGCACCGCGGTGCACTCCTAGCAAAATAACTAAATCATTTGATATTGTTTGTCTGCGTCGCCACCGGCAGCGCCCTGTCCTGTGCTCGGCGTTAAAGCTCCTTAAATAGAGACTAATCCAAGTTGATTGCTCTGGCATTTCGATTAATGACTTCTAATTAGTTGCTTAATTTTATGCCACATTTATATATTGCATGCATTGAGCAACTTTTTTATAGCTTTATAGAGCCATTGACCGGATAAGTTTGGCCATAATAGGTAGTGAATTTGTTTAATCAAAACCCATTTACTAATGTCACATCTCGCAATTTAGAACAAAAAATACGTGGGAGTTATGGGCGTAGAACAACCTCCCACGGATAACTAAAGTTATGATCTGTTCTTAGTACCATAGACAATATAAATTGACCTTTAACTCTAGTTAAAAATGTTAACCAACAATGCAACAAATAGATCACAATTATGATAGGCTCTTCTCGTTGTGGTAATAAAGCCAGACGATAAGGCTGTGGCGTACAATGGCCAGCTAGCACCCGCCGTTGGTTCGCTCGCTCATTTTAACTATAAAAATGTGGATATGTTAAGGTACGTACGTACACATCGACCAAATTGCTGTTATATACTGAAAAGAGACCAGATAAAAAGTACTTGAAGCTGACGAGCTTGCATGAAGAGAGGGATGAATGTGGATGAAGATGGATGAAGCGAGTGTGTGTGTGGTGCAGGTCGTGCTTTAGGGTCTCTTCCTACCCCAACGGGAAAAAACAACAGGCGTGAGTTTATGTATGGTAAATGTGGACTAACTGAGCCTGTGGCTTTGGTCGTATAGAGTAAATTTTAAAATTAGTAGACTGATGTTTCACGAGCTGTCAACTTCATACCAAAGAT
Organism: Aethes cnicana; assembly: GCA_963971205.1. Classification (NCBI taxonomy): domain Eukaryota; kingdom Metazoa; phylum Arthropoda; class Insecta; order Lepidoptera; family Tortricidae; genus Aethes; species Aethes cnicana. Next base: position 137,409 of record OZ020288.1, on the reverse strand, counting down.
CAATGTTTCATCCGTGAAAGACAGACAGAAAAAATATCAATCGGGCAAGATTCATTATTGGTTTGGAAATCACTGAATAGGCATGCTTTGCATATCAAAATGATCTACCGGTCCTAAGTAACATTGGTATTGGATAACGTTATTCGGTTTAAGAGTATAATTTAAGTGTGAATTTTATTGGATCCTACGACTGCTTCGAATATCCATTTTTTGGATTAGGGCCGGAAGACAGAGCAGAGCGTAAAATGATTTATTACAGCGATCGATTTCTCATATTGCCATTTTTTTCATTTCAACGTTTCTGCACACGGATCATAAACTTATTTCACAGCACATTCTTCTATTTTATTACATCCTGCACCTTTCAATCACAAGGCTGAAGTGAAGGGAACATAAAAATATCCAACCGAGCGCAATGAAATCGAAGCAGCGTTTAGTTGTCAAAACATTTAGGCGCAGCAATCAACCTCGAGACGGAAACCAAAGCATATCTAACGCTAAATAAAACTAAAACTAGTTTTTAATTGATAGAGTGACGCGGCGTCTTATGACTGCGATATAAACTTAGATTCTTTAATCCTGAGCACAAAAAGGTAGACCGGTATTAATTTAATTCAAGGCATATCAAGATTACTGTCAGGCTGATAGCATCGGTGATCGGGTTTGTGCATAGAGAGCTTATTTGCGGCTACCGGGCCATTTCGCCACAGGGATTGTATTATCTTCAAAAATCGACTTGCATTGCTGAAGATATAAGCAACTCCATCCTGGTTCCTCCTCCAAGGTGCCTGTTTTACAAGCGGGCAGTGTATATCTGGATCATCATTCACACTTGATATCAATCAAGGTTGACAGTAGGTCGAAGTCTTCATATTATTGAAGGCTCATAAAATCAGTCTCTCATTTGATTTATTTTTTCCAGTGGATGTTTCCAGTACATATTCCTCATATTGGAAAGATCCTTTACTGAAGGATTGTAGTCCGCAGTATACGAATTCGATCGAGATTGATCTACTCGTATAGTGGAAGACCTTTTCACATAGATAGGTTACAAAGGAAATGCTAGTTGAAAACTGTAATTTTTGGGCTAGAATAAATACCTACCTGTCGACTGCGACTATTGCAAGGTCTGTATATCTGGCTATCGCGATCAGTTTAGCTCATTTGGAAGTTGTAAGTCCTGAATACAATTAATAATGACATAATTGACCGTGGTATGCCTCTAACTGCATAATGTTTGCCTGACGTTGAGGCTGATTTCCATCGAGCTGCCTGCTAGTTAATTATTACGATCTAAATAATTCAAATATCAGAGAGTTGAAGCTAGCTAATTGTTTTATAAAAGCACTATACATATCAACAACTTAGAAGTCAAATACACTTTTGTCTTGAAGATTTTAGCTTTGAAAAAACGCTGCCACGAATGAAGTTCACTTCACTTCGTTTACAGACAAAGTATAAAGAAATAATTTACCTATTTAAAGCCATTCAAAAAAGCATGGTCCTATTTATTATTCTCATATCTTCAAAGGTAACTTACATCTCAGACAAAGGGCACATCATAATAGTTGAATGAATGAATGTATAAACTAAATTAGATTCCACTTGTATGGCCAATGATAAACTCGTAGAGTCTATCTAGAGAGTAAATGACGCATAATGCGCGCTATCGCGCTCGCTACACGCATTACACATTCAAATCGGCGCATAGAAATGCTCAGAGTACTCGTAAACAGTCGGTTTATTCAACAGCACTAGGCTGTTTGTGGGAATCACCTTTATTTAAAACACGTGTTGTATATATCCTTAATTTGTGGAACTTCGGGACATAGTCTACATTTTTTCGGGTGTATCTGGAATAAATTACATTTAAAGGTTATTAATTAAATCTAAAACGCGATAGTATCGTGTCGCTTTTAAATATGCCCCTCTGAATGTGAGAAGGAATTTACTAATGTGGCTCTGATGCGTGGATCCGTGACGCTCTTGATGGCTCATTCTTTCTTGTTTACTCACATGGTTTTAAATCCTTGTGAAAGTGAGATAGATGGAGTTATAGTATGGACTGACGCGAGTGGTGAAACTGGAGGGTAATCCGGCGTGATGGCCGCTCGCGCCGAGACAGGCGGGATTTGCGATTTTTAACGCAATTAACTGAAACTTTTACTTTTATTTTTAAAGCTAAGGTGTAATAACTTCATAAACACCGACGCCATATTTCTTCACATATCACGAGCCTGAGCGACGCGTACCGGGAATACGTAATACGTACGGCTATTTAAACTGTGTGAAGTGTGCGCTTGCTTATTAACGTTGGTTGTGGGATGACAAGATTATATATGGTGTAAAGAAATGGCTTTTACTTTATCTTCCTTGAGTAAAGTTCTCGTGTTGAATTTCTAACACAGCCAAATGAACGTTATTATGCGGTTTGCAAACCACGACAAGTTCAAAGCTTAAACGCTAATGTTTTTCGACAAGGTCCAAACCGCAGTAATTTTTTGCCTAGCAACCACGTAATGGGTCGTTTATGAGCGTACGGTGCGCGGCTGAGAACCGCGGTGCGTCGGCGCAGGTTTTTGTCCCATACTGGAGGCGATCGAAATTCCGCCGATTTAGTGGTTTCGACGGGTCCTGCGGTCGCGAGCGGTATTCTTATACCAATCAATTTGAAGTATAATATTGTAACAGCCCTCCATTACCGGGCGCGTTGAAAGGGTACACCTTTTAACCGCAACTTAATGCTCTGGTAAAAGACTTCCTTATACAAGACGTTTGCAATAAGCCAAGGCTGTAACAGTTTACCATTTCTTCAGCTTTCTATTTCATTGTGCAGAAATCAAAATGAGTATATGTGTAGCACCATAGCGATATTTGCTATATCAAACTATCAGCAGATTATAGCCTTCATAATAATGAACACTTCGAGAATGAATGCAACCATGTTACTTCATTTCTGTTCGTAATTTGGGCTAAGCATGCAAGAAGAAAAAGTGCAAGATTATTAGAAAGGATTTCTATGTTACCTTTTCAGATATAATGACATGACTCGAAGCCGGCGCCTGGAGAGTATATTGATCGATGTCGTCATTACAGTAAACATCAGAGCGCTAACAATTAATCTCGCTGCGTCCGCGCTGGTTGCGAATTAATGGCCGATACATCAGCAGGCTGTGTTCTCCACGGATCACTATCTCCGACACTTATTAACCGACCAATAGCTGTAAATCTAGTTAATAAACATGTTTATTCAAACTGGTGTTGGACAGTCACGGGCGATATAAACTGCGCCATTCCGTTTTGCGCCCGCGCACACCTAAATCAGGAACGCGTGAAGCACCCATACAGTACTATTACTTACACCCTTAACCGCCACAGTGGACTTTAAACCTTGTGACATCAGCGCTGCATTCAAATATGATCGGACTGAAAATCCTCGAAACGCATCTAGTGATTTTATAAAATAGGCTTTATACTTCACAGGTAAGGTTGAATGTTCCAGGCGGTGGGTGATGGATGTCGGGCGGCAACGGGCTGATTTAGTGGGAGGCTGCGCGTGCGCTCGTTACGGCGCTCGTGTTTAGCCCTCGCGGGATTTAGGGGCCGCCGCTACTATGAATAATGTAAGTGAAGTATTAACAGCTTGCGTTGGGGGTTACATCTTGAGAGGTCACAGCTTCTTTCGTAGCTATTGAGCCCTAAGGATAGTTGAGAATCTTACTGTAGCACAAAATGTATACATTTCAGTAATCATGATAGCAATGCTGTTGTTTTGCGATAAACTGACTGACTGACCTTTCATCCTGTATACCATCCACATTATTATCAGTCGAATGACCACCTCCACTAACACAGGCCTCTCCAAAGACTCACCACAAGGAAGTCCTGTTCCCTGTTCCGCATCCAGTAAGCCTCATGTGATTGCCAATCTAACTTGTTGGTCACCATGACCATACTAGGTCAGTTTATATATCGCACCCCCAGTACAACACTGCACTAAGTCAAAATAGCCCATTTCTCAAAATCGATGAAAAACCGTTATCTTGTGTGATATCAAAGTTATTGCAAATGTCTTGAACATTGCATGTAAAGAATCCAATGCGTATCTGCATTATAATAGTTCAGATGATTCAAACCACGTTAATAAAGCATAATATGTATATTTCGACTTAATTCACTGTTGTGGAATGATTGAACAAAATCATAAATGATTATTTTGAGTTACGCACTTTGTATTGATTAATTTTGAAATAATGCGCTATTATTCTACTGTTTTTTGATTGAGATTCAATATACAATAACCACCCATTTGTTTAGTTTTCAAGAACACCTATTAAGGGTGAAGCTTTAGGTAATCATAAATGAACAAAATATATTGGTATTTTAACTAAAAAGGCTATAATTATTCTAAAATATAATAAATATAAATTTGAATTTAAATGAAAGACAAAACTTTATAAAATTTTACTAATATTTTGAACATAAACTAAGTAGGTACATAATATCCGTTTTGGATTCTTAGATAATGAGATTATACTCTAGTAATAGAATTTATAAAATCAGTCACACTATCTTTTATAGCTGAGTCTAATTTGCGCTGATTACCATGCTTCCCGCGACTTTCAGATTCCATAAGGAAGCATCTATCTCGTATAGTATTGGAAGTCCGAAATACACCTAGCATAACATATTTCGCAAAAATCTGTTTAGCCGTATGATATTTATAGCATAATTATATATTTAGCATAACTATCAGTTAGCATAATATTCGTATGGCAAAATTTCAAATGGTACAAAAGTCATGTCGCCGATTTTAAATCCGCAGAATTATAAATAGCAGAATATGATTTTCGCCGAATTAAAGATTGCTGAGTTAGACATCGTGTCGAGATTGATATTTTAAAACAATGCCAGTTCACGGTATGCGGGAATACCATAGTTTGGAGAAAATCCGACTCGGGTAGGTTAGGTTAGAAGGCCTGCTCCCGCCAAAACCTTCGAGGTTATTTTTTTTATAACAATCCATATTATTAGGTACCTTTATGCGACGTATTATTATGCTAAACAAATTCCGCCGAATGGACTATTCGGCCACATGAATATTAAGCCTTAGCAATATTATGCCAAAGAGCTATTCTGCTTTATAAAATTATGCAAAATGACAATATGCGAAGTAAATAATGCGAAAAGTAATTATGCAAAATGATGTTTCTGCCAACCATTGCTATCCGGAATGAAATTATGATAATAGATTTTAATGCAAGATAGGTGCAATCCGATTCCATAAAACCACAATCGGTTTTCTTTAAAACGGCCTTCTTAATATTTCACTTAATCCGTCACAAATGCTCAGCGTAGCCTTTAAAAACTTTTTACGATTCTTGGATCTTCTAGGTATTACAAGATGGCGAGATATTTGTTTAACAGGCACACAATAAGTAGGAGCAGGATCCGAATCATCTATACAGTCTTCATCATCGCTATGATCAGACAAACGGGAACAAGTTCTTCCCTATCGGATGCTCCACCGGCCGGCTGATGCTGTCACCAATGACTTCTCATCGCTTAGTGCTGCAACGGTTGAATTTTCGAATTCCTCTTCCACGCAGCCCTGTTGAACAGAATGTCTGGTTGCTTCTATTTCCTTTTCAAGCAGCAGGAGACCACGACCCCTCTTCATCGGCCAAAAGTAACAATAGCAAATTTAATGAATTCAACAATAGTGGATTATCTTAAAAAATACATTTATCTTCTTGTAAATAAAGAACAATATAAATTGTGAATACTATATCTTTCAACGTATAATGTAAGTAAGAATTTCGAGTATAAAAAATAATATATTATGATGTTTTTACAAAGTTATGGCATAATTTATATTTACCATCAATAGTGTATTATCTCACAGATTTTCAACTTTTACGAGCAATACTGAACCATTTTGAAATAATGCAAAAAATCCATCTTACCTTCGTAGACAACAAACAACTATTTCGACATAGTATCAAATACGTTGTATCAACACAGTCACCAACACTGAATTAAAACTAAATAACTCTGAGTAATTTTTGTAGTGCATTCAACAACACCATATTATTACGAAATAATTCACTGTTGCGTAAAAGCTCTATGTGCTATTCCCTAAGGCGGACTAGTTGCAAGTGGAAATAATTTTGTGTTCGCGGTATTGACTCTGGCCGCGCGTCTTCACCAATAGAGAGTTAGCGCGCCATCTGTTGGGTTATTTTGTGAATATAAATACGCTGGTCTTCGTGGTATACTCGGCAATTTTTTGGCGATTCAACTATATTAATAAGTCGATTTTGAGATTTTTCGACATAATACAGTGTTGTACTGGGGGTGCGATATATGTAGGGTCAACGTCAAAGAGGTGTTTAGACTTTTGCGCCCTATTCCATTGAATTAAGTAAGGTCCAGAAGTGTAAAGATCTCTTTGACGTAGATTGTACCATCATTTTTGTTGAATGTCCATACTCTACGATATAAGGACCTTTCAATATGTTTGTCTGAAATAAGCTATATCTCGAAATATCGAAACCGTAATCCCGATTGAATTCATTCTACGCCTGCGTCGAGAATAGGGAGCACAACACAAATAGCCAAAACATTTTACAAAACGAAACGCAGCCAACAGAATACTTGCGTGAAGGCTGGGATGCCTGGCTCTCGGCTATTTAGAATGTGTGAAACCAGCGAGCATTCCCCGTATCACGCTCATTTGAATACACACGCGCGCGCCGCGCCCCGGGTCGGGGGTCGCCTCATTACTATGTGCTACACTTCCCTGGAACTGGGGCCGGGATAAAATGTTGCCGGCCAATTATCGCGGGGCTCGGTGAGTTGCTGAAAGTAATGTAAATGTACCGTGGCGGAGCCGGGAAATGGCATTGATTAAATTTATTTTTCACCTCACTGGCTCGAAAGTGGTCGTTTTGCAGCTTGATATCCGAGCGCAAAAGTTCATTTTATCCGCTAGCGTGGAAAGTGTTTTTGAAATTCGAACGACGCATGACGCCACTGTCACAATAAAAAAACAACGATACGTTCTGAAACGCAATTCGTCGTGAGAGTTTTATTAAAATAAAGGTTCAATTTACTTAATATCATCATTAATAAAATTATATTAATAATACACGGTTTCAGATGTATTTCATTATTTGACTATGTTTTATCACAAAAATACTTAAATATGTGTATATTTTAACTGTATTCAATGAATAATTGAATCTTGAAGTACGAGTAGGAGTGATTTGGAACGCAACCCCGGAGGTTGCGTTCCAAAAAAAAACATTAAAAAATCACAAAAAAAAACATTAAAAAAAATAAAAATAAAGTTTTAGATTGCTGGTTTTGTAATTTAGAATACCTATACGAAGTAATAAAGAAAATATGAGCGATTCTAGCGATGAAGATACGAATTTAACTCCTCCAGAGTTAGAGTTAGCACAAACTGTACGTGACGCCGAACTAAGTCTTCTTCCCGAACAATCGCGCGTGAGGTGAAAAATTTTGTGTTGCGCTCAGCAGCAAAGTCGTTTGCTGTCTCGTGCCTTGAAACCCTCGTTACACTCAGGATTCTATATTTGAACCACTCGCTTCGCTCGTGGTTCAACCCTAGAATCCTTCGTTCACTCGGGTCTCAATCACGCACTCACAGCAAACAACAACTTTGCAGCCTTGCATAACAAATAACTATTACATCACCCTTGGCCGTAAAGTGGGATTTTCTGCCCGCTACGCGGAGCGAAAATCTCACTTCTTGGCCAAGGCAAGACAACTTTTGACAAACCACGGGCGGTAATTCGTAAAGCCCCAGATCGCATATTTATGGCCCTCACCTTCGGTTCGGGCCACAGAAACCTGCGATCTGGGACATTTACGAATTCACCACCCTAGGTCTGTAATGTACTATTAACAGGCTTTTAAAAGGTGTGTAATTGGGTTCAACAACTGTGGCGTCACGTTAGGGAAGAAATCCTTTAGGATTTGAGGCGCAATGCTATGGTCATCTAACACTCAAAAATAACTCATAATGATGAAGAAGAAGAAGAAGAAGAAGAATCATTTATTTGCCAGAACATTTACACAAGGTGATATTTCGCGTGTATTAGGTTAGAATGTTCTGTCGAAGAATCGACATGCAAATCTTTATACATTTACAAAAAAAAACATTACTTTTTATAATCAATAAATTCTTGATTGTTTTAGATACCAGAAATTAGAAAACGATTACGTTTGATTACGATATGATGTTTATAATACGGCATATAATAGAGCAGTCGATTAAGAAAAATAAACATTAAATCTTAACTTAAGAACTGTTCTTCAGACTTATTGCGAAGAAGATGTGCCGCATATTACTATCGGTATTTCTAACAAAAGTATTTTACTTCTATCCGTTTACATTATTTTCTTTCACTTGCTCATAAAAAACGAGTTAATCTCGGGTAGTTGTCAAAAAATCTCAAAGCACATTAGCTACACAAAATCTCATTCATTATTGAATTCACCGTTCTCATTGTGTCATGTAGATAACCGTTTTAGCTATGTCGGTGTCTCGCCTCATCTCCGTGGAAGCTGCGGTGCTATGCTAAGTGTGCCGTGAGAGGCGTCGGCAGGTGCGCGTGCGCATGTGACGGCGTGACGAAGATCGAACATCGCTGCTAGTTCCGTGATGCTTTGACGACTTGAAGGAAAGGTTCGAATACACCGTAAGATGGATCATAGTAGAATTAAGTTCTAAAAATATTTCAAGGCATAACTGAATTGTGCCTAAAACTCCTAGTATTTTTAAGACCACCGTACTTTGAAACTATTATCATCATCATCATCATTTCAGCCGAAAGACGTCCACTGCTGGACATAGGCCTCCCCCAAGGCTCGCCACTCCGACCGGTCCTGTGCTACTTGCTTCCACCGGTTTCTCGCGACCTTCACGAGGTCGTCGCTCCATCTTGTTGGAGGCCTACCGACAGCTCGTCTCCCGGTTCGCGGACGCCACTCGAGAACTTTCCGGCCCCATCGGCCATCAGTCCTGCGAGCAATGTGCCCCGCCCACTGCCACTTAAGGTTCGCAATTCTTCGGGTTATGTCGGTGACTCCAGTTCTGCTGCGGATATCCTCATTTCTGATTCTATCACGCAGAGAAACCCCGAGCATAGCCCTTTCCATTGCCCTCTGAGTGACTTTGAGCCTTCTTATGAGACCCATCGTGAGCGCCCACGTCTCGGAACCATAAGTCATCACTACTCAAACTATTATATCTCACGCTATTCGCTAAATTGTTAAAACCACTTAGTAACTTTGTCTATTGTAATTCAATGACAACAGCCTACGCACGAGTAACACTGCTCACAACCCTCCTCTCATCGCGAATCTTTGATCCCATGCACGCCCAGTAATGTTGGAATCTTAACACATCATTGAATACAGGTTCCCTTCCCTTACAACTTATGCCTTTTTTTTCATTTTTCTTGTCATTAGTAGGCAAACGAGCACACAGGCCTCCTGATGGTAAGCGGTCACTACGGTCCATGGACACCGAAATCTTAAACATTCTCAGAAAAGCTCAATGGTAAAATTAAATTGTGGGTACGAGTATCATGACTTTTTCCACACGTATATGTCTTTCAACTCACTTTTATTCCAGATCAATGGCGAGATAGATTTTACAACCGTATTACAATCAAACAGCTATTGATGCTCGTCTCGTCAAATCGCCGTAAACGTCGCCCGCGCAGGTCACATGCACTCGTATTGGCCCTTTAACCGCGACAGACGGCCATTGCCAACAAGCCATACAGCGTAAAATATACTTAAGGTTCCGGGCATATAGTTTAAATTGGCGCTACGTTTGCAATTGGCGTGGTGGGCCAAGTGTTAAATGGTAACTGCGACGGTGATCGCGCATTTTTTGCAACCTTATACGGCGACACGACGTGCCGTAACGACGTTATTGACGACGTCGTCACGTCATTAGCGACGACTGCGACAAGGCGGCGGCATCAGTGCTGCCGAGATCATCCTGACACTTTACTACCGCAAAATGAGTGGAAGAGTTGGGCTGTTTCTTTCAAAGTAGCAGCCTCGCGCCGTTTTCTGTTACCAGCATAAAATATAATCTGTGAGCCGCCATTCAAAACATAAAACATACAACACGGTTAGTCTGATTAAAATTCACTGCCTGTATTTTTGACTCTATGTTTATTATTTACTACTACTACTACAGCCTATTTGCGTCCCACTGCTGGGCACAGACCTCTCATCACGAGAGGGTTTGGAATTTAGTCCCCACGTGGACCCAGTGCGGATTGGGGACTTCACACACATCTTTGAATTGCTTCGCAAATGCGTGGAGGTTTCCTCACGAGGTTTTCCTTCACCGAAAAGCACAGTGGTAAATTCAAATAGAATTTCGCACATAAGTAAATTTAGAGATGCGAGCCGGAATCGAACCGCCTACCCTCTGCATGAGAAGCGGTAGGTCGAACCACTAGGCCACCACGGCTTCTATATTTAATATATTATTTAACTGTAAGTTATGATGCCTATATGTTATTTTATTTCCGTAAAATATTGTTAAAATGTAATACCGAAACAAAACAGAGTCGGCAGTCATCAATGCTAGAGGGAGACTATGAACAAAAATATTTTAATACATAATACACTCTAAGATACCGTTTTCTGTTTAATTTAAATTATTCTTAATTTCGTAATGACTGCCAGTAAGTAGGTATTTAGCACGTCGAAGAATCCCTCGTTTTCTCTAATAGCGGGGTTATTACTGCTTTGTTCTCGATCTCTGAACTATCAAAGCATAATTTGCAGAGTTAGATTTAAGACATAGCCAGGCACAGTCAGAACAAACTTACCTGACATGACTTAAAAACTTACTTAAGGTCACCACGGCTAGAGCTGATTCCACGTTTGTATTCGCATATATAGTGAACGATTTTTCTACAAATATCTGGGGGTATATTCGAAGTCTTAAAATAGGGATCTCCCTGTTCCCTATGGGATCGCTCACGCTTCGCGTGAGCTTCAAGCAGCTAGATTTAAAGTTCAACTTGATCTATTTAAGACTTCGAATACAGCCCCTGCTAGTATATCGGTGGTAATACACAAAACATGCCGAAGGGTGGCATTGTACTGGGATTCGAAATTTGAGAATATGATAAAATAAGAACATATTGATATGTGTCGTATTACTTGAGAGAAACATACCTTTACGTTGATCGCCGCCAACACTGATCTAGATAATCAAACCCGTCACACACTACCGAGAACCAATAGTCGAAATGTCGGGTCAAGCACAAAAAAAAAGTTAAATAAATAGTCTTTTTCGAGGTTTATCGCGTGACGACCCGTCGTATAGTGTGTTAATAGTCGAATAAGGCTAAAAACAGGGCAAGATTGCGATGCATCATGGTCTAGCTTAAGCAAGACTACGATCTGATTTAGCCTCTTGTATCCCGAGCAAAAGAAATCGCTTCAAACCCTTTACAGTTAGCACTCGCTGCGTCCGGGCAGCGGCGGCGTGAGCGGCCGATAATTTACACTTATTAGGTTTCCCGTTTGGTGTTTATCGCTGCGCCTGCGCCGTTCCGAGAAGCGAGCCTTTTACTTCGATTTAAAACGGAAAAAATAAACATGAATTGACTAAGGCCTAATTTGATGTCGAATTTAATGAATCGGTTTCCAGTTCAGTTTCAAATTGGAAATTAAAATAACACTTGTTGTTGTATTTTACCATCTGTTTAGTCAGGAGTAATGTAAAGTATTCATCATCATTATATCAGCCGAAAGACTTCCACTGCTGGACATAGGCTTTCCCCAAGGTGCGCCACTCAGACCGGTCCTGTGCCACTTGCATCCACCGCATTACCGCGGCCTTCACCAGGTCGTCGCTCCATCTTGTTGGCGGCCTACCGACAGCTGGTCTCCCGGTAGAAGTGAAGTTTCCCAATATGTAATTAGTTTTAAATTTATAATATTTAAGTACATACGATTTACGATGGGCCTCATAAGAAGGCTCAAGGTCACCCAGAGGGCAATGGAGAGGGCTATGCTCGGGGTTTCTCTGCGTGATAGAATCAGGAATGAGGATATCCACAGTAGAACTGGGGTCACCGACATAGCCCGGAGAATTGCGAACCTTAAGTGGCAGTGGGCGGGGCACATTGCTCGCAGGACTGATGGCCGATGGGGCCAGAAAGTCCTGGAGTGGCGTCCGCGAACCGGTAGACGAGCTGTCGGTAGGCCTGGTGGATGATGATGATGATGATGATGATTTAAGTTCATCGGTCCGAAGTATTATGCCTGTCAAATTGTTGCTTCGCCCTACCAGGGTCCATGTAAAATGACCTTTTATTGTAATCAACATCTGTAATACCATTGGTTGCAAGCAATAAATGAATTATGAAAAAGAGGTTATAGGGATAAAAAGGTTTATGTATTTCAATGTGTTGTTAAGTTTGAATTATTAACATACCTATATAATATCCAGAGTTTGCAAGTATATAATATAAGCGGGATATTAAAGTGTAATTACCTTTCTTAGGACCGTTTATAATTATGCATGGAAATGCATTTCATTAACTAAATCTACCAGAAACAGTCCCAGCACGCAACGTCAACTCAATATCGCCGTTGAGGCTCATAGCGCTTTCTCTCGTCTCAAGTAACTTCACACCAGCAAAATATGAAAAACATCGATAAATAAGTGTAATTTCCTGCCGAGGAAAGCGGCCGCCTCGTAACTCCGCCGGCGAGAGGTTTACGGAATATATCGGGCGATATCGACGAGCGCGGCGCGGACACACGTGAGCTATGGAACACTTCAGACGATACATTTTGATCACTCCGCATGAAACACAGAGGAGAAAATGTGCCAGAATGTTTTGGTTCACTGGTAGAATTGTACACAAGTATTTCAGTAGGATATAATGTGTTCAGTTCTGTGCCTAGCGCAAAAAATACCACCGTCTATTTCGTCACGACATTGGGCTCAGACCATCATAAGAAGTTTAGGATTATTAGGCCCCGCATGGATAAAGCGTGGAAAACTTCATCAGCTAATACTCCCGTATGCAAAATGACATTTTATAGTTCATTTTGCTTGTTACGCTGCTTTTGTTGAGTTTTTATTTGATATCTCTCCAATTTAAAGAATCAGTACTCATCAAATGAAACTGTTCATCTCTATTTAATAAAACCAAAATTCCTGGCTAATTTGTATCATAGTTTTCTGTATCACCTATCGTTTAGTAGTATATTGCTGTAAGTTTTCCTAAGCTAATAAAATAAAATGAAAATAAAAAAAACAACGGAATTCTTAATTAATCTGTCACGGAACATAATGATACATAAAGAACATAATATGATAATTGTCCAACCAATTTCCTGCGGAATTCGTGATTCCTTTTCAAAGTAATGTCACATCCACACCTTCTCGGCATGTGGTACACATTCGCGTAGAGCCGTTTACGCCAACGGCTCACACTTATCGCGCCGGGGCTCGGGCCGCGCGCGCCGATAAGTGTAAATTGCTGTGTTGTCACAAGCCCTTTTAGGAGTTCGCGAGTTAACAGAGGAACCCTAACGGCCTGTCTCCACTTAACCTACCTGTTATAGCCGCATTTTAGATTAGGTGCTTCTCTCATTGCTACTTAGTAATATGCCTTTACCGCTGCCTATGTATAAATAAAAACGTTATAATAAAAACCGGCCAAGTGCGTGTCGGGCCACGCGCAAAGTATAGGGTTCCGAAGTTGACGATGCCCACAGTAACTTTGTAATACTTATTAGCATCTAGCTAGCCTGTGGTAGGTATGACGTGCCTGCCCGACGCCCCTGCCGCTCGAGAAAAATCATCATCATAAGTTGGTCGACTATTACTCGTAAGTTTGTACAGCCTACTTAGCTGTGATAGTTTTCGCGGCGGACAGACGGACGGACGGACGGACATGGCGAAACTATAAGGGTTCCTTGTGGACTTCGGAACCCTTATAGTTTGTTGACTTCAATAAGCGTTACGGTAAAGGTCCACTTAGATCGGTCCCGTATGTCACTCGCAGCCAACGAATCCCCGTCATACAGTTTCACGTATTCTTTATTCGAACGAGCGACTCGCTCTTGTCCGATATCCAAATTAGGTGCCAGCGCTATAACATTACAATTCGAATAACATAAACATACATTGCAATCGAACGCCGCAGAATCATTGACATAAAAACATTTTATTTTGACAGGATACATTCAAACCATTTATTTTAAATTTCACGCAAGTGTTGCTGAGGTTCCAATGTAACTTTCACTTGAATTTTGTTAACCGTAAGTTTCTTTAGTTCTCATCACTTATTAAACTGCAACTATTTCATGAAATATTTTGTTCGGAAACAGCATATACCTAATTGTGTAACTTTCAATAACTGGACACAGCCTCTCGACACAAGAGGGGCTATAGATCACGTAGGTACAGACTGCAAACACACATACACAGCTTAGTCAATGTATCACTAAGGAAACATTTGAAATGTTCCAGAAATTTCCCGTTGGCCCCTAACGAGTGGCAAAAACGCTTGAGTAGCGGGTCGCACGCGGCGCTGCGAGGCTGACAGACGACGGCGGCATGCTAATAACTCACGGACACACACTGCGGCCCTGCGCAGGACTGAATTAGATAAATAGAGCTCAGGTTATCTTATTTGCAAATCGCAAAAGCGATGTGTTCTTTGCTGTGTTACTGAAGCATCTACAGCGAAATGATTTACGACTAGACATTTGTTTAGGAAGCTAACCAGTTTGTCTACGTCTTGTTTTGTTTCGTTGATCAACAACTATCTAAGCACACAAAACTTGTCAAAAGTCAAAAAGAGGTGAGCCATTTTTGTTGAGTGTTGCGTTGAGCCTTGATTGATCATTGATCACCTTGAGAAGCTGACTCAAGTCACTAGGCGTCCATGTCTTAATCCATATCTACCACCGTCATTTTATCCAAACCTAATTTGTTTTCGAAATCCCCAGGTTTGACCCGGTAATTGCCCGCTCACCTTGAGTCCAGCTCCAAATTGGGCAGATCGGTCTCAATGCCTAGTAATTGCCGATAGATCGGGTCCTTCAAAAAGGTAGCCATGATCTACGGGGAACGAATTAGCTTCGTATTCAACGATATCTATAAATGACCACCGTGTTCTGCTGCTGCTGAATTAGATACTCTGGTAGAGCAACATGGGATTGGAATTCAGTAAGTCGATGTGGACTGGGATGGGTTTGACTTTCTTATCTGTCATAGCTTGTTTTCCTACTATGGCATGCAACTAAGATGGCAGTGACAAATAATCAGAGTTGCTGGGTGCATAGGTACAATATGGAGCTTTTTAAAAAAAGGTCGTCATTATTTTACAGTACCTTTTTAAAACCACGGTTAGAAACTGAAACGTCCTAGTGCAGCCTTCGGTTAACTGAAAGCAGTATTTAGCTACTATAGTAGGTAAGTAGGTAATACTCGTTTCTTTTCGAATTTTGAAGTAACTCTGGCTTTTTTGCAAAATGCAATATTAACAGGACTCTCGGTATCAGTGGACAGAATAAAGGAATCTCCCCATGTGGTCGACCCCTGTCAAAATAACATTACCTTAAGAATCTCAAGAATGTACTTTGTTCAATAGAGCGCGCCTATCGGACAGACGGACCGACAACACGCCTTTGTTTAAACTAGACAACTTATTAAACGGTATCGATGTAATCTTCGAGAGTACCTTAATATGGTCAAAAGCAATTTAGAGTTGCAGCGACTGCTTAACCTTTGACTGCCGCAGTCGGTCAGAGACAACAAAGCTTACAGTTTCAAATGTACGTTATGTCTTGCGCGTATAGTTCAGATTGGCGCTACGGTTGCTTTGGTGGTCAAAGAGTTAACTATAACCTCCGGTGTGCTCATTGGGAACTATTGTTCCGATGGTATCGCGGCGTGCCATTGCGCCGGTCGTTACAGTCGGAATCAATTACTCAGTCATGCGCCCGCGCAGCGGCGGGCGGGGCGGGGCGGGGGCGGGGGCGGGGAGGGCTCACCTTACACCCGGACCCTGCGCAGCGTAAATCTTGTAGAGAGACTACTAGCAATGCTATCCGTGAAAGGGAGATTAGATTAATTCTGACTGTTGGAATCTGACGGAAAAGGCCTCGTGAGTAAAGTCGTCTGTCTTGTGTACCAGTTGAGTTAAGTAAAGAGAGCTTAACGTGAAGTATTTTTAAAGAACCTTAGACTGCATGTAATGAAAAGAAATATACTAACAAGCACAGTCGACATAAGTAGTTTGAAAGTACCCCAGGACGGATTTACATGATGTCGGAAAAGGTCTTGGCCGTGGCAAAACAAAGCCTTTCTGCACGGGTTGGTTTCCAAATTAGTTTTTAATGTGCGTTCCATGCGGCTGGGAAGCGTCGAAAGTGATCGGTCATAGTTCAAGCGCGCGGTCAGGAGCTTTGTTCTCCTTATTTATATCGGCCGGCGCGCGCGCAGACGTCGGCAGCTGCTGCACTCCTCCGGACATCTTGGGTTTGTCTAGCAATCTAAGACACGAACATAACTTGTAAAGTTTTTGAAACAAAGTCTAAATTAATTGTCTACTAAATATTAATAAGTAAATAATAATGGTAATATTTATACCGCTGGACAATCAATACATTGTAGTGGATGGGAAGGTAAAATGAAACCTCTGAAAATCACAAATTATATTAACATAAATTATTTATTAAATATTAAATTAACTAACATTAGGCTAGGTGATCATACAGCCTATTTAAATTCCATAGCTGAACATAGGCCTCCTCTTATCATGAGATGGTTATATGCTTTGGGTTCTTCATTAAATTACAATAGAATAGAATAGAATATTTATTTATTATCACAACCTTACAAACATATTAAAAGTATACATAATAAAAAAAAAACAATATAATTAAGGTGCAATAATAGGTGCAATATAATTACGATTACATAAGTATTTCTATCGGAGTGAGATATCTGTGCAGCGGTGTCTGCGCGCACGCCGGTTTCAGACCGCGAAATTAAATGCCAGCCTTGAGTATAAACACAACTCCTGCTGCGGTCGTGTTGCAAGCCGCGGCCGCGCATGCGCTCGTACGCGCACTGACACGCCGGGCCTGGGAACATGTCCGAATTCTCAGTCCCATCTGTTGCAGTTGTAGATGCTTTATTTGCAGTCAATAGGGTCACATGACATCAAAGCTTTTGAAAAAGAAAACACAGCGCTTGCGCCTAATATGTTGTAGTAGTTTGTTCGATTCTGTGAAATCTTTTTGATAGTATCCCTGTAACGAATGCTTAACGTCTAGCAACTTCCTCTTCTATCTCTAACCTCTACATTTTTTTTTCTTAGCCTGTTGGAGTGTCCCACTGCTGGGCAAAGGCCTCCCCTTTTTTGCGCCAGCCGTCCCTGTTCAGTGCCTGTGTTTGCCACTCTTTATCAAAGACGTCTAGGTTGTTCCGCCATCTCATTTTTGGTCTGCCTCTGCGCCGGAAGCCGTCAAAACCTCTACATACTATGCAATAATTTTAATGGCGCTTTTGATCATGCATAACATCTTCTCGAAAATCGTTCGTATACGTATCGGAATTTCCTTCTACCCTTTTAAAAATCATTAGATGGTTTAAATCCGTATACCTACCAAAAGGTGGAATTTTAATTTAAATATCGTACAGTTTTTCGCAATACTGGTGTCGCTCAAGGATCTAATTTTGGACTATTACATTTCATTGTAAGATTTGCTGTTTTTCTCTAGTTAGTTGAAGTCATTCTACATCAATTAGTGTTTTGATAACAAAAAGTCTTCAGTTTATACTTATCGGTTGACAGTTTCAACATAACGGAGACTGAGCCAAAATTTAAACTGGTTAGTAATGCGTTGCGTCCCGCGGTGTAACCGCGCATGTGGGAATCGACGCATGTGCTTGTAGCTCTTGTAGGCAACAATGTCAAGGCGGTGTTAGTTTATTCAATAAATATTAATCTGCCACGTCGCGCCGCAAATCAAGACGTTTGCTGTCCTGCCTCGACAACCCGTCGGGCTTTACGCAGACTTGCTATCTACAGTATCTAATAAAGGTAATAGGGACCTGTACGTTTTCACTAAGGCTCTTGTTTTATTGTTGTTTCCTCATAGCTCGTTGCGTCACTGCGAGCCACACGTTGGATTGCAGTTACGATACGTATCAGCCGTGTTGTTCAAATGTGTGGTACTTATCTAAACATTTGGGAAAATCTAAAACACGTGCAAAGTCGCGAACAACCTACCTATACAATATTGACGGAGCGACCAACTGCATTTTGTAATATACCGCAAAAAATCAGAGTATACAGAGTGTATGAGAAAGTAATTGTAATGTGTTAGGTCGGTATCTACGGGAATCCCGAAGCAGGGAGACTCGCATCACGTTTGTAACGTTTACTTAATACGTCCTCCACCACATAAATACAGCGAAACCCGATCACCTACTCGTTCAGCCATCATTTAGCGGCGTTAAGAGTGTTAAGACAGACATTTGAACGGATATGTGCTCATAGAGGTAGGTTGTGTCTTTTACATTTATTTTCGATTAGCCCACATCGCCTTCTCTAGTTACAATCGTCTGTTCATTATTACGGAGACAGCCAGATTGCCTCACGGGCCTCTACAACGTGTCGACAGTTGCGTCCATAAAGTCGCCTTTAATAGAAGCCGTAATAATTCCATTAAAATGAACGGGAAACATAATTTACGACACGTTAAAAGGTATTAACTGGTCTAGAGGCATCAGCAAAGATAGATCACGTCGTAGCTCGCGAGTAATATTGTAAATAATATAAGCGTAGTGTGACTCTACGAGTAGTCATAGATATCAGACCAGATTTTTTCATGACTCGATTGGGGCTCGATCTGAATCAATACCAACTTCATTGAACTCTAGTTACTTATCCAAGATATTATCTGAGATCCATGGTTAATATAGCTTTTACAAAACACGGTAGAGCTATTTATACACGTATAAGTAGGTAGGTAGGTAGAACTCATAGGAGTTCCTGTGCAAACAATAAACGTCATAAATATGAAAGTAAATAATTGTTCTGTCAGTACGTGAGCACTGCCAGCTTCGTCACCATTGCTAAAAGTTGTAAAAACTATTGAGATTCGTACCTATAAGTAGATATACTTAGAATTGGAGATGAACATTGAGTTTTTGTTCCCATAAATCGACTACTATTTAATTTATCCAGCTTTTATTTACTGGAACATTCAGACATCGAAAAAAGACTTAGAAATAAGAATATAATATTATTAAGTAGGAAATTAACATCTAGTATTTTACAATATTAGATGATAAGAACTTGTAAAAAAGTAGGAAACTATCATCTACTATTGAAAATAAATATTTTAGAAACAGGCCCGCGGGATCCTAATTTATGTTATTCCTAACCTGAGGATTCCGCTCGCCGCAACTTCAGCCAAAAGCTCGGCAGAAGCAATAACCCCATTAGGGCAGGCGTGAGATCCGCCCAGCGCTGGGCAGTGGGCGGCGCGCCAGTCATGCGCGCTAATGACCGCCGAAACATCGCCTCTCCCGGTGATTGATGACTGTATCCGATAATACAGCTCTGTTTACATTAAGTTAAGGTTTGTCAGCTTACCGTTTTGGTTCATGAATAGATTTTGTTTTGTACTGCAAGGAGCTCCCGACTTCACACGTTTACGTCTTGCCCTTGTGTAGTAACATTCAAATTGCACACTTAGATTGTAAAGACTGGAAGACATCTGTCAGGCTAAGAGAACTGAAGGCTGTGCCTTACGGTGGAGTGGAGCGGCTGCTGTGATGACTGATGACCGTAGTCTAAATGAAAGTGGCTCCCTTGTGTGATTATATTGTTTCAAGATATCTATATACGCAGCTAGCGTAAAATATGTTGTGCGCCCAGTGAGTAGGCCAAGAACATACGCAAGTACATAAACACGTGGGCGAGTGGTCGGGCATCCGGCAGAAGCCGCAAAGAGAACAAGACGCTTCAAAAGAATCAATAATCACGGTGCGCGCGCGCCCGCCGCTTCGTTAGCGCACAATGCGCCTCGAATTAATTCCCAACAAAAACCTTTGATTTATGAATTATTTACTGCTCCTCATTCTATACTGCATTGAGAGTTTGATGAACGGTGCTGACTCCAATTAAAATAATTTGCCAACGTTTTTTGTTAATGTTTTTCATCGTAATGGTGGAGTTTTTGCTGTTTTATGATCTAACAACTTTGTTGCTGTACTTATGGCGAGATTTGTTAGCATGTTGAAACTTGGGAAAGGTCCATCCGTAGTATAGACAGCAAACAAAGAGTTAAAGCTCGTACGAATACCTCCACACAAAGATCATTAAGTAATTTACGATGCACAGGTTATTTATCTTCTATTATATAAATCAAGAAACTGACTGATTGACTGACTGATCGATCAACACAGAGCCAAAACTACTGATCGTAGAGAGCTGAAATTTGGCATGCAGGTTTCTTAGGGAACGTAGGGGAGCACTAAGACAGAATTTCTCGAAATTTCCACGGGAACGGAAAAAAACGGGACTTTACATTTTAATATTTCTGCGCTTACGAAGTTGCGGGGAAAAGCTAGTAATGTATACGGGGCTCACCGCTATCTACACTAACTCAGCTAAGCTAAAAATTCTTCTTTCTTCTTAATGGAACTTCTTTGCTACTGTCACAGAATAAGTAAGTAATGGTACTCTACTGCCATCATTTTTCCAATTCGAAAATTTTTTGCTTAGTAGTCCCTTTCCTTATATTGCATAACTTCTTGTATAGCTCGTAGCTCGTGGTCAAAAACACACAATAGAATCATTGAAGTACCTCTACACAAAGTCGTGTCTCGATCCTATAAGGCCTCGTCTCAAGCAATAGTCTCAGTTTCATAAGTCTATCGTTCAACCCGACCATTGGTTCGCATTTTTCACCGACCATATTTATCTAGCGAAGCAACAGTGGCCAGATTAATCGTGCTTCAGATTGAAATAAACCCAGCGATTATTTACCCGTGGGGGGGCTAGAGGGGGCTCGAGGGGGGTAATTAACGAGCGAGAGAGTGATTGATAGGACCGGGGTCAGTCTATGGACCTTTAGGGTTGACGGCGATTTTGTTGCAACAGTAAATCAAGTAAATGACCTAGTCTCTTTCTTTTATTTTGCTTGCTTTTTCCTTTGCAATCTTCTATAGGAAATAGGTGATGCACCTTTCACCACGTATTTGAAACCTGCTTCCTGTTGAGTTTTCACTATAGTTTACATTTTCAAGCAGTGTGGTTTAATATCCGCAGCAAAGCATTGCGCTTCTGATTTAAGAATTGAGTTCTGTGAAAATCAATAGCTATCGTTATACTTATAGATGGTTTTGATCGTTCGTGCTGCTGCTTTTTCTTTTTGTTCCAAGATCTACCTGGCTATTGCTAGCGATGGTCACGTCATACGTGGGTTATTACGCGGGGTATTATTAGACTCACGAGGCCGGAGCCCTGCGCGGGCGCACGCTGACCCGCAATTACGTTATTAAATGTGAGCCGCCAGGAAAGTTCGGCGCGGGCGCCTCCCGCTCTGGCGCACCCGTTTGGGTGAATTTTAATGTAATATAAATAAATACGAGATTAATATTCCTTAACTTATGTATTCCTGGAAATTCTTGCTTTTTATAGCTTGCTTGCGATAGTAGAATACGCAAACACTTATTCTGCACCTCCTTACAGTCCTAACATTTTCCTGTTGCGTATACTATAAAAAAAGCCGTGGTGGCCTAGTGGTTCGACCTACCGCCTCTCGTGACGAGGGTCGGGGGTTCGATTCCGGCTCGCACCTCTAAGTTTACTTACCTGCGAAATTCAATTTGAATTTACCATGAGCTTCTCGGTGAAGGAAAACATCGTAAGGAAACCTGTACGCATCTGCGAAGTAATTCAAAGATGTGTGTGATGTCCCCAATCCGCACTGGGCCCGTGTGGGAACTATAGCTCAAGTCCTCTCATGATGAGGGGAGGCCTGTGCCCAGCAGTGGGACGTAAATAGGCTGTAGTAGTAGTAGTAGTATAGTTAGGTGCAGTCAAAAGCAAAATGTTGTATAGGTACACTTTTGAACCTAATCCCTTGTTATATTATTTGTCTTCATACGAGCCCGTAGATCTTCTACGGAGTTTATATTTAATCATAACCCAATATTCCTGCCAGCAGTGCGCAGCTGAAAGGGGCATAACGCGAGCGGCCCCGCGCGGTGGCGTGACGGCGCCGCTAATAACAATATCACCGACTCCCGCGCAATTACCTACCGATTAATACAAACCTAACCCCCCTCGCCCTCCCTCCTCCCGCCCTCGGGCGCCCGGGGCTCCATAGTCGAGTCTCGTTAGGGAGCGTGACCGGCAAAACGCGCTCTTTACATCCAGGAAGCTCAGTCAGACGTACTCTTCCACAATGGCAGGAATCCGTATGATGCGTGGGACAGTACGGCTAAGACTTTAAGCTCTTGATGAATACCATTGATGTCACTCTTTTACTGTCTAAATTAACGTACTATGGTTTAGATCCAAATGCTGTAAGATGGTTTCACAGTTACCTTACCAATCGAACTCAGCGTGTTGAAGTGCGTAATACGGATGGCACATCTACTTTATCTAAAGCCAGTAATATTACACGAGGAGTTCCGCAAGGATCCATTCTAGGGCCTATTCTATTTATTCTATACAGTGCAGACTTAATTAAAAGCATAAAAAATTGTAGAAGTCATTTTTACGCTGATGACGTACAAATTTACAAATCATTTAAGCCTGATAACGTCCATTCGGCAGTTCTTGAACTGAATGAGGACCTAGATCGTATTGCGAAGTGGTCAAAAATTAATAGCCTGATGTTAAACCCATCAAAGTCAAAATATATAATTCTTGGCAGTAAACAGAAATTAGCAAAAATGTTATCAAACAATCCTCTAGTGCGTATTATGAATAGTGCTGTAGACTGTGTGTCTGAAGTGCGAAATTTGGGTGTGCTCATGGATAGTAGACTACGATTTGAAAATCATATAAAGGAAGTTATTCGCAATTGTTTTTATAGATTGAAAGTTTTGTACCGGGTTCGTAACTACTTGAATATAGATTTGCGTATCAAATTATGTGATAGTCTAATTTTATCTAAGCTAAATTTATGCAGATACCGTTTTTGCTTCATGCTTGTTGACTCGTACAAAAAATCTGATACAGAGACTGCAAAATGCTTGCGCCAGATTTTGTTTCCCCATACCACCTCGCTCGCATGTCACCCCGTTTCTTAATAAAGGAGGTCTATTAAAAATGGAGGCTCGTCGATTGTTGCATTTCTCTACCATGTTATTTGGTGTTATTCGATTTAAGGAACCGTTGTACCTGTTTAATAAATTGACACTTTCTTGTAGGCATGAGAGGCATGCTCTTCGCCTCCTGTGTCCCCGGTATGGTTCGGCCAGTTTTCGTGGCAGCTTCCGATACGCTGCCACGAAGTGCTGGAACAATATTCCACCTCCAATTCGAAACGCAAGTTCAGTCCAAGTATTTAAAAAAAAATTTAAAGCTCATTTACTAAAACTGCAGCTCTCAACAGGTATATAAAATTAAATAATCATCCAAACTCTCTAACCCACATTTGCTAATTGTTATGTGTGTTAAGTTCCAAATGTAAATATCTGGTCACTTAATTTTGTCAATTGTTTTATTATTTTGTTACTGACCCCACCAATGTTTATTTTATTTTATGTTTTTTGAGTATATGTTTATTTAAGATTGAACAATTATTGTTATACTTAATTATCATCGCCTGGACAATTGTTTTTTATTTTTTAGTCAAGTTAAAAAATAACGGAGTTTTGTTGGCACCAACCTGTATCTTCGGGTTCCAGCTGAAAATCAGCGCTGAGGCCCTGCCCAGCATAGAGCTGAGCTGGAACCCTTTCGGCTAGTTATAATTTTATTTTACCTAGTTATTAAGTAATGTAAGGTTAATTAGCCGAATAAATGTTTTTTACTTTTTTTTTTAAGCCTTGGGGGAGGCCTATGTCCAGCAGTGGACGTCTTTCGGCTGAAATGATGATGATGATGATGATGACTTTTTTACTTTACTTTTACTCTTTTTATTGTATAATAGACTAAGAGAACGGCCGGCCGACTAGACACCACAAGCATTTGTTACACCAGAATCATCACAGAAGGTATGCAACTCGTGAAGATTTTTTCACGAGTCCCATGATTGCTAAAATGGCCATTTTTTCTATGGGACGTGTCCGGTTTTGGGGTCGTGGGGGTCATAACCCCCACGACCCTCCCCCCATAAAAAAGAGTCACATTGTAGAGCTGAGGCAGAAGTTTCATTCCAGATACCAATCCTGATAATCATCCTTCAGAAATTCTATTCAGTCCATGTTTTATAATTCCGCCGTGATTTCAATAGAAATTGTCTAAGTCTGCTCTTTCATCCTCGGAATATGTACAGACTAGTTTCGACACAGCTCAAAGGTTGACTGGAAGAAATTCCTTATAAGGATAAGCGCCTTTGTACATTGTTATTATTTGTGATTTTTGTGTGTGTATTAATTTTGTGGTGTACACTGTACAATAAAGTGTTATTTACTTACTTACTGGTCACAGAATATGGCTGAAATATGATTTCAAAAACATTTTGTTGTATTTCTAATAGTGGTGACAAATTACAGTTTCAAGAATTAGATGAAACTAGAATTCCTAACTTTACCGAGTGGACCCTTAATATTTTTGCGGGCCGCCATGCATCACAGTCGACAGGTGGACAGCACGAACTGATTTCTAATTTCATTATGCTAAAACCTATGCCGTAAGAGCCGGGGCTGTTATTTATTCGCCGGCTGTCAGCATTTGCATGCCATAAATAGGGGATAAATCTGCGGGCAGGTAATTGAGGTGTTATGATATTTGTGGTCACGATATCAGGTTTACGACGATCGAAATGATACGTTTTGATGAAAACATTGACGTGACTTGCAACTTAGCTATGCACACTGAGCAGCACTGATATTACACCCACAATAAGGTAAGTACGTATCTAGGCATTAGGTACGATGGAAAAATGAACGCAAAAGTAGGTTATATTTTACGGCTGCATTGCGACGGTAATAGCTAAATTAGTAGAATGTGGGAAATGGGCACACTTCATCGAGAGACGGAGCGGTGTTAGTAGCTCCACTTCTTTAACTATTAGGTACTTAAACGAATTATTATGAATATACATTTAGTTACAAGTGGTCTTTATACTAATACACATGAGCCCGAATGTTCGTGTTTTATTACATTCTTCAACTCTTTACTTGTATTTCGAAGAAGCGTTTAAAGGCATAATGATCGTAAACAGTCTTTGATCTAATTGAATTATGCATGGTCATTATTTTAATGTATCATAAAAGAAACATAGTTTAAACCTCAGTATACCACCATATTGATCAAATTAGGTAAGAAACACTGCGGCAATTTGTAGGTACTGAAAATTTTACGTTTAACAATATGATTTATAACCAACCAGTTTCGAATAGACGACTCCGAGCTTTGTGGTTGTGTAATGAATGATGAATTGAATTTATAATTCACTAGCTTTTGCACGCGACTTTGTATATGCGCGTAAACACATGTAAAAAGCATGTCTTTACGCGCATATAAACATGTAATATCTCATTTTTTCCCGTTCCCGTGGGTATTTCTGGAAATCCTCTGTTAGTGCTCTTCACTCGAGAAACCTAATTTCAGGTTTCTACGACCAGTAAGTACCTAGTTGCGGTTATGAGTTGTGCGTTGTCATCAGCCAGTCATATATACGACTATTTATACTATATTTATACATATTATACGACTTTGTACCCGCGACTTCGTCAGTAAGGGATTTAATTATAAATTCCCATCCCCCTTATTACCCCCTGAGGGGATGATTTCCGGTATAATAATGTCTTAATCCAGTCCAGGTTACAAACTATATGTGTGTCAAATTTCATACAAATTGGCTCAGCCCGTTTTAGCGTGATTGAGTAACAAACATCTAAAACAAACTTCCCCAATAGATGGCACCAGTGGAAAAGGTTAGTTGACGCTAACGGAAGTTCCTCCCAAAATTCATAATGTAGTTTCAAGGTTTTCCATAAGTTACCTAATAAATTTTCTGATTTATAATATTATTAGGATTAGGATTGATTTACACATTTTTTGTGAATTATCTAAAATTACCTAATCTTCTAGCATTAAAACACACGAGACTTCTAATGACACAATTACAGATATATGTATCTACTAATAGATTATCTTAAAAGTACCGAGGAGCTTTTAAACAAATTAACCGGAACAAGTTAAAAAATGTAAATTCGGATCGAAGTCCACTGGGTTTAATTGGTTTCCCACGTGACATTCGCCCGCGCAGTCGGTGCCTGCTACACATGGAAATAAACTACGGTCATAATTTATATTTAGCCTTATCAGAATGTAGATTGCAGTAGCATTTCCCTAAGACATGGCTAGTTCGCTGTAGCGTTTAAGAATAATCTTATGAATAATGGGAATATTTTGCTGGAATAAAAAGCATCTTATCTGTCTCCACAATCAATTTTGTGCCAATGGCTTTTATGTGTGTAGTTCTTTGGTTATTAGAAGTCAATTAGTTTATTAAGTTTATCTTTTACAAGTTTTTCTACAGATATGTGTTTACAAAGTCGTATGTTATACGGTAATTCATTTCTGACGTGTAATAGTGCCCCTATGCGGCCAATTTTCAGAATAAATAAATGATCGAATTTGAATTTGAATACTTAACAGCACAATATAAAAGTCGCTAAATATGTGTAGTGGTAACGAGCTCTAAATGACGTCCACACGAGTATGACTTCCGCTAGTTTTGCTCCATACATTGAAACCATGTTTCATTACAGTTGTTAGACATTTCTGCAATTCATTTCATTCGAGTCAGAGCAAAAAGTGACTTGCTCTGGAAGACAGCTGGGATTCTACCATGCAATGTCTATACATTCTTTTATCTTTGTAATAAGGTTGAAACATTGTGTATAAGTATGAATCCTGGTAGAGTTGTAGATATGCGGAACAGAGAGCTCAACACGATCGGGTTGTTTATTGCTAATGGAATGGTCGGGGGAGGGGCAGGAGGGGGGGGGGGTGCAATTAATACTAAGTTAATCCCGCGGCCGCGGGCGCGCCGGGAACTAATTACTCCTGCAGTTATAAACGCATCGCGAATGAAGTCACGTCGCCGTTATTTTGTCACGTCGTCGAAGTGGTAGCCTAGTGGCTCGATTTATCACCTTATGCAGAGGTTAAAAACCCCGAACGTGTAGTACAGACTTCATATCTTTAATACTACCCATAATAGTAAGAAAAATGGTCTGATTTCCCACGGGACAGGCTCATCCTACTGTGGGGATCACAGTAAATATGGTGTTTAATATTGAGGTAAATAAATAAATTTTAATTTCATTTAATTTTTCAGATATGGTGTGTGCGTTTGTTTAAAAATTACCGAGCTTGTAAAAGAAAAACTCGAGGTGAGATGAGGGCCCCGCCTGCATGCATCTGCGAAGCCATTGAAGTGTGTAATGGTCCGCGTTCGGGACTTAATCCAAATCCTCTCCTCAATTTGTAGTAGTTGTTATCTAAAAGAAGCATGCACATTTTAATAAATCAACGCAGCTTCGAGAGAACGAGAATCTAAATGAGAAGCAGTCCGTGCCCAGTTGTGGGACGTGAATGCGCAGTTTTATGTGGTGGCACGTTGTAAAGCGTTCCCACAGAAGGGCCACTTGAATCGGTAATAGACGTCGATGGAGAGACGAGTTTGTGCGTGTATCGGTCGACAGCAAAAAGGTGTGTACCTTTTGAACTTTATTACAAGTGAATGAGGTTCACAAGTATATAGATCTTTTTCTTTATGAATTTATGAATGCCACTCGAGAGTTTATTGGACGCCGCTGAAGACCGAAGCGCCGTCTGTCGATCGTCCATTTGTTGATGTTTTTATTAAATTACTATAGCGTTTCTGTAGAGTATAGTCAAGAAAATTATCTTAACATTTTTACCACCTCGTCGCAGTGATGTATGTAGCATTAAAAGTGATGTAACAGCACCGAGGCACTATTTTAAGGCGACTATTATTATAAAAGTGACAGTAGTGCCTATGCTTGGTGTAAATTGCTTAGGTATACGATACTCATTATAACGCAATTGGAAGTAGAATTCAGTTATAGCGTTTTCTCGGGAACTGTGCGTTTTCCGCCATTTGAAGTAGCTATGCCTTCCAAGGGACTCGAACTATCCTATACCAAATGTCATCTAAATTGGTCCAGCGGTTTAAGCGCGAAGAGGTACACTTCCCACCGACTACTTAAATATTCGTCAGCGCTTGAGTTCACGAGGCCCGTTAGCAACAACTCGACTTTGTTTATAACAAACAGCTGACGCTCGAGCGCGAGATGCGCACACGCGTGCCCACTCGTGCGCAGGGCTGTCACCGGGCAATCGTTACAACTGGGAAATACTAAAATCAAACCATAAATCCTTAATACGAGGCTATGCCGTTTTGCGATGATCCCATTATCAGAGAGAAGAAATAATCCAAAGGCATGGTTTGTCAGCATTGACTGTTTTTATAAGTAGGTACGAGTCTGTTTTCTATAAAGACACACAAGTTATAACCTAAACAACGAAAGGCTTATTGCTTGTCCATATGTCGAAAAGCAGTGTAAGAACAATGGGCTTAAGCATTAAGTGCTATTTATCATAAAATTCTTTACATGTAATTTTAACTAACTGATGAGATAATATTGAATACTCAGAAAGCTCAATCTTAAAAATGTCAACAAAATACAAAATGAACTCAATATTACCATCAGTATATATTCAGCTTTTTAGATATAAGATTTCTGAAGCAACCTCGAAGTCTCTTGAATAAGTAGCGGTATGTGAATCGTAAGCCGTGGTGGCCTAGTGGTTCGACCTACCGCCTCTCATGCAGAGGGTCGGGGGTTCGATTCCGGCTTGCACCTCTTAAGTTAGTTAAAAGTTTACTTATATGCGAAATTCAATTTGAATTAACCACTGAGCTGTTCGGTGAAGGAAAACATCGTGAGGAAACCTGCACGCATCTGCGAAGTAATTCAAAGATGTGTGTGAATTCCCCAATCCGCACTGGGCCCGCACCGCACTATAGCCCAAACCCTCTCGTGGTGAGAGGAGGCCTGTGCCCAGCAGTGGGACGCAAATAGGCTGTAGTAGTAGTAGTAGTAGTAGTATGTGAATCGTATTGTTATGATCGTGAACCAGCCCTGCGCCCGCGCATCGACTCTCACGATAATGAACGCGACGAAGACACTTCTCTTCTCTCACTTACCCAGGTTTATATAGTCATATAATATTCGTGCGGCAGATCCATGTAGGTAAAAACAAGTTATATGTTGTTTAGATTTTCAAAACTGGGTGGTCTAATGCCTGTAGAAAATTCAGCTCTTTTTGTAAAACTCTGAAAGTGACCGAAAAGCTCAGTGATAAATTCAAATTGAATTTCGCACATATATAAACTTAGACGTGCGAGCCGGAATCGAACCCCCGACCCTCTGCATGAGAGGCGGTAGGTCGAACCACTACGCCACCACCGCTTTTTAGTCTTTAGATAATTAGGTAATAGCAGAAACCATTGATTAATCATGCAAGCCATGCCAGTTCACGTAGTGTTTAAGCAAATATTGAGCGATTAACCACTTGAGTTTTTATGAATCCGACCCAGTGGCTACCTATTATTGCGAGCGCCAACGCGTTTTAATTGCCCGCCCAATTGCGCGTGATAAATGCGCACTGCCTGCCGACGCTTTCGGAAAGTCGTCTTCCACCAATGTGAAGTCGAAATTGTGACTTGTTATTTGGGAGTTGCGTAGATAAAAGCAGTGTCGCCGGTTGCCACTAGAATCAGGCGGCTCGTCGACGACCAAGAGTGTGTTACGTGGAGCTTAGGTAGATGTATCCACTTTAAGGTCTTTAGGGTATCTTCGCCTGTACTAAACAAACGATGTTGAATCAACAAACATCCAGCAAAATCCGCCTGTAGAAAGTCTACTATAATTTTAATACCTATCGAGATAAATACTACGCCAAGTTTCGTCCGCACTCATTTCCATAACTTCATCAAACTCTCATATTCCTTTGGATGCCTACGTAAGAACAATGTTTAATCTTGAAAGGGCAATTCTTAATTTATGCAAATCTTCCATTCACACTTACATCGCCAATATTACACGGTACATCAGATCTCGCATGTCGCGGTTCGCGTGCGCCCGCGCACTCGATCAGCCGCCTGCGCCGGCGCCGGTCGATAAGCTCACATTATCCTATTCACGCCGCTATCAACGCCCAATATTGTGAACGGAGGCAACATCGCATGGCGTAGCGCGACAAATGGCTGTACGGCGTTGATAATATATTTCTAATACTGAATATCTATCTAGCTTACTAAGGAGGATTCTATATAAAGTACGCGTAGATATGGTACTCGCTGATCTCTGGCTGTAATATTGGGAAACTGGAAGCAGCACTGCTAGCGCTAGTTTTGCGTGTCGTTAGAAATCTCTGGCTTTGTCTAGTTGATCGTAATTCCGTTGTATTGACAAGTATACGTTACATACCACGAGCACGAGTAATAATCGTCGAAGATGCTTTATAAATGAAAGTTCGGTTTGTCTGTTTATTTTAGACTGTGATAAGTACTGAAACCAGCGAAAATATTTACGTATAATTAGTCAAGGAGATTATTTGAGACCCAAGATTGGCCTTATCCCGGTAATTATACCGTGACTGGTGTATGTT
The DNA here is from genome assembly GCA_963971205.1 of Aethes cnicana. Classification (NCBI taxonomy): domain Eukaryota; kingdom Metazoa; phylum Arthropoda; class Insecta; order Lepidoptera; family Tortricidae; genus Aethes; species Aethes cnicana. Next base: position 106,459 of record OZ020288.1, on the reverse strand, counting down.
TACGTACGAGTATATCGTGTGATATTAAGTACATGTAAATAAAGTTGCGAAAGGTATTCCATAAAATCCTCCTTTATAACATTGTAGATTTGATGCAACTCCTGAATGTTATTCATAAATGATGCTCTCTGAATCTACGAGCAACAAGGACAATAATAATAATACATTTGAATACAATACTTTACGGCAATTTGTGTATAAATAATGCATGGTCGCGGGCGCAGGTGCCGCGATCAGCTGATAGCGGGGACATGCAACTACAAGCACTTGGCTTTGCAAGCACTTATAGTACCTACTTGATTTTCAGTAGGTACTGTACTGATATCATACCAATATGATTTTGGCCAGAAGAAATAGATGTACTCGTAGGTCCTTACTGCATGCTTAAGCAGAGCACCACAACAGTGTACGAGTAAATCTCATCTCCCACTGGTGGGCGCAGGCCTGCTGTCATCATGAAATGGCTTGAGCTGTAGTAGTATAATTAGTGCGCCTTGGGGATAAATTAATCCAGGTTTCCTCGAAATATTTTCCTTGAAATCTCTATCTCAATTATTTTATGCACATAAATATTTTGTTCACTTTTTGGAGGTGCAAAACAAGATCTGTAGCCCCTCGACGCTCCATATGAGAGGCGTTTAGTAAAAAGCAAAATACAATCAAAATGAAATAGTTTAAGCGTCAGCAAATTAATTTACGCGTGTGCTCCAATGTGGCGTCAAACGGTCGCACACGTCCAATGATATGGGCGACGACGAGGACTAATTAACATGTTTTAAAGCAGATTAATATCACCCAAACAACTGTGTAGATATATATGTTATTATTATATTCATTAGTCAGCCAAAAAACGTCCCTCATAGGCTTCCAGCAAGATTCTCCATTCAGACTGGTCCTAAGGCGCTCGCATCTATCCGTGACCTCCAGCTAGACGGAGCGACAACCTGGTGAACATTGCTTACCGGCCTGTTCTTTACTTCTTGTCTAGTAATTCTTCTGCTCTTTTCTTCTATTGTTCAACAAATCTCGTCGGAAATGCTGGTTTACAAAAAAAATACGTATAAGAGACCAGATAGATGATTTCACAGGTATTCGGCCTTCAATTATTTTAACAGTTAGCGGAAGCCCGTACGAGTAGGTATACACTCCACGAGAGTAGTGACTCAGGAACAAGTAGTACAGTCCCTATAGATATTTAGGTACTGCTTGTTCCATACAAGTACTTCCTACTACTACTACAACTGCCTATTTACGGCCCACTGCAGGGCACAGGCCTCCACGAGAGGGTTGGGCTATAGTTAGTCCCCACGCGGGCCAAGTGTGGATTGGGGACTTCACACACATCCTTGAATTACTTCGCAGATGCGTGCAGGTTTCCTCACGATGTTTTCCTTCACCGAAAAGCTGAGTGGTAAATTCAAATTGAATTTCGCACATTGAACCATAATTTCAGAGGTGCAAGTACTTCATTTACAGTTAATTAAATGTTACATAGCACCATCGCATCGGTGCATTTAATTTGCAGATTTTCGTGTTAGCCTGCGGTAAGGATCCGCGTTCTCGATGCAAATGGTAACAAGCGTCTTCCCGCTGCGTGCGCGCACATTACAATATTCATATATTGAAATGGCGTATCTCGCATCGCGCATGCGTACCGGCGAATATCGAGTGTGGCGGAAACCATAGCGCGCTGATTGAATTTTAAATTCGCTGACTTTGCCTACTAAATGGTGATTCAGATCTAGTATACGATTTACTCGGTTCGTATAAATCACCGGGAACGAGGTCAAAGGCAGGGTTCACACGTTTATTCTAAAAAAATATAACATTAATACTAACAAAATCCTCACATTAAAATTGCGACTGTGATATGTTCCCGTGTGCCAGATCGCCTAAACACTGGACTAGGTACTTTGTTCTTCGAGTGATACAGCCGCCTGGTCTAAAAAGATATTTGTGAAGCCCTAGTAGGTATTCCCTGCGCGTGCGTGCGCCGGCGCAGCATCGCGGGTATCTCGACACGCATCTCCTGCCGCGGAAACACCATGAAATGAAATAGCTCGCAGAGTTTCGAAATTGCCATAGGTTAGGTAGGTACATATTTCAAATAATTCTAATCTATTTATTTTGAGAACGACTCATTTAAGAACAAATTTGGTTGCTATTGTTTAGGCCATATGGTTCAGTGCTTAGGTAACGCTGGAATTATGTAGTTACAATTCGAAGTTTCCCTTGAGATACTTATATTTTTGAAGTTACTGTCTGGTTCTAATAACTATTGTTTGTTTAAGGGTGAAAGTAACAATTAAGTACAATTCCGGCCATCTAGAGAATGTTATTACGAGCCTACGAGATGAATTCGTTGCAAAACAACACATATAGGGAATTCATAATACTTATTGCGCACATTGATGATAAAAAATTACTCTATCAAACGTAAAAAAAACAAACAACGTTGACTAAACTAAGTACCTACCTTTTAATAGATTAAGTACACAGCTCAAGAAAACACGTTTAAAATAACAGCTATCTGGTGAAACGTGCGTGCGCGCAGGTGCGTCGCGCTGAACGCTCGACTGTCTCTCGCATTACTTTTTGTTCCCCGCTTGTTGACAAATAAACGCCGCTGGCGGGGGCCGCCTTAAAACGCAATCGTTCATAAAAGGCTTGAACACTATTAAATAATGAAGCGTCATTGTTCTCGGCTAAATACCGCGGTGTTTTAGAATAATAACGAAAAGAAACAGAGTAGGATGCGCATCAGAAGTGTGGCACGATTTTTACCCCCTATATACATACAACGGACCAATAAACGTATATGATCTTGTGAGGATTTCATTGTTAATGTTTTTTTAAAGTTTAAGGCCCTTCCCTGACCCAGCATCGTCAAATTGCTCATTTAAGATCATACTTTTCTAAGAAATGTTAAAAGTTAAAAATATGAAAAAAAACACATGTAATATTTGATTATATCATCCTTCCATTGACAGCTTTCGATATACGTTTCACGAAACTTTGCTCGATACAATTTAATTCCAAAGTAACCTCTAACTCGGACCGCTAATCCAACTTTACTCCAGTTTATTATATCAAACAGTGTAAAACTAATTATAACACAAAAAATATCCATATTATATGCATACATCGACAGCTTTATAAATGTCATTTTTTTAGACGGTATTTTTATAGAAATTAAAACGTGTTAAAAAGTAACTAAATCGGGCGTTCTGTGCGTAGCGCTTTCTCTTTCACTCGTCCCACGAGTGACAGTGACGGCTGAGCTAGGTCTATGAACCGCCTTAAGTTGTGCCATATTGCTACGGATTGCTTGGAGCAGTCGAAACTAGCAACGAGGAATTTTATTTTTATTTTTTTATCTACTTTATCTTACAAAAATATTCAACTTATCTTATTAAAATTTTGTTCATAGTACCTAAATAAACCCAGCCCGTACGCTCCATGTCCTACCTATGTTGTGTATTATTGTGCATTCTATATAGGTACATACAATTCATGTATAAAATACTTATGCCTACATTTCTGGCAGATCAGCTGATTTACTCTACCAGTCTATGTGTTATTAGTCTATGCGCGATATTGTTGCGCGCGCGCATCTATCTTTCCCTTTGTCCGTCGATCTCACAAACATCCAGCATCATCGAAGACAAAAGATGCCTTATAATATATCTTATGACAGATTTAATATTTGTTAGTGTTTCATACAGTGTCTGTATACAAAGAACTTCTCTTAATTATGTACAATTTGTGCTTATTAATATCTCTAAAGAGAGAGGATCGTAAAAAGCTGTTTGATATTTCTTTTGGCTGCAGGCTTTTGTTCTGAGATAAACATTCATTGCTGTTTAACCCCTTTATGAGTTTGATCGTCAAATCCTACTCACTTTCATCCACATTATATTCCAGTGTTCAAAATTTTCATTTTTCTTTATGGTCTTTATTATCAGCATCGTCAATTTTTTTATACTATGGGGGGGCAAACGAGCAGACGAGCTACTTGATGGGAAGTAGTCATCGTCGCCCATGGACAGGTGCAACACCAGAGGAGTTTCCAATGCGTTGCCGGCCTTTAAGAGCTCTATTCACTCGCTTCTTGAAGATCCCCATGTCATAGCGCGACGGAAACAGCTCAGGAGGAAGATCGTTCCACAGCTTACACGTTCTCGGAAGAAAAGAACGCGAACCCCGAACGTGTTTGGGTTGCCAAATTTGACGAAAAACGTCCACTTCTGGGCATAAGCCTTCTTCAGACTTGGCAACTCCTGAGCCTCTTGTTCCATTCAGTCAGGATAAACTACGTATCTAAGTAGATTGTGACTTTTTTTCAGTTTATAATCAGTCGGGTCGGGATGTACAAGCACTTGCTCGATCCGTTCAAATGACGCGTTATAGATCGCTTCATGCGCCCGCGCACGGCTGGGGTGGCCGCCCGAGCGGTAAAAGGGCAATTACAGTCTCTTTTATAATTAATTTTTGATAATTGCAGCGTATAATAGCCTCATTTCGAGTTATTGGATTACTAAATCATTTAACGGGTCAAAGGACGACTGTTTCCAAAGAAAATGGGCACCGAAAAAAGATTTTCACAAACATAAAATCCTAAACGAGTCTTTTTTACACCGTTGCGCTTAATTCTTTTGGATGAGGGAGTAAAAGAAAAAGTCATAACAGAATGGAAGCACGTGCAAGCCAATCCACTAACGACAGATGTCTCGACGGAGCTGTTGTGATGTAAGTAATGAACTCCTCAAGATATATAGGTACCGGTGGAGAGAAGAGAAGCGAAATAGACCTTCAAGCTAAATAAAAAACGTAGGTGTCGCGTGCCCCGTTGCTTCTCACGCGCCTGATCGCCGCCGCTCGCTTGCCATCGGCTTATAAAATAAAAATTATGTCATTACACGCTGCGTGCGCGCACCGCCGCCATTATCCGATCAGCGTCTAGCTTTCTAGCCTGCGGCGCTCGCACATGGCGGCCGTGGAGATACTACTACCAGGATCCCAACAATAATAACTGAGCTCAAAGTCGTGAGCCCGAAAGACGTTTTTCAATTACAATTCAAAACTGACTCCAATTTTCTCTATTCCTTGTCACCCTCTCTTTTGCTCATTTGCATGCTCATCTTAATTAGAAAGAGATGCATCTAAGTTCTAACATCAAACTTTGGTCACAGAGATATTTCCAGGTATGCCTTATATTTCTAAGGACCCGTGAGCATAGGCTTCAATCGTAAGTAAGTAATTGGTTAAGTAGCTGTAATTAAAATATAATGGATACCGTACGTTTAAGCACTATTATTGTGTCAGTAGTATAATACAGCCTTAATTGTTACACGAACACCTACCAATATGTATTTTATTTTAGAAATTTAATAAGTATGTAAAATCGTGAACTTGATATGTTATCCAATTTGATATATTAAGTACCTACTTTACTACTACGTAGCCGTGGTGGCCTAGTGGTTCGACCTACCGCCTCTCATGCCGAGGGTCGGGGGTTCGATTCCGGCTCGCACCTCTAAGTTTACTTATGTGCGAAATTCAATTTGAATTTACCACTGAGCTTTTCGGTGAAGGAAAACATCGTGAGGAAACCTGCACGCATCTGCGAAGTAATTCAAAGATGTGTGTGAAGTCCCCAATCCGCACTGGGCCCGCGTGGGGTCTATAGCCCAAACCCTCTCGTGATGAGAGGAGGCCTGTGCCCAGCAGTGGGACGCAAATAAGGCTGTAGTAGTAGTAGTAGTAGTAGTTACTACTGCAAAACGACTAGGACCTAATTTGTGTATTTAACCGACTACAAAAAAAGGAGGATCTCAGTTTGTTTAAGCTCCAAGCTTACATTGTCTTACACCAAATCGCTTATATGCTAGTCACAATTCCAATTCCAGTTCCATTATAAAACCTTTAAAATAGCATTAAGCTAGAACGTTAGTAATTCTAATTGATCGTGTATTAACCACTAACCAATACCATCTGTTCCCTGATTGATACCGTAACAAATAGCCGATCGATTGATTAATATATCAAGTCCACTGCACAGTCAGACACAATTTGAAGCTTATTACAAAGGCATACGGTGAAATAGAGGTATTATTTGGTGTCACTCACTGTTCAAGTGTTCACGAGAGTGCTCCGGACTCCGGACGCTGTCTCATTGTTGTAAGTAATTAAATGGGCGACTAATGGTGCGCGGGCGCAGCGCACGATCTTATTATGTAGCATACGTACGAGGTAGATATTTTATTGTAGATAAGTGACTACCACGGATATATACTTAACTATGCCCGTTTTTGGATGACGATAGCAGAAAATAGAAGAAGAAAACGTTCTGCGAGTCTGCGATCCCACATAACGTGGGAAAAGGGCGGGAAACAATGTAACCTTAAGCATTCCTAAATAGACCAGCAGCTTATCGAACTGTTTACCAACACGTGGTTTCACAACACGTGATTACGGGCTAATATCCCATCAGCTGTCAATTTCGAGCCACAATGGTGCTGCCATTGTGATGGTATCTGGCGGGTACTGGTATGACGTGCCGTGACGGCGTGACAGTCGCGCACAAGAGCGCTAATGCGCCCGCGCAGGCGTCGGCGTCGCCCATTACGCCGATCGGATCGCTCACGATGTGCCATGTATCGCCCTTCCACCACAGGCACAGACTGCTAGAAGCCATGCGAGCTGTGGTGTGACCAACCTACTCCTTTAGTACGCCATTTAGATTGTGCCTGGTTTGTTTAAAATTTATGCAGAACCCAGGGGACAAAGCCATCGATGTGAAATTCTGAAAATATCTCAAGTGTGATCAAAATAAAAAAAGCCGTATTATGTTGGTTACTGCTGGTTCGTTGCAAACAGGCCTCCTCTCATTACGTTGGCAACACATCTTAGTATAAGTGGGTAACCATAGAAATACATAAATCTAGTCTGTGTTAAAAACGGCATCACACATTTTGACTTTTTTAAATGCTCTTCCTAAGTACCTCTTCATAAATGAAGATCTTCGTAGCATTAGTAAATCACTAAATACGTCCACAGATCATAAGCGATCACAACAATCGAGCACACCAACACACTAGCATGCTCCCACCACACACACGCCCGCGTCGCGTGAAGCCGAGCTTTTAGTTTGGAGATGCGTATCTTAAAAGCTTTGCTTGCACGGATTTTTTTAATGTTCTGTTTTTGTTGGACGTGTGTTTGTGTGTTTTTTCGTGCGCCCGCGCTGCCAACGGTAATAACGTTCATTATTTATGCGCGCCGAGAACACGAGAGCGGCTACCTCTAAATCATATCTGGTTTGAAGGCTTCTTCACGTTGTTCCTAAAATTACCGATTATAAAACATTCATTCGCCTTTACGTAGAGCTGGGACTCTCAGAAAGATCCCTGCTGTTTGAGCTTTGTTTTGATTGGAAATATATGCAGGAATCAGACGTCATATTTGAAATAAAGACTTGCAAATTACTGCTATTACGTAGCACGTCAGGTGGTTTGTTTTAGGCATGTTTTAGGGGAGAAATATTTTAATAACAATAAGTTCTAGACAAAGGAGTGTGCATTGAGGACCTAGCATAACATAACGAACATTAACTGGGTCCCCTGGAACTTATCGATATGAACCTAACGTTATTTTTTTATTTGTTAAGGCAGTTTTATCTTTGTTTTACTAACTTTACTTCCTCGCATGTCCGGCGCAGGAGCGGGCTCCACGAGCGGACCGTTTACTGCGACCATTAACTTCGCTGCGCAGGCGACTGCCGGCTGATGCGCTTTTAATTACGGCAGTTAATCCTTCCGCAAAGCCCGGATTTATAACGAAGCTGGAGGAAATACCAAGGAGTACGTGACTATTGTTAATCCTGGTTCACAATAAATAGCTGTAGAGTAATGGGCGTTGTACCACAGTAGATAAACTACACTACAATTCGAGTGCTAACGCACCCCCGTCCGATAGCTACATATCCGATAAATGTCGATCCAAACAGCGGTCGAAGGATAAGTATTAAGTAAAGTGAGAGGTTTTTCTGTTGTTTTACACGGTTACTTGAATATGCTCTGGAAAAGCAATGAAACTCCTTCAGAGACCAGCAACGCGACGCGCTTGACGTTGGGCGGCGCGTCAAGCGACAGCATCCAACATTTGTGTCGATATACTCGTACCTATGACAGTGTTACTTCAGTAGCGTTGTCTCGCGCGAATTCACTAGTTTCACTACATATTACTTACTTTACGTCTCTTGAGGAGCCCCCAACGCCGGCGCATCCGTCTCCAGTCTCTGAAAGACACAACATTAGATACAAAACAGGGCGCCTTTGAGATGTCTGAAGTTTATAGAAATGTGGTATTTGTTTGGCATTTCCTCTGAAATCAATTCGGTGCACGTCAAGGGATATGAAATAGGTAATAAAACTCTAAGAGAAAAGTGTATTAGGTAATACACATTTTCTCTTAGAGTTTTATTTAACTGCTGCGTTTTGAAGCGTAAACTTTTAACATTCACGGCAAGTATTCACCGAGCCTCGTGAATGCCTGACTTGTTCACAATGAATTGAATACGTTTAATAAAACGTTGAAATGAAAGATAGGTAGCGGTAAAATTGGTTACTTAAATTGATTTGCATGGAATCCATTGATGCTTTAGTGTGAAGATTTGAATGACGATTATTAAGTTTTTATTTAGAAGTGGAACATACATGACTGTATTGGAATATAGAAGTGCCGTGCAAGTTTGTGGTAGGTAGATATGTATGGAGAAATGTCGTGATGCTGAGATGTCAAATCCGTGGGAAATAGCAGCCGTAGCAGTAAACGAGGTGGTTAGAGTTGCGCAAGCTCGGTCATTGAAGGCGTAATAATGTGGTGTTTGTCTGTTTGTAACAATTATAACGATATTACTGCGCGTGAGCGATAATTAAACGGTATTCGGAGCTCCCGCCGGTGCCTGCTCAAGTGACAAGCGCAGGGCAGATTAGATTTAATTCTTAAAACTAGACAAATTTTCATGTTGGTCTCTTACCGGGTGCGTGGCCGTGGGGCGAACCTTGGAAGAGGCTTACGTCCAGCAGTGGACGTCTGTGAGCTGACATGATGATATTTGATATCACTGAAACACTGCTCATTTGGCATTTTCACGCTATTTTTAATAAACATCATCAAATTCAAATTCAATCATTTATTCAGCAAATTGGCCACATAGGGGCACTTTTACACGTCAGTAAAAGAATTTACCAGCAGCATCCATAATTTATGTCAGGAATAATCATAATGGATACGATGAAGCGTTGGATAGCTGTTTCTACATATTTAGAAAAATATTTACATGTTAAGAATGTGGAGATTTATTATTGTTTCCTGAAAAAGTCAGACTTAAACTGAGAGTAATGTCCCAGGGTGCAAAAAATCAGTCCTGCCGTGGCTATGTTCCCGCTGGCGCCTGCGCCTTGCGTCGCAGGGCGCCGCGTGCGCCTGCGCCGGCCCTCGCTGCCCCAATTACTGGCACTTTCCCCGCCCCGGGTCACCGACCCCGCGCCGGCCGCAACGCCGGCACCTGTGGAAGAAGACTGTAGCAAACTGCAACCTGCAGCCGATGGATATGTGAGCTCCCGTGTCGAGACCCTACTGAAAGAATGTACATCGGGTGGATCGTCTTCCTGTCCATCGTTCATTTATCAGCAATGAAAAAAAGCATTTCCACACGCTGCTTCCAGTCCAGTCAGTAGTAGGAGGACCCATCGAAATGTCCGTAGTGTTTGTATGATAAATCGGATAGGTAACGTTAATATAATCCAGTGCTCAACCTAATAAATAAATCTCTGCTACTTCGGTTCGGACCGGTGTTCTCCGGATTCGAATCGGAAGGCAGTAATGTAAAAGTCCTAAGGAACCTGTTTATAACGCCAGAAACACATTAAGGTGCATTCAAAATCATAAATAAAGTCATACATCAATAAGTTCCTACATACAATTCGACACGGGTCACGCCGCGCATTAAAAGTGACATTTCGTCCATTAATAAATTTAAGTACAATAACTATCTGTCTATCTATCTGTTACCTCTTCACGCTTAAACCACTGTACCGATTTAGATTAAATTTTGCATGGAGATAGTTGAGGTCCCCGGAAAAGATGCAGATTATTTTTACCCCGGGAAATCGCATAGTTTCCGTGGGAACGCTATAACCGAATTCCAGCGGATGAAGGCGCGGGCAGAAGTTAGTAAACTAATAAATCCCCTTGACGTCACAAGCATTCATTGTCATTCCCACAGGCCCAAAGTTCTTCACATTTTACTGCAGCAGCTCTATTAAAACCAGTTCCTATGAACCCTAGACTAAGTCGGCAACAGCGTGGAAATTAGGAGTGGTTAGTAGTCCGTCGTGACGGCCGCTCGTGTAATGTGCGACGTGTGCCGTGACGTCACCCCCCACCCCCCACCTCGGCCAGACATGCACCTCATTAGTGCCGACACCTCGCGCGATCCCTGACCCGAGGATAAGGGACAGAAACACCACTTTTTCCGAGCCTCTTTAACGGTTGTTATTCCGGCTCTTATTGTCTTTGGATACATTTTGTATTTGTAACTTGCCTTTTGGCGGGTGAATTTAATTTAACCTTACGAGCTTTTTGGAGAAACCTAACATTATAAGATTCGCAGATTCGCTAGGAACTCTGACATGAACGTCCGAAGCAATCGAAGATGCAAATCAGACCAGAAGTTTGGTGTAATTGAGGAAAGGAATATATGTCCTATCCATACTATTACTTTAAATGGGAAAGTAACTCGGTCCGTCTATTGTGAATATTGTGATACCTCTTCACGCTTAAACCTCGAAACTTATTTTCAAAACTGATTCAAATTAAAAGGTGACAAACATTCCCGACCACCCGGACACCGGCAATTACAACTCTAGAACATAACAGTCGGCGACCAGCCGTGAAATCGGGCGGCGGCGTGACGGCGGCGTGACGACAGCGTGACGACGCGCGACGAGTTAGCGGCGGGTAATCAGGGAGCGTGCACCAGCTCCTCACCGGGTAATGAGATGTTCACACAACTGTTTTTAAACACAGGCTATGTCAAAGGCGTGGCGGAGGTAGCCAAGCTTCAAATTACGGGTTATAGATTCTCATCGATCAATTATATCCACGTGCACGTTGAATTTCATCTGGCCAAATATAGTTTAAAGTAGAAGCCTTCACACGAAAAGAAGAAAAAGAGTGTTAATGTAATTTATGGAATGTGTGACTAAGGATACGAGGACATTAAGTAAATATTTTAGCCAAAAATGTAACTGAAGTTAAGTCTGATGGTACCCGTTTTTTCTTTATTCATATCAATTGAGAAATTAGGCTTGACATAGTAATGTCTATCGCCAGAATGCTTTGAATGCATCAAACCGCAACAGAGCACTCCGCGATCCGGGATCCCTGGTGAGCCTTCGATCGCATTTCGATCGTGTATAATTTATGGCTGGCTGCGGTTAGTGGTGCTATTTAGTATTTAATCGAACAAAACATTTAATTCTAGACATGAGTAGCTTTTTAGAGTTCGTTGTATTTACTCATTTAAAAAATGGGTGCATACACAGCGATGCTGCGTCCCACTAGAAAAAGCGTTGACTCGCCTGTGCATTGTCTGGACTCGCTAAAAAATACGATGGGTAAAGGGATGCGAGCGGCGCAGGACCGGTCTGCGGCGAGCCTTGGCAAGGTTTTCATCTTGCTACTACTACAGCCTATTTGCGTCCCACTGCTGGGCGCAGACCTCATCACGATAGGGTTTGGGCTATAGTCCCCACGCGCGTCCAGTGCGAATGGGGACTTCACACACATCTTTGAATTGCTTCGCAGATGCGTGCAGGTTTCCTCACGTTGTTTTCCTTCACCGAAAAGCTCAGTGGTAAATTCAAATCGAATTTTAAACGTTTTCTAATAAATTATAATAGAGACAGATGTTCTCCTAGCACACTTCGCCCGTGACACGGCCGCGGCCCATTCGGCGCGCGCGCACTCTCACGGCCGGAGCATGCGCGCGGACAGTACTCATTAACTTTTGACTGTCTGTTAATCAAATAGGCTATAACACTATAATGTAATTTGAAGCAGGCACGGAAGCGAACCGGACAAGTTCTCACACGATTTTTAATAGCTCCCTTTGTATATTTAATTGGACAAAATATCCAATATTTATTACAAGTTTTCTATTTCATATATACCTATGGGCTTATATTATAAAGCCGCGTTCATAATAATGTTACCTAATTGTCACAGTCCAGAAATGAACACACAATGTTGAAATGGTTACAAATTCATTATACTTATTTACCGAAAAATATAAAGCTTTTATGCCCAAATGTGTCATGCAAACTCATATTTTATGTGTCTTATTCGCTGTGTGCAAAGTCACTGGAAGGGGATACTAAAACGATCGCAGCGTGACACTTGGCCTTTGAAATTCTCGTCAGACATAAGTGAAGACAATTGTCACTGTTGCGTATTTATTTGCATTGCATTAAGTACATCTGGAGCAAGTAATGTCATCCAAGGCTTCTTTTGTCTTTATCACTCGTTATGAGGCTAGATAAAGTGAGATACAAGCCTTTTACGCCACAAACTTTGGTTCCAGTGGTAGTTCCACTTATTAGTTACGACTTCCATGGTCAACCAAAGAGTATAGTTGTATATTGCTCCGTCGAATTCGCATCCGTTAGTCGGTGCTGTCGTCGTGCACATTGCCAATAAGTACCTACCTCTACTTCGCTGTTTTAAAACCATTAAGTATTTTACTGGGAACATGACAATATGACATGATATATTGATGATGATGATGATGTCAATTAAGGAAGGTAGATCTGGGATTTTAAACTTTATTTGACCTCCTGCTGTGAAAGCGGCAGCAGAGGCGTCGCAGGCAACATGCCGGCACTTGGCTGGTCTTTGCCATGTAATTTCATTTTTATTTAATTTTGCTATCGCCTTTCCCTACTTTGGCTCACGTCATGCCGCTAAGCCGTAAGACACGATTTGTAGCGCGAACTCACGCGCACAGTCCACCCCTATTACCTTGGTCATAAAGCAACGAGTCGCGTGACAGCCTCCTGCGCACTACTGGCGACTTGTTCGCACGCCCCGATGAACTCCGCGCCATACATTCATTTCTCATTTTGATAAAACGCTTTTCATATTATATTGATTGCTGCTTCAAATTCCACAATTCTCTTGTACACAAACATTATTCCTAAGTTTCAAAACAAAAGGCTCGAGTCATTAATTTTACACTCTCGATACGGCTGACGTGTACACGGATTTGTTTGGTTACTCGCGTTGTAAATGTACCGCGTGTGTCGGAGGAGCAACACAGAAGCTCTCTATTGTTCCCGACACTCAATTAAGCATCGACAACGTAATTGCTCGGTATCAGTATCAGATCGTGGAACAAATTGAGCGTAAAATCGCCGAGGACAATAGAGGCGGCAGCCAATCGCGCGCCGCCCCCCTCTCCCCACCCCCCTGCTCCCGCGCCGCACGCGTCGCCGCACACAATGCTGAAACCTGAAGCGCACGCTGCCTCCCCGCCGCATGCCGCATTCGCCGCGCCTCGGAGCACCAAACACAATGCAATTGCAATGGCCGCTGCTGCCGCTGCCGGGGGTGGGCCCGCGCCGTCACCACAAAACGACCAACTTTTCTCAGAAAGCTGCAGCGGTGGGCTTAGGCGTAACCTTCCCGAACCAAATCGACTTTTTCCACCCTCTTGGTTTTCATTACTCGGCGGCCACGATTGGCTCCCGAGCCGTAAAGAACGACGTTAATAATTCCACGGCAATAAAAGTGAGGCCACGCTTTTAAAACAATTCAAATGAGAATAAAACGTCACGAAGTCTCAAACCAAAAAAAATACGTTTAAATTAATCGTGATAGTGGATTCGGTAGACAATAGAGCTATTAGATCGTGGGGGAGGTTATCGGAATACAAAAGTGCGCGGGCGCTGCCGATAGCGGGACAATGGGATCAACTGCAATTAGCGGCGGGGGCGGCCCGGGGGCCACCGAGCGTCCGGGCGCTCAATGTCGAAGAGCAGGAAGAAGAAAAATAATTTGACACAAGTAACATAATAAAATAAAGACTAAAAAAAAACAATAAAATATATGCTGAATTGTACCAAAAAGGAAACTACTCAGCAAGTCAGCATGATGCAGCGGTGCAAAGTATTCAGAAAAGACAGTCTTATGAAGTTGTAGCGGTTGTGGAAATGTGATCCGGCGCAGGCGCAGGCTGCGGCGCGTCCGCGTCGCGTCGCGGCGTGCGCTGCCACGAGCGCAGCGAACACGGCTCAGCCCGGCCCGATTAGTTAACACAGATACAACACTAAACAAAAGATTATACTGAAACCGGGTTCAATGTGTGCTAAATAAAAATAAACTGCATTCGGGATAGTAAAGTACATACACACAACCTTAGTTGAAAATTTAAACAATAAGTGAAACTTACTTACATGAAACTTTCCCGTAAGACTGACTGACTGACAGACAACGCACAGCTGAAACTACTGATCGTCGAAAGCAATTTCGCATGTTGGTTCATGGGGACTGTAGGGGATCAATAAGCAAAGAGGGAGGATTTCCCGAAATTCCTACGGGAACGGGAAAAATGGTACTATTACTATACGCAGTTTATAACGCAGATTATTTTTAAAAAAACCATCCCAGAAACCGCTCTAACGATTTGGACGAAATTTGCAATATTCTAGAAGTTTATGGAGGCGACAAAACGATCGAACGAAAAATGGTACTATTACTATACGCAGTTTATAACGCAGATTATTTTTAAAAAACCATCCCAGAAACCGCTCTAACGATTTGGACGAAATTTGCAATATTCTAGAAGTTTATGGAGGCGACAAAACGATCTAGAGATTGCTCATATCTGTGTATGGAAACTCATTTTACCCATTTTTACCCAGTCACCCAAGAAACGCTCGGCCGCCCAGCGTCTAAATAATCAATTATGAAAATTAGTGAAATAATTAATAGTCAAATATTTTTCACATTCTATCAAATCATCATCATCATCAACAGCCCATAGTAGTCCACTGCTGGACGTAGGCCTCCCCCAATTCACGCCAATGAGCTCTGTCCAAGGCGTGTCGCATCCAATCTACACCGGCCACCTTGCGCAAATCGTCACTCCACCTGGCAACAGGGCGCCCTACACTCGTTTGCCTTGTCGTGGTCTCCACTCAATAACGCGTTTACTCCAACGACTATCCGCAGTTCTCGCGATGTGACCGGCCCACTGCCACTTCAAAGAGATTATTCTTTGGGCTATGTCAACAACTTTCGTTCTCTGCCTGATCACCTCATTGCGGATCCGATCTTTCAGAGAAACGCTTCTATCAAATAGCTGATTGTAAAGGGAAGCATGCCGCCAGAGAGTGACATTCATTCTTTCCAATCAATTTGAAGTTTTCTATTAAAGATCATAAATTGTACGTCTTTCTCAATATACCTATGAAATGCTTGTCTTGAAGAGCCCTCGCCCACGGCGACTTTTTGTAGCGATGCTGCCGCGCTACTCATATCGCTATCTTTTAAGAGTATTTTTTTTTTAAATAAAAAAATAAAAACCGCCTTCAAACTCCGACAGACTGCGATGTCAATGTCAAGTTCACTTTATGATTATCTTTCTTTGGGTCGGTTCACTTGTCACCGACTTTGCAGTCTGTCGGAGTTTGAAGGCGGTTTTTATTTTTTATTTTAAAAAAATTCTTCGGCTACAGTTTCCAAACATTACCATAGAAATACATAAGTAACTCTGAAGTCTTCGAAATTGACACCAAAATCATCTACGTGCTAGCAAATTTCGAGGAGTTCCCTCATTTTCTCATGGATCCCATCATCAGAACTGAACCAAATTAATATGGGACTAATTTGGAAGTACCACCTTTCGAACAAAAAAAGAATCATCGAAATCGATTCACGTTTACTATTTATTTTTGGTGAACATACATAAAAAAAAAAGATTCCGACGAATTGAGAACCTCCTCGTTTTTTTGAAGTCGGTTAAAAAGGATAGCGATATGAGAGCGCGGCAGCATCGCTACAAAATGTCGCCGTGGGCGAGGGCCGGCCCGTAGGATACGCATTAGGGTAGTTCCACGCAACCGTACCTGCAACCTGCATGCAACAGTTTGTTATCTCTAAACCAGTTCCACTTCCAAGAGGCAAACAGTTCACTACGCAACGCTTTCGTAAATTAATATTGTCTTAATTAACTATTAAACGCGCTAATGTGGCTAGAGTTTCGACAAACGAGTTGGGATTGCCGTCAAAGCGGCGTTATGACTGCTCCCTTCGTGTAGCTGCGGTTATAAAGGCCTTCTATTACCCTACTAAAGACATTATTGAAGTAAGTAATCTAAAATAGATTGAAATAGTCTTGTGAGACACTGGTGTTGCAATGTTGGGATTTTGCAAGGGTAACAAACAGTAGATAGTTGAGTTGTTGTTGTTAAGAAATGAGCGATCTTTTTGGTCAATTCAATTATTTAATTAGGATAATTTCAGAGCAAGTATACACTACACCAAAAAACACGCACACCACGAAAAAAGAAATAACACGTTCACATCTCACGTGAAGACACACACACTGTTCTTGTAGTTTTTAGGGTTCCGAAATCCACAAAGAACCCTTGTAGTTTCGCCATGTCCGTCGGTCAGTCCGTCCGTCCGTCGGTCCGTTCGTCCGTCTGTCCGCACTATTTCTCGAAGATGCTTAGTTCTAGAAAGCTGTAATTTGGCATGAATATGCATATTAGTTACGCTGACAAAGTGGTACAATAAAGTTTTGAAATATAATTTTTTATAGTATTTTTTAATAGTAGGGATGTATTTTTTTTTCTTGCGTACCCATAGTGCGGCATATCGTTTAATAAGTCTTGAAAAAATATTGTGGGTTTGTTAAAACCATTTTTTGGTTAAGTGATGCGTTTGTGAAATATTAAGCTTTAAAGTGCTATTTTTTGTTAGGGTCACGTCGTGTCCCGTCCCCCCCCCCCCCCTGCCAGCTAAATGGTGGTATTTGGATGGCTGAAAAAAATCACGGTTGTGGCATATATAACGTAGTTGAAAGGAAAACTAATCACAGCTAAGTAGGCTGTACAAACTTACGAGTAATAGTCGACCAACTTATGATGATGATTTTTCTCGAGCGGCAGGGGCGTCTGGCGGGCACGTCATACGTAGGTATGACGTGCCCGCCAGACACAGGCTAGCTAGATGCTAATAAGTCACTGTGGGCGTCGTCAACTTCGGAACCCTATACTTTGCGCGTGGCCCGACACGCACTTGGCCGGTTTTATTCTGTTTTCATGTTTGAGTTTCTATTTTTTTTTGCCGAAAAATGTGATAACTGTTATTTTCTTCTTCTTGTAGACATGTAGGTACTCGGTAAGATATACTACTAACATTTCTCAACACCAGATTATTATTTGATTATGATTTTATTCTCTAGATTGCAATGTCAACAACTTAAGCTCTTTGTACGATAATAATTTGCGATTATAATTAATATTCATATAAATATAAAAGTCTTTCTTTCTGTGTCGTTCAAGTTATCTACCTACTATTTTATGGTTTACATATTACAAAAGCCCATAGGTACCTACCAAAATTTCCCGTAAAGTTGCGCAAGAGTTGTGTCAATGTTTCATGTTTTAATTGCGTCGTGCGTGATTAACGCCGCCCGTTACGGCGATGGCCGCGATACCCCCCTCCCCCACACTCCACCCCCTCCTCCTAATTGAAACATGTCGCCTGCGTACGCGCAGCACCAGAGACAGCGATGGAAGCCGCAGATTAGACGGTGCACGGGAAAGTGTTAACATAGCCGATCCAATAATTATTTTTGATATACGGATACACGGCGGGTTAACGATCGCTTCGAGATGGATTGTACCGTGAAGCGTGCATTTAAATACAATGCGTAATAAAAATCTCAAAATTGAACAAAAAAAAATAAAAGGGACTTTAAAAACGTCGTTTTATATATTGTACCTTCGCAGGTTTGCTTCCCCTCTGAATAACTTACAGACTTTGTTTAGAGGAATAGTTTGGTTGTCTATGTAGAACCAGATGGAGGTGAGCGAATGCGCTTGTGGTAGAGCTGCAGCCACTTGGGCCAGCTGAAAAAGGTGGTACAAAAGGAGCCTGCACTGTATCTTGCAGTTCCCTCAACTGAATCTAAATTAAGTAAGTTCATTTTAGTCGAAAAGTATAATGAGTGAGAAACCGTGATGGTTTTAAAACATTTTCGAGGCCAACATTGGTAAAGGCGTCGAAACCAGCGAATAAGATAGGCGCTGACTTCGATAGAAACAAACGACACAAACAAACAACAAGGATCAAACTCGTTTTTCGTAAGGAAAACTAGAAAAAAATAGATTCTTAATGACTAATTAGTCTTGTTTTTGTACTTTTTAGTTTTTCGCTTGTGCTTTCACCAGATTACTATACTCTTTAAAAGATAACTTAAAAGTAAAAACACATTATTTTTGTACATATTTATAGCGGGCATACTATTAAAATGTTATAGGAATGTAATCTCTCGGTTTACAGCATCGTAAAGATAGCCCGCCCGCTGGAGTAATTACTGCCTTTTTGCAATTTGCTGGAGATAACTCGGGTGCATAAACTATACATACTTTTAATTAAAATACAACTTACAACGTCTGTAGTGAAAAAAAAAATATAATTTTCAGTGGGTTTTGTTACTTGTAGATACGTATTTTGTTATAGTGATGTTAATTACTAGCGACTATTTTATTAGGTAGTTAAAGTAAAAAAAAATCTTTATGTGGAACCTACTTAATTACTGCTCTACATTAATAAACTATTATATTGTAAAATAGAGCTCTACGTGGGAAGCTCAGGGATTATTGTGAAATTAATCCAACGCGCGCGCATAATGTCTCCTAAATGATGAAAATTCGACACGACAGCGAATTTTAGGGCATTAATAATTGTAATTAATACGTTACAATTAAAACACGGCGGCTTAGATGCATTGTTTAATTGGAGGGATCGCACGCAGCTGCGCGGGCGCACGCGGCTCCGGTGGGGGGGGGGGGGAGGGGCTAATTGTCGGACACTTGTCGCTTCCCACTCGACAAGTGGGCTTAGGCCGGGCGACCACTCGAGCGGTCAGCTTCGTTTGAATTAATCAGCCGGTTACCGTTGTAGTGACAAATTGGAAACGAAAAAAAAATACACCGTCTTACTTCTCATGAGTACACGTATTTTCGGTAAGGTGTACTACGTGTTTCTGTCGTAATTATAAGATCTGTGCAGAATTAATGCCATATTTTATTCGTGGATTGATTACTCAATGGCCAAATATTATTGACATTTTATTAAGAGATTCACACAATAATGAATTGAAACAGGGCGACTTGACAGGCGAACTGATTGTATAAATTATACTATAGCGTAGCTCCCGCAGGACGCCTGGTACAGTGTCGCCGCAGACGGCTTGACCCTGCGCGCGCGCAGCCTAATGACCTATTTGTAAACCGCCCCTTGCGGGCAACGCACCCTCGCGCACACTCGGGTGGATACTCCGCAACAATGCCGCTAATTACGCCCCGCGATCACAGTTGTTCATTACGATCCCGTTTGCATCCTCGATTATACCACTCGACCGCATGTTCGTGTATCACCTTAACACATCATTGGATAGGGGTTAACAGATGCAAATTTTAAACTCCAATTTAATTTGTAATATGCTGAGAATGGTCGCGATTTGGGATGTATTTTATCATACAGTAAAACATATTTACGTCACACCAGGCCGAAAAGCGGGATTTACCGCCCTTGGGCGCTACGAAAAATCCCTCTTCACGGCCAGGTGGTGACGTAAAATCGTATACTAACCACGGGCGGTCGTAAAGAAATCCTCAGACCGCTGGATTTAAGCCCTCGCCTCCGGCTCGGGCCTCAATTACCCGCGATCTGAGACTTTCTTTACTTGACCGCCCTAGGTGTGTAATGTACTATAAATTTAAGCAAACAACAGTAATTTACATTTGGTAAATTTCTAATAAAAACTAACTCTATTTGATAATTATATATGTATATATATTCTGTCCTGAAGTGACTGTAATAGTACATTACAGACCTAGGGTGGTGAATTCGTAAATGTCCCAGATCGCAGAATTCTGTGGCCCGAACCGAAGGTGAGGGCCATAAATATGCGATCTGGGGCTTTACAAATTACCGCCCGTGGTTTGTCAAAAGTTTTACATCTTGCCTTGGCCAAGAAGTGAGATTTTCTCTCCGCGTAGCGGGCAGAAAATCTCACTTTACGGCCAAGGGTGATGTAAAATATTTAAAATCTCTGGATATATGATTTAATATAAAGATAACGCCATTCGGGATACAAAATTATCAACTCCCAAACGTGTCGTTTAATAAGCCCTGTCAATTAAAACGTATTTAAAAAGCGAGGAGGCCGCGGCGCGGGCGCATCGATCACGGCGATGCCGCGATAGCCGCGCGGCGACAGGACTTTCAAACCCGATGCTACAATCGCCGATATTTATTTCAAGATACCATTATCTCGACTAACGACGAGCGACGCCGCCGACACTATCTGAATGAGCCGTCGACGCCGATAGCCGTTTGATACCCGAATTGTTTTGAAGACCTGCCAGTCTTATTAACCATGGCATTTACACCAGTCTACTGCACTCAGCCTTTGCGGCTTCATTTCAAGGTTAGCGCTTGCCGAATAGCGAGGAGAAACAAGCGAAGCGTCTCTCACGACCCGCATGTCGCTGCCAATCAAACTTTCGATTCGGAAACGCAACAAAAGCAGCCAATTACTATGGAAGAGCCTAATAAGGCCATCGCCGGCATACGCACAGTCTGAGCACGGTTCGAGGGGCACAAAGCACCTTGATTGTGGCGACAAGCCATTGACGTGGCGTCACGCAAAACAAACACAAAACTGAACCTCGGACTACCGAAGATCCTAGTAGAAGTTTCGATAAGATGCATTCTATCGACGATGACTTTCAAATTCTTTTTGTCATTCTATTCCTCAGATTTTTAAGTGCGTTCAGTCAACACTCAAAGACATACAACTCCACGTGTCCGCCACGCGACACTTGGGTAGGTAAATGTCTCTCTCATACAGACTTGTAGAGTCTTGTGAGACGCGACCATGCTTCCTGTCATTGTGAATTATTCCCAGCAGCATGAGCTCGAGAATGCGCAGGGGGAAGGGGCAGGGGGGAGAGAGTGGACGCAATCATGTAATTATATGATTCCCGCGGGGAGATCAAGCGCAGTTCGCAATAAGATTTATCATCGGTTTTTTCTAACTCCACGGCGACCATTTATCTCTTAGCGGATAGTTCGTGCCCCTCCCGCGTGCGCGGAGCATTAACTTAATTAAACTAATGAATGAGATTAAGGAAGGGTCCGATGTCTATCTGATCTGTGGCCGGCCGTCTGTTCGTACCTGTCGCCGCCGACGAGATTATCGATCCGGCTTATCGTCTCTCGCTGACAGTCGGTGACATCGATCATGCGACGACTTAATCCTGGGGTTCAAAGGCCCTTCGATCTGGGACTCTCAATGGATCAGGGTCCTTATACAGAGTAAGGCGGTGACTTCACTTGAAGTAGAGGCTCCGAGGTTGTAGACCTGAGGGTAAGGTGGCTTGTTCCAAGTATGCCAAAGGGTTGGCGAAGGGGCGATGCGATGTGCAGATATGTCGAGCTATTTATTGCGGATGCAAGCTAATTAGCGCCCGCGCGTTAGCGAGCCCCAGTATTACTCCTAACCGTGATCCGTGTATAAGATTATCGGAGTCTGTTTGATATACAATATTTATGTATGACCTGAATTTTATACGTGCAATTTGATATAAAAGCTCAAAACGTATCTGACTTACCCTTTTTGGTAACTTAGTACAAGATTAGCTTAGGTACATTTTGTGCATTCTTTGAAAACAGTGTCAAGTTGTATTTTTTGTCTTCGTCTTGCTTGTTGACTTGCTTAGCATCCTGCAAATAGCTTCTGCACACTACAAAAGTACAAATGCTTTAGAAGCAAGGCCTTGTAAAGTTGCGCACGCCTGTGCTATACATGATTGATGATGAGGCTGGCTGTAGCCGGCTCGGTGTCCCCTCATTTGTCCGATCACCGTATCTTCCCCGAGTCGCTGTTATCCGTGTACAACTATCTGGGAACACGGCCGGCACGTTGCGACACGCTCGATGGATTAATTATCATAAGTTAATAACCAAATCTGGCGACGGCTCGCGTGCCGCTTCGTTAGCCCGCTGCCCGCGACGTGAAGCGACAAATCGACACTTCACTACACGTGTAATAAGCAGGATTTATTTTCTGATTACCGCTTGATTAATGCCTATTTATGTTTAATCTAATGAGTGGCGACGCCGGCTCATAATCCTCCATTCAGTTTTCATACCAGAGATCTGGAATGTTTGGTTACTAATAATGAGTCAACTCATTAGAAATGGCGTATTGGTATCTAGAAAGCACGGATATATCGAACGTTAATAATGCAGTTTTTGTGGTAGTTATCAATATTAATTTTCTAATGCTACATATTTTGCGTCGCGTATGCGAGTTATGGTTGCGGCAGGATTCCGGCGCAGGCGCAGCTCTCGCGGGGAAAACGATTTGCGGAAATAGCTATGTAAGTATATTAGGTACCTGATTCGTGACATAGGTAGGTACTTACATAGAAGAGAAGAATAATGCTAGGTATTAAAATCAACAATATTTATAGCTGGCTTGAGCTAATTTAATTGAACAACTAGAATTGCAACGCGTTGTCTTCAACTATAAGCAATTAACTTTAACACAAGTAATTAATTTCAAATATTTATCATCACTTCAAAATCGCCTGCGTACCAATTTCTTTAAAAAAGTCAGTCAGGTGGTACTGAACATTACAGACCCGTGTGCAATATTCTGCAGCTGAGAATAATGTACACAAATCAAATGCACGCACTTGAACTGCTTGGCTTCAATAGTAACATGTGGTGTGGCGCGTATCTCCAGGCACGCCCTGATCACGATTTATTGTGCGCGTAATTGTCGCGTTGCGTGCGCTGCGCGCGCCGCTCCGCGCTGACGGTGTGGCCGCACGTACGAGGAGCTGGGGATGAGATACCTAATAATAAAACAATTTTTATTAGTATTTAATCAGGGTTACCTAGGCAATTATCAAAGATTAAAAATTTAACAATGGACTCTGTAAGGTAATGTGTATTTATTTAATCTAACACTTGAATAACCTCAATTGCACATATTAAAATCGTCGAGATCTTTAAATTCTGTTATCCGAATATGATTAAATGAAATCCAATTCCGTTGTTTCCTTCAACAAACCTGCGTCCATCAAACGCACTGCAAGTCGTAAACCGGGATCTCTGTGTATGTCCGTGGCCACTGGCCACCCCAGCTGCGTGAGATTAATCGATGATCCGTGAAATCGCCTGCGCCCGCGCCGCCACGCTCCGCAGAAGCCTGTGCTGCGCGTAAAATGCAATCAAACACAAACATAAATATCACATGTACGTTACACGGCTTGATATAAATATGCATTAGACGAACTTGCCTACCTATGATCTAACCGTTAATCATATTTATAGTTGCAAAAGATTAAGTCGATCAAGTTATATATTTAAAACTGCAGGGATCCTACGCAATTTATTTACATAATAAGTATTTTGGTAGTTGATCGAGCGACTTAAGTTAGTAAAATTGATTTTACCTCCCCTTCACTATCTATACATCCTTCACTATCTACGCGACTTTCGACATAGGTAAACATTATCATCGCATCTCTAAATGGTCTTGTGGACTTCATCCATCACTCTCAGATGACGGCACAGACTGGCGTAGTACAAATATTCACGATCCATTTGATCCACGTTTCGTCGTTAATCTCAATTGGTCTAGCAATATACGAGTTGTTGTGGTCAGGCGTGATGCGATGAGATGAGCCATTCGCGCCTGCGAGTACATTGTCATAACGACAAAGTAATACGTTTTAATAACCGTTTAAGACGAGACGGTTGTACCGCTATTTTGGGACGCCGGAGCCGCCGCCTCGTCCTCTAATTAATCGCCTTGTTAGCCGCCACGAAAGTCCCATATTTCCTCCGCCCAATTATCATAAGCCACACTAAATCTACAATATTTATATAACACGAAACACGGGAACACGAATCGGACCGTTTTATTGATGAATTATTTCTTTAAATATTTGTTAACTCCGGTGTTGAATACACTAACTTGTAACCTGTCGTGCTAATTATAATTTCTAATAGTAAGAACGTTATTTATCGAACTGATTGGTATGAGTCGGGGTCAGTGTCTCGCGGACTCAGTGACACGTCGCGTCGCTAATTGTAAACGTGGGAACGGCGCGTGTCACCCGACACTACACTACACCGCGAGTAATTGCTCGATTAGACGATGAGTCGCGATGGTCACACGCCACAACGGGCACGAGACACGCGCTGTCAACACTCGTGCTTACTATCTCCACAACCCACTGACTGCAACGTGATTGTACCACTGAGCTTTTCGGTGAAAGAGAACATCGTGAGGAAACCTGCACGCATCTGTGAAGTAATTCAAGACCGTATGTGAGACGTCTCTAATCAGCAGTGAGACTGTGGGACGTAAATAGGCTGTGGTGGTACGAGAATTAAACGAAAAATTACATAGGGATTTAATTTTTAAATTTTAGTGCTACTTACAAAGAAGTCGTCGAACACTTCAGCATGAGTATTATCAAAATAAACCCTGAAGACAATTACTAACTACATAGCGTGTATACGAACGATAATGAAGCTAATTATCTTAGAACAATCAATATTAATGCATAATGAATAAAATTCACAGGAAGCCAGATATTGGTAACTCTGCAACAAGCTTGGACCTCATCACGACTGACTAACTAGCAGTAACAACCGTTTCACGGAACGTCAAGTGGTCGCCGAAGCAGCCTCCGCCGCTCGGTGCAGTTCCCAGCCGCCGCCGGAAACCGTCCCCGCTGATTGGCCCGCCGCAGCTCCTCGTGCACAGTAAACATGTCATTTCGCTGCCGGCGCACACGCGGAAATGGAATTAGTAATTTAAATTACATTGATTTGATTCAGATCCATGTGGACTACTCGCGACTAGGAACTGGACTCATAACTCACATAATGTACATGATTAGGTTACTTATGACGGTGGATTTATTCGAGCGCAGGTTGTTGCAAGAAAGCCGCTCCTGGACGTGGATGATGGAGCCTGGTCTCATTAATATTGTCAGAAACCTGCAAGATCAAAATTTATTATAATTAGGGAGAAACTGGTAAGGATAGCCTCATTAAGTAAAATATGGTTTCCTTACATTTACCTATGTTCGACATTTCAGCCTATGAGTATATTATAGAAACAGCCAGCTCACTACTTGTCGTACTTATTAAGGCTCAGAGTAAATAAGTCTCGCCTCATTCGAGTTCATAATAGGGATAATTATATTATAACTATGGGATTTCCCATAACTCAAATAAGGATAGACAGTCTCCCAATCTTTGTGATTCCAAGACGCGCACTTTGTTCGTCCGTATAATGTATATCTGATTAAACTGGGCGGGGTCCGCTATCTCACTTTTTGCACCGAACGAGGGGATTGATTTACTGATTCAGTTAGCGGTCACTTTTAACGACCCGAATAACAGTTTATGCGCGAAGCGATAGGGAGATTCCTGTTCCGTCCGCTATACAATCACTTCATGAACTCGATTAAGTAGACACCCTGTACAGAGACTCATAGCGACTGAATTCCGCCACAGAATGCGCAGAGACAAGTGTAAAGGAGCTTGAAAAATATAACAACTGTTAACATCGTAATTAATACCCAGTAATAAAATCTTTTAAGTACCTCGTCACGAATTTAATATCAACCTGCCATGATCCTGTAATCCGACACTGGCCTGGCCGCGCCCGGTTAGAGGTGACAATTTATTTTAGAACCTCTTAGCTTTGGAGGAATTTAGATTGTTTTATTAGTGGCATCGGGCTATTCAATTTCATGAAATCGAGATCCTGCGACGGCGAAGCAAATGTTTGCTCTTGTTTAAATTGGTCTCTAACATTTTGTAGTTTATTTGGTCAAAGATAGAGAAACTCGTACCCGCTTTAGAAAGGTCACCGCGGCGCGGCCTACAGGTAGATTCGCAACACCGAGGCCGTTACCAATGCGTTCCTTTTCTGATTAACCCTTTAACTGCCACAGTCGGCTACAGACGGCAAAGCTTACAATGTAAATTTTACTTTACACCGTGTGCGTATAGCTTAAATCGGCGTAAAGGTCAAAGGCTTAAGAAATAAGAAAAAGCGTGTAAAAATGGGTCCCACGGTCGGGACGCGTTGAGTCACGCGCGGAGCCGCGCCGCGCGCTAGTTCACGGGAACATACGGTGACGAATTGACAAATTGGCTTAACAATCACTAAGTGTGATGACGCCTTTTGCTACTGCGAAATTGATGAACCGTAGACGAGAAGTAGAGTGGAATTCCTTTGAGAAATATTAATGTGACACTACGAATTGGAATAATAATAATAAATCGACAAACATACTAAACGACACACGACACGAAAGATATTAATCAATAGGATAGTTAAAGATCGTAGACGTAAATAATATAGACCCGGTCTAACATACACGTAATATGTCCCTACTTCCTCGGTGTCCAATCCAAAGTTCTGTCACCGAGCGTGCGTTACAATAAGCGTTTTTTAAAAAAAAATTTTTCGAAACTGTTTCTCAGTATCTAAAAACTCGTCTCGTTGTTGGAAAAATGTGACCCAGCTTTACTGTCACGATAGAAGTTTAACTTTGGATTGGACACCAAGGAAGTGGGGACACATGACATGTATCTACGTTAGGCCGGGTCCATACGAAGTATTATTTATGTCTATGTTAAAGATAGTTTTCTTATACTGGTTTTAACTTTTATATTGCATCTGTCATTTATTTTCGTAAATATTATTTTGTCCACAGGTTTGTTGGAAAACACAGGCTCCACATATTTTTAAAATCAGAAAAAAATACAGCAAAAAAGAATTGTATCCGCTGTTGGTGGCCTTATTATATACTAGCTTCGGCCCGCGACTTCGTCTCCATGTAACAGCACTCCCGCGGGAACTATGCATTTTTTCGGGATAAAAAGTAGCCTATATGTTGACCAGAGTTAAAAACTATCCCCATAACAATTTTTTTTGCAATCCGTCCACCGACAAATTTTCTAAAAATCGTTAGGTATTTTGTATTCAGTATCGTTTATATAGTCCTCTCGATTTAATAGTTACTTTTAATTTTGAAGTTTCAACTTATTATTAGTATGTAGTATAGAAAATAGGCGAGATAATTTATTCACGCTAACTATGGCAATCCCGAACTTGCCCCCAAAAGTTAAACCAAAAATGTTTAAAGTGCCTAAATAAGATTTACCATGGTCATACTTAGGTAGATTAGATATTACTAGGTACTAGCCGTTGGGCCACGATTTCGTCCCGCGACTTAGAATTAGCGTACCTACCTGTTGATACTATACATAGATATATGACTACCACTACATAGAACAATAGGTAGTTCTATATATAGAACTACCTATTGAAAGTTTTAAAAGAATTTCTCGTGGAAATATCGGGTTCAGCTGTTTGATGTGAAGGAAGGACAAACAAACACACTTTCACATTTTATAGTACCTACATATTAGTATGGATTGGCCGCTACCGTTGATTCACCGTTTAAATGTATTTAAGTTTGACGTCAGCACCGAACGCCGTATCGTTACATCTTACAAAAGAATCGTTTCCACAAAATAATTGGATGAGTATTTTAATTAAAAGGCCGCTCGGGGCACATTCCGGGAGCCCTGGCTGCGCTTTTGTACTTTTTACGGTCGCGCCCATTTACACCGCCCGAATAGCTCCCGCGCTTCCTATGAGCTGCTCATGTTCATATCATTACGAAATAATTATATATTTAGATGCTTTCTTACTTATTACAATTGGGGTTATCGCGTGTGGATTTGCCACTAGAGGCGCTAGTGTCGCGTGAAGTCCAATAACATTCAGTTTTCACTTCGGCGGGCTTCCTGATATACCTAAATCATAATTTCTTTAATGTGCCTGTTGAAAAGTGATCTCCTTCGTGAAATTATAGCAAATATGGATTATTTGGCTATGAATGAAAACGCTTTCAAAAAAAAATTCTTTTCTTCAAACAAAACGGAACTGCACAACATTGCGGCATAGCTACTCGATATGATGATAGTTATTTATAATTAATAAACATAATGAGATTCAAGATTGAAAACTTTGTTTCGGCGCCGATCTTATACAGTCGCCTTTGACAGCTATACCTCTGGACCTTAGTCAACAGTGGCGCCAACTGGTGAGCAAAGAAACGTCCCCATTATTTCATAGCAGCCGTTGTGTTGGCGTTACAGCTCACACCAACTCGGTGCCGCCTTGCCGGTCGCGCTTCTTTATTTGAATTTGTGTGGATTACCTACGCGGTGCCAGGCGGCCCGAGTTGATGACGAGAGCTGAGACCCGCGTTAGTCCTGTTCTCATTGGAATATCGAGAATCGAGATAAACTTGTGTATTCTTCAAATGATCTACACAGATTCCACTAAAGCCTAATTCATAGCTTTTTTGTGAAAGTGTAAGAAATACCCTACATAATCATGTAGGTATAACAATCACATAGAGCATAAAAAACATGGATAATAATGTTAATGGGAATGTGGTAAACTAACTTTAACAAGCTTTAATTTATTTGGGTCAGAGATTGTCTGGAGTTTAGCTACGCTGACTCTGATTGATACAAAGTAGACATATTTATTTATTCATTGGAATCATGTAAGTACATAGAAAATACACATAGTGCATGGTGTTAGATGTACATACATAGATTCTATAGAGGGTACATGCCACCCGGTAAGGGTATTACAATGTAATGTCTTAGAACTAAATAGTTAGGTACCTAATTTTATAATGTTGAACACACATAATGATAATTACAATACTTATTTATTTTTTATTTATTTTATGATATAATACCATAGAGATATGATACTAGAAGATTTCCTGTCGCCAAGGACATGCCGTGTTCTCTATCTGGCCATTAGGGATGACGACAACTTTTTTTTTCTTAGTCTATCAGGAAGATCATTGAAAAGTATTGGACACGTATTTTTTCTTTTTTCACGTAATCAAACTTATACGGAGATATATTGAGTTGAAATGTCGCGTGACGTCACGGTTAGGTACGATTTATACCTAACGGTGACGTAGTTAGCCCCCGCTCTCCAACTTTAATGCGTTTTAACTTGGTCATTCTTTGTTAATTCGATAAAACAAAAAATACGTGTCTAATATTTTTTTATTACCTGACTGACGGACTAATTAGAATTTCGATTTCTTCACCCTGTCGTCATCCCTATTATACTCACGCACTCGTCATCCGGGCCACCCGTCTCAATAAAATAACATAAAAACATAGTACTTAATTGTATCTGGCTCGATCGATTTGTTTTAAATCAAATGACACTACTACTAGAGCCTATTTGCGTCCCACTGCTGGGCACAGGCCTCCTCTCATCACGAGAGGGTTTGGGCTATAGTCCCCACGCGGGCCCAGTGCGGATTAGGGACTTCACACACATCTTTGAATTACTTCGCAGATGCGTGCAGGTTTCCTCACGATGTTTTCCTTCGCCGAAAAGCTCAGTGGTAAATTCAAATTGAATTTCGCACATAAGTAAACTTAGAGGTGCGAGCGGGAATCGAACCCCCGATCCTTTGCATGAGAGGCGGTAGATCGAACCACTAGGCCACCGCGGCTTAAAATGACACGCCCGCGTGGAAAGAATGAGGAAACAGTAATTCACATACTTATGTATTTAATAAGCATTCATGAGCATCTATTTACCTTATCAAAATAAGTGAAGCGGTTTAGCCTTGGAAATTAAAACACAGAGGCAGTTGAATTTTGGTAAGTAGAGGTGAAAAATCGTGTTTTTCAACTTTAGCATTGGACGGCAATCAAATAGGTATTCATATGGTATTTAAAATAATCTAACTAGAATTTCAAAATATTATTCCGAATACTTGCTATGAAAGCGACAGGGTATTAAATAGTAATCATTTACTTTCCTTCGGCAGACGCTCGTTGATGTCTTTTCTATGAAGCGTCAAACCGGTTAGGTGCAACAGGTTCTCATTGATTAAATAAAAGGTTTTGTTTTAACTATTTACAAGGTTTATTAATGTTTTTCCTCGGTTTTGTCCTTATTGTTAGAGATTGGGTACAGCGTCTTTACCGCGTTTGGTCGACGACATACAATCCATACAAATTATCAAAAAATGCCTGAAACAAAACAGTCCTCTTGATGATTTTTATGACAAACTTGTGTCTTAATGTGTAGTTTGTTTGAGAAAATTTATGAAAATGTTCATGGTAATCGTGCGGAAGTTAGGGCATTAAAGCGTAACCAACAAACAAACCTTCACGTTTAGAGTGTTAGGTATATTAGTTGCGTGCGGAGGATAATAAATCTTACTGGTATTTTTACAACAGGTTTTTTTAATTTACCCACATTGAATCGAGCTCATTTTATATCCCAAACGGAGCAGAACTTTCTTCAATTCTCAGCAAACTAAAGGCACTTAAAAAAAACAACAACTCGATCGCTCCCACGCCACGGCCGCGGCCGCGCGCGCCCGCCTCTGCTGCGCGACGCCGAAACTCATGGCTGCGCTATAGGTACTCGTATGTCGCTTACGTGCCAACAAATTAATTGTATTTATTTGATAACTTTTTCCTGCAATTACATACGTTATAAAACTATAAAGGAGTAATTTCCCGCCATGCGACCCGAGTTTCCTACGAGAAGTCGCGCGTTCTTTATATTATTTTTATGGCTATCCTTTATTTGGAAAGCACCGCCTGTAAGTCCTGTAACTGTAATATGTCAATTCTACAATCATCAATTCCATCAATCTGTATTATCCCTCAGTCCATCTTGTGATCTTTCATAGATAAGTAATTGGACCTATTAATGTAGCTATAGAAAGTCTTTTATCCAATTTTATTGACAGTCAGCGGGTAAAGCAGCTAATCTGTAATCTGTTTTTTTTTTTTTTGTAATTGTGATGCAGGAAAAAAACCCTAAAGGTCGAGAGGACAAGTCTGTCTTATACATTAAAGCAGGTACGTTGATAACTATACATACAGGCAAATTGAAAGCCAGATAAACAACTAAGTTTTTTTATCAAATCTGACAGGAACTAGGGACTCGTAGTTTTAAACAATAAAAAGATCGAGGAGGCTGAAGATGACGATCGTTGAGCCTCCTCGATCCCCCGACCCGGCGAGCATGCTCGCGCCATGATTGATGGCTCGCGTCATGAGCCGATGATCGGCCATCGATCGGCATCAGTGTCCGCGGCGCAACGATGTCGTGGAGATCGACTACGGTTCGAAGTTATGAGCCATAGCATAGTGCTCCGGCGTTACCCACAGAAATTACAATCCCAGCCAGGAATAGCCCAGAAATTACATTCCCTAATGATTCCCTGACAAAGTGTAAGGTTGTTTGTAATGTCTGGTACCGTTAAAAGATAGAGCGGAAATTAAAGGAAACGAAAAAGCTGAAAAATGACTGTGCCCACCAGGGTCTACATTGATCCTTATACAATGTATATACCTAACAACTGTAATACATGTGGTATGCAATAAATGATTGAGTATTGACTTTATTCGATTATTTATTTATAATCACAAGTGCGCCACCGGGGTGAATTTTTAACTTTGTTAAAGTGCAACTAAATCGACTTTTCGACCTCATATCTTGGTAAACGGAGTTAACTATGTATTGCAGTGGCATTAGGTCATTTGTTGTATCGTTAGATAAAAGAGTAATATTCGTAGTTTTCGATATAATTATATCTAACGCACTTGCCCCGGCTGACCTTATGTAAATTTTATTAGCAAAGTTTATCTTGCTTCAACATAACAAATTTACCCATAATATTTACACGCACCCAGATTAGTGGCTGCTGCGCCCGCGCCGCGACATTCGGCGACTTCTGCGAAGTATTTTTTGCGCCATTAAAATACCAGAGCGCAGCTTTTAATGAAATAATGAAGTGATTCGTTAGCGCTAATGAGGTCGCCTTTACTTCGGCTTAATACTGCGTGCGGTATCGCTCGGGACACCGCCAGGACTAATGGCCTTGGAATTACTCGATAAATCGATATTGAAACATATAATAATATAGTAAGAAAAAAAAAATTTCACCGCAACTAAGTCTGCACTAAATTATATGTTTAAATAAGTAGCGGGTTCGAAGGAGAGTATCAATATACCTAAATATAGGAAAGTGGGAAAGAAGTTGGTAAAGGACGTACTTTATTATAAAATCGCAGCTCGGTGATTACCATGTAGATTCTTCTGGAGTGGGACGAAGTGTCAAGAGGCTGGGGGACGCCGCGCAGCGCATTAAAATATCGCGTCCTGCGTGTGCGCAGCCGGGCGATCTACACCATCTGGTATAGACCTGCATCTAAGCTGAATATTAGTGTACATGTGTCCTCTCCACTACTCAAAGGTTAGCTGGAAGAAATTCCTTGTAGGGATAAGCTCGCCTTTGTACATGTGTCTCTTCTGTGTATTGATAATTGTATTTGTGTTTTTTTTTTTCTGTACAATAAAGTGTTACTTACTTTACTTTATTAGTATACTCGTAGCTATAGGTATTGTTTTTGTTACTAACAAACACATCAAAACAGGGATTATCACACTAGTGACGGATTCTATGAAAAGGTCGTTTCTGCGTCAGTCCTCGGCATTTTCTTGCCCTTTCCCAACGTTATGTATGATCGTCAAGTTCAGAATGTAGAAGCAAATGTGGCTAAATGTAGATTTCAGAGGAAAAAAATACAAAAGAAAATAAAAATCGTTTTGCTTCCACCTAAGATGGAGAGAAAGTTTAGAGTATTTATTGCCTAAGATACATATCTCAATTACTTGGTAAAGGTCTCCCCTCAATCCATGTACGACTCTTTCCGAACCTCCGCAAGCTCTGCCTCCAGCTTGAGGTTGCCTCGCCTCCGCTTCGCTTTACGTCTGCTCCTGTGACTATCACTTGAGGTATTTGAAACAGTTTCGGCCCGCCGATCTCCCCTGCCGTGACAAATAGAATAAACAAAGCAGTCCCTCGGTCCACGTGAGCCGTGAGAACCCGCGGGCTACTTAATTAGGGCGCAGAAATGCGCCGCCGTCCGTCGCCGCTCGTTAACATGCCGTTGCCGGCTGACTAACGCGGCCCGTGAGGCGATCCCGGGCTGCAACGATACTGCTGAAATCATATGTGATACTTCACGTAATCTACTTCGCCTAAATAAGTGTCAACTGAATTTTCATAAATAGTTACTTGGGTTTTTCCCGTGAACTAGGTATCTTGTTACCCGGTGTAATTTTCTGTACCTTTAATAACGTGGATTTCTCCAGTTTAGTACATAAATTAATCAAAGTTATCAACGAACTTTACCATTTAACATTTAAGTAGCGGTTGCCTGGGACTTAGTCTTCGTTGTACTTCATTTAAAAGTACCGCCAGCTTTTCACGCCCTTAAGAGATGAGTTTGGAAAATAAGATATCGTGTATAATTTTCAAGCTCTCGAACTGTCTTCATCATACCAAATAAAACGGATTTTTCATATTTCTATTTAGCCTTGGATTGGACCCCGACAAATGACAATAGGAACTGAGGCAGACCAAAAAAGAGATGGCGGGATGATCTTGATAAATTCGAAGCAGGCTGGAGGCAGCTTGCCGAAAATCCTACGGAGAGGGAAAAGAGAGGCCTTTGCCCAGCAGTGGGACACAATAAAGGCAAATAGAAAATAGCCTTCGAAGCCTCCACTCCGGGGCAGTGAGTATTTTTTACGACTTATAGGCATATAATTAAAGCAATTTGAACTTCGCAATTATAAAGATAAGGTTTCCATTCCACCTATTCGTAAAACCTTTATGTTTACGGGCCATTAGAAACCTCAAAAATCAAACACAAATAAAAGGCTGTTTTACCCATACATATGTATTTTTAGGGTGCCATCTATTTGGCATAATTCTTTTTGTCTGAAACTGTTTACGCATAACAGGCTTCGCATAATTTATTTACGCCGAATCTTGACTTTGCCGAATTTTTATTAAGCATAATTCTTAATTGGCCGAATGTTTACCCGAATATTGTGTTGGCATAACGTTGACTTAGCCGAATTTTATTATGCATAATATTGTTTGGCATACTAGTAATTTAGCAGAATTTTGATAGGACGAAATATTGTCCGAATTTATGTCCGAAACAACATTGAATGTCCTTACATTACATTACAGCGCCAAAGTTCATATAAAATTGCTAGTCCGAAAATTGGAATTCCGAAAATGTATGTCATAAACGATTTTAGCTAAGTATAAAACTTTGTATGATATAATTTGTTCAACATACTTATCTTTATTAGATACAGTTCGGCAATGTACGGTGAGCGGTAACACCAAAGTTTGGAGCAAAGTCGACTCGCATAGGTTAGGTTAGGTTATTTTTTATAAAGAAAGAAAAAAAAAATTAAGTAAACGAAATTATCATTTAGTAAAAATCCCCCCTCTCTCTATTTAGATAATCATCGATGTTATACAGGACACTCATTTAATTCAATCGGCGAAAATAAAGGTATGCGAAAGTAGTTTTCGGCGTAACAAATTTCGGCGAAAGTAATGTTCTGCCTAAATAATATTCGGAATTCGAAAATTATGCGTGAATACTATTCGGCGTAAATAGATTATGCATAATAGAATTCGACGAAAAATCGTTATGCGAGATTAGTTTCGGCGTAAACACTATTATGCCTATACTGATTATGCAAAATCGAATTCTGCCAAAAAAAAATATGCGTAAACAAGGGGAACCGTATTTTTATTAAGTAATCGCTAAGTATTTATTTCGGCACAAACTAAAATGCTTACAATAAAAATTTAACTAAAAATAAGAACTAAAAATAACATATAAATAAAAAAATTGGCACAGATCAGTGTCGCTCGGCAAGGTTCTCAAAAGGCTGGCAACATTGCATTAAAAAAAATTGATTAATAAATTTTTATTAAGTACTTTTATCACTTTCCTGTTGTAAAAAGGTATATAATGTAACATTTAGGCGGCGTTGTCGGATGAGCTTTTAGAAGCTAGGTACGTACGTACGTATACCTTACCTACAGTTAATTTTGGTCACATGAAGGTTATGTTTTGAATTCGAGACAATTACACCTTCCTACTAAAGCAAATGTTTTGACGACGTCAAAGGCGGGATCGTCCGTAATTACAATACTTGTGTGTTTTCTTAACGAGTCGCGTAAATTATTACTTATTCTGTGGTAGAGCGTGAGTATAAAGCTTAGCATTAACATAATGAGGGACGAAGCAGGGCAGGTG
>OZ020288.1:17500-70631 GCA_963971205.1 Aethes cnicana | reverse complement strand
AGGACAGCGCCCGCCGGGCCCGACTGTCGTTGATATTTATTGTGAACGAGTGTTGTCGCGATTGTAAATATGTATTTTTGTAAATAATGTTAAAGAGAGTGTATTTGTATGTTTCGCAATGATGGAGCGACCGAGGTCATATATTTTTGTAAAATAAAAGGTTGTATGTTGAAATTTAAAAAAATGTTGCATTAAATTGCTACTGAGTTATTCTTTGTTTCATTAATTTTCATTTTATTTATAAGGTTCCCCAACAGATTCGAAACCATAGAGAAAGAAAAGAAACAATATATATTTTTAATTTTTTAATTTTTAATTTTAATTTTAATTTTATTTATTCGGAAAACTTACAGCTATTTACATTTTGCTATAATACGCTTTCTATGGGTAAATCTAAGCCATTTACAAGTTTTCACAGATGAGAATATATAAGTGAAAATCCAATAACAGGCAAACACAGTTTACACATTAAAAATCGCGTCGCAGTATGAAATGATAACTCAATAAGTCATGAAATTAAACTAAATAATACAAAAATTAACTTAAATGAAATTTATCTACACGCATATCATAAACCGCGTATCATAAATGATGCGTTCAAAAACTGCAAATTATGACCAGCATTAAGATAAACTGTTTAGTTAGAAAAGATTTCTGTCTTAGACAAGGGCATCCCACCGACGACTGTCGCATGGGACCTTGTCGCGAGTGTAAAAAGAGACACAACAGTCTTCTACACGAGCCATCGACGGTCAATAATGCTAGCATTGTGACCCAAGCAACGTCCATGGCTCATTTTTCTCAGCAAAATAATGAAATAGTTCACGGCGCCTGATGGATTTTGAAGGCAATATTTCGTAGTTCGTAGCGCGTGGCGAAGCTGGATGACAATTTCTTATGTGTAAAAATGCTCTATTAGCTGTATTAGACCATCGAATTCGATTTTCTAATAGCATTCAAATTTCGAACAGCAATTCCCGCCTATATTCTTCAGTCAGACAAAGCGAAAACCCAATTCAAATGTCGGCTCTATTTAGTCTATGCTATTTGAAAATCGAATGTGAGACACTGACGTATTCAACTCGCCGCCATTGTGAAAAGATTTTGAAGAATCTTAGAAAAATTATAAAATGAGTGTAGATAAATTTGTGTATGTAACTGTACATAATGACGGCTCGTTTTATAAATCCCCACTCGTGTTTTAAGGACCTTTGTTATGTGGCAGTTGGATAAACTATAATAATAGTAGTTAAATAATGTGTGGCTTTAAAACACGAGTATCATAAATGTTTAAAAACTGTCTACAATGGCGGCAATTCGAAAACGTCAGTGTCACACATTTGATTTTCATTTTAAAGTATATATAGACACGCGGTAGCGTGTCAAGCCAAGTTCAAGTTAACAGAACTGGCGAGCAGAACCGTATGTTATTATAAGGTTAGGTTAGGTTAGGTTTGAGGAAAATTTTCGGGTGACGGATATCTTTGTTCGAGTTTATCTCAGCATCGGTGATCTTTTCGGAACTCTTTTCTTTGCTTTCTTTTTGTGCGCTTCTCGCTTTAATTTTTGTCATTTTTTCGGGATTCCTAGCTTCTCTAGATCCAAAGTTATTCATTTTTTGCTTCAAAATTTTTAGTTGCGTCCAAGTGTTGGTACCAACTTATCGTTTTTGGCCTTTTCAAAATTCATATCTTCTTTTTCTTTCTCTTTTCTTGGTGTTTTACTTCTGAACTCACCAAAACTTTCATTCATTTCTATTTTACATTTCCAATCGTATTATAAACATCTTTAACCTTTTATAATTTCCTTAACTTTACAATCATACTGGTGACTTAAAACTACCTTAATATAGTTTTTTTTTAAATTAAGATTAAAACTATTTCTGTATTAACTTATATTTATTATTACTTTTATCAATGGTTAACATTACCCAATTACTTATTTCCAAAACCATTTTTCTCATTCATTTCTATTTTACATTTCCAACCGTATTATAAACATCTTTAACCTTTTATAATTTCCTTAACTTTACAATCATAGTGGTGACTTAAAACTACCTTAATATATATATATATATATATATATATATTTCCTCCATGTTATAAAGGTACAAGCGCAAGAATGGCGCGCGCCCCCAAAACGGCGCAGGCGCCAAACGCGGAGTACGAGCAAAAAACGGCGCAGGCACTGAAAATGGCGCACACACCAGAAATGGCGTTCGCATCAAAAATGGCGCACGCGCCAAAAACGGCGCAGGCACCGAAAGTGGCACCAAAACAATACTTAACTTATCTTAACTTATTATCCTAATTAACTAAAACAAAAACAAAAATAAACGAGTTATACTAGTTTAGGGTGCAGGGGCCGGGAGAAGACGCCGGCGCCAGAAGCGGCGCAGCGCCAAAATTGGCGCAAGCGCCCTGGATGGGTTGGGCGTCAGGATCGGCGCAGGCCCACTCGTCCCACGTCCTACTCTGGTGTGCCTAGCAACCAGCCAGGATTCACGCTACTGGCTTTCCTTAAAAAGCAATCAATCAATCAATCAATCAATCATTTATTCAGCAAATTGGCCACATAGGGGCACTTTTACACGTCAGAAAAGAATTTACTAGCGCTTCCTAGACCCATTGCTTGAGAAGAAGCGCCGCAACAAACTCAAGCAGAAGGCCTTTTTTCAAAATTTACACATAGTTATAACATTTACATTACATGTATAAAATATACATATCGGTACGTACTACAATTACATTGCAGGGATGTATAGTCCCTAACTTAAACTTAAATCTAAGATCTTAGAGATGTATAGTCTCCAAGGGTCCAGAAAAAAAAAATATTATGGAGATGGCCTCCATTGTCAAATAAATATAAATTCCATAGATGTCGACAGTCTCAAAATGTCAATAAATAATGAAATACATCATGTATAAAAGAGTTCATTAATACATGTCAATAAGAACATGATGAGGTCTCTCGCTTAAAATGTTTGACTTAGTAATATATTTAAAGCTAATGATTATTTTTAAACGTTCTTGCAAGCATGAACAGACCGGACCCCACAGACAGCACCCGTTCACGAGCGTGACGCGTATCTCAGCCATCGCCTCCCTCAACCAATTCTTAGGGAAGGTGGCGACCCGATCAACGACGCCGCTGTAAGCAAGGACCTTAAAGCGAGCATGACATGCTCCAGCTGCTGGACAAATTTGGTAGTGAAAGAAAAAAAAAAAAATTTGCCCAGCGAGACACATATCATGTTACTAGTCAATAATAATAACCTAAACAGTTGGCTTAAAAGGATTCTTATCATCTAAAAAGTCATTCACCGAATAATATGCCTTCTTTAAAAGGCGGCACTTAATGAACGACTTGAACTTTTTAAATGGCATATTAGCAACATCAGAAGGCAATTTGTTATAAAATCGTATACAGTTCCCAACAAACGAAGAGCTCACTTTACGAAGACGGTAACCAGTAACAAAAAGTTTATCCTTATTCCTAGTGTTAAAATTGTGAACATCACTGTTATTGGGAGGTCTCAGGGCTCTTGGGCAGAGCGGAAGTGGGCTATCCGTTTTTATGCAGCCATAAAGACTGAAAATCTGCTCCGTCTCTGACCCAAGGCCCCTCCCATGCCTAGTGCGGAAGTGGCGGAGCAAGTGCCGGCTTTTGGTGAAATACCCACAGAACGTGCACTGTTGACCCGTCGGGGCCTTTTGTTTTGTTGGTCGGGTCGAAGTGGGTCGGGCGACACATGTTCCTGTGGCAACGGCTGGCTCGCCATCCATAGCTTCGTCTTCATCTTCTTCGTCTTCGTCTGGGACGTAAGAAGTTCCCAAATCGCCCCCTGCATAAATGCTGGGGTCCCCCTCGCTCCGCTCGCTCGGGGGTTCCTCCTGCGTCTCCAGCAACCCCTGCGTTCTCGGTCTCAGCGACATCGGTGTAGTATCGGGCCTGTAAAGTCTTCATAGTTTGTCGTTCCTTGTAGGGGTATCTACTGGAACTTCCCAGCTTGAGGCCGAGTTTGTAGTTGTGACTACCTCAATGTCCCCGCCACAGTCAGGGTCTCCCTCGCCGTCTTTTGGGAGAGTCTGGGGGCCCCTATGCGAGTCGTCCTTGGCTAGTATGCCACCAATTGGGGGCGTCAGGATCATGTCAGCTATGGTCCGAGTCGGTATCTATTTGGGCGGCGTGAGAAACAGGGGCTCCGGAGGCTTCCTCCATCCGATCTTCACTTTCCCTCAGACCGCCAGTGCCAAGTCCGTCTGGGCTCCCCCGCCATTCCGATCCTCTGAGTAGTGACATTATCAACCGCAGTTCGCGGTAAACCCCCTCATGGGCCCCGTCCTCCTGCCCGAGGACCAGGTTGAGGAGGTTTAAAAGGTACTGCAATGCCGCCAAGAGTGCGTTGGTTAACCTTCTCGCTTGCTCCTGGAGGGCCGCAAACTCCTCCTGGCAGTGTGTGCAGACCATCCTGTGAAACCAAAATAGTTTAATAATTTCCTTATATAGCTACAGCTCCGTTAGCTCGAGCAACTCTAACTACTACCTTTTCAGCAAAGTTTATGAAGTAAGGTCGGGTTAACTTATCCTCCACCAAACTAATGTAGTTAGAAGGTTCGATTGCTGTCCCTATCCTGCACTCGACCTCCAGCCTATCGTATTCAATGCAATCGAGGGCAATGCGAGAGTACGTGTGTTATGTTTTCGACAGACTGGTTGTCGCAACCAGCAAAGGGGAGATTCCGCAAGCTTGAATCTATGGAGATACTGACGAAAACCACCATGTCCCGTAAAGATTTGGGCAATGATGTTGGAATTACTTGTGTCCATAAAAGATTTGCGAGCCTTCCTCACGTCGTCGAAAAAGAGCCTGGTGGTGGAGCCCGTGTCTGCGTTCGCATACCTGTCTTGCCACGCTTCAAGGGTGCAGGTTCGTATAGCACGTTTAGCGTATGACAGGGGAGTGGTGAGAGCAGCGGCACCTGTCAGGTTGGAGGTGCCGACGTCGGCGGCGGTGGTAATCACCCGAAAATCTGGGAGTACCGCCTCCTATCTCGACATTATGAGGAAGGAGTGCACCGTTAACTTGGAGGAGATGGGCATTACCCACGTAAATACCCGCAGGTCGGCTACCGGGGCTCGCTTAATTGAGGTCCCCGGAAGCGCCGACGGGGCCGCGGCGGATGCGTTGGCCGACAAGCTGGAGGGGATGATTGGGGACTTGGCCGATATCACGCGGCCGACTAAGTTAGCGGAAATAAAGATCTCCGGGCTGGACGAGACGGTCAGCCTGGAGGTCATAGAGCAGGTCGTCATGGCAAAGGGGGAGTGTCGTAAGGAGCAGGTGAAGTTGGGCTCCATCCGCTTTACGGGGTCCGGCAGTGGGGCGATCATAGCCCGGTGCCCGATCGCCTCGGCCCAAAGAATTGTGGCGTTGGGGCAAGTAAAGATTGGATGGTGTCTGACCCGCGTGGAGGCATTGAAGCCGTTGCCCATGCGTTGCTACAAATGCATGGGCATCGGCCACACGAGAGCGCTATGTCCCTCCCCAGCGGACAGAAGCAATCTGTGCTATAGGTGTGGGAAGGAGGGGCACCTGGCAAAATCCTGCTCGGCGAACCCCTGTTGCTCAATCTGCCAGGCGGCAAAGAGACCAGCGGGGTACATCATGGGGGGTTCAGCTTGTAACCCCCCTAGTGTAAGAGGGATTGCGGTGAGGTTCGGGACTCAAGCACCCTCAACTCGTGAGGCTGCCCCCGAAGAGGGGGCTCATATGGACCACTAGTTGCCCATCTAGTGGTATAACTGGGATGTCAGATCTCTCCCCCCATGGCTTGGCTGAGTTGTGTACTGCACAGCTTGGTCAAGTTGTGTGTTACGGGGAGAGGTCCATTAGAGAGGATTGAAATGAAATGTTTATTTGCTGAATATGGTAAATACAGGTGGTTCTTAAGATTGAGGTTCACATATTCTACCGAAATTTCGGCGTGCAAATACGTATTACGTTTTAAAATTATACCTAATAACTATACATCATACCTACAAGTTATTCATTCAAGTATATAAGCATTCTTATAATACTTATTAAATACACAAGAGCTATTTTGCAGGAACTCATTGGTAGTGTAAAAACATTTTTCAATCAACCACTGGTGTAACGTTTTGCAGAACTGGTTTAACGGTAGTGAGCTGATATGAACAGGGATGGAGTTAAATACCAGTGATGCCATATAGTGACAGTTCTTGCGATACAATTGTAACCTAGGGCCGGGCATATCTAGAGGTAGAAAGGTCAGACTTCTCTTATTGTCATTATTTTTTACTTGAAATATTGATAAATTGCATTTTACAAACTTAGCTGTCTCGTAAATGTAAATACTGGGCAATGTTAACAACTTGTACTTCAAAAACAGTGGTCTGCAGGATTGAGTGCTTTTTAGACCCCAGATTGCTCTTAAGCACTTTTTTTGTGCTACAAAAACTCGATTTATGTCAGATGCGTTTCCCCATATGACAATTTGATACCTTAAAACCGAACATACATAAGCATGATAAGCGGTGATAGCTGTCTCAACTGAGTTGGTATTTTTAATTGTTTTCAACGCAAACACGAAACTATTAAGCTTACAAACGGTGTCTATATGATCATTCCAGGATAGATTTAGGTCGATATTAATCCCCAAAAACTTAATGTTATCAACCTGTTCAATGCTTTTATCCTCAAGACATATGTTAAGATTTATTTTCCTGGCTTGCTTAGTTCTGAATTGAACGAATTTAGTTTTGCTTACATTTATTTGAAGCTGATTGGCTTTCAACCATTGTACAATATTATTTAAAGCATTATTAAATGAGTTGGTGGTCTCCTTCTGCCAGTAGAAGGAGACAGTGGAGTGGGAGTGCGTAAACACCTTAACGCACTCCCCCCCTCGGCGTAGACGTAAAGCTGGTGGGTGAGGCCCCACACACGAAACAGCTCTCCAGGTCTGGGGGGGAGGGTTGCGCACTACAACTCTCTCCCCTCTTTGGCGCAGGTGCCCCAATTGGGGCACGCCGGGGGGCGAACGCGGTAGAATGTTCTCGATCCCGTGTCGCCCCCGTAACGGCTGGGAGGAAAAGTGCCGGTGTGGTTTTAGTGGGTATGCCTCGTCTCCTTTCCCCACTCGGGGGAGGGGGGGGCGAGGAGAGCCCCACATATCCCCCCATTATGGCCAGCCTCGGGCCGGGGGGAATGCATAAGGAGAAAAAAAAAAAAAAAAAGTTAGGTTAGGTTAGGTTGGGGCGCCAGGTCGGATAACCTGGTTAGGTTAGGTTAGGTTAGGTTTTTTTCTGTCTACCTCCAACATGATCGGAGCCTATTTTTGCTTGTTTACGTTCATACCAGTTCACGCTTTTGCTACTTCTCGTACTTTCATTCTTCATACTGAAGTATGTTCAGAGAGATAAACACCATGATATTGGTATAGCGTTTATTGTATCTCCAAAAGGAATACTTAATAATAAATAGCGTTACAAAGAATATATACTTTCTAAAAGTGTTAACTTAAGCAATACGTGTTTTATGTCGCGGTAAACTAAGAAGCTACTGTAAAACTATGAATTGAGGCATACACTACACCTCCCTGGAAAAGTACCCTTCACCCCCCCGGTGGCGAAGAAAACGACAACACATATTACTTAAAGTTTCAACATAGCTTACTATCTAAAGAAAAAAAAACATTGAATTTTACTCAATACAAAAATTAAACATTGAACAGTCTAGTGTTATTCTTATGTATAACATATTCTTTACGATTTTTCAAAATTTTTACATTTGGTGGAATTTATTCCACAACTTCATATGGTCCGTTAAAAACATTGTCTAACTTATTTCCTACTTGATTCTTAATTAAAATTAAATCACCTTTATTATATGTAATCGGATTTGCCCTTTTATCATAATAATCTTTTTGCTTACTTTTACATTCCAACAAATTATTTTTAGCATCTGTAATTGCATTTTGAAGTCTAAATTTTAATTCTAAAGGATAACTTTCGTGATTGTACAATGGTTCTACAATACTATTTAAATTATTAGGTAAATTACATGGTTTTCCAAACACTAATTCGAATGGACTATATTTTGTCTCTGAGTGTACTGTGTTGTTAAATGAAAAACACCAAAACGGTAACCAAGTGCTCCAATCAGTCTTATTATTGTTACATTGGATGCGGAGGTAAGCTCCTAGACTTTTATGCGTATTCTCAACTCCACCTAAGGTTTCATGATGGTAAGCAGTTGAATTCAGTTTTCTGATATTCAATAAGGTGCAAATTTCAGACATAACTGATGACATGAACTCTTTTCCTTGGTCGGTAATTATTTCATTCGGAATGCCATAACGTAAAATAAAATTATTCACTAATAATCTAGCTACTAATTCACTCTCCTTTTTATCTATTGGGTAAGCTTCTACATATTTATTTAAATTACATTGTATAGTTAAAATATATCTATTACTATAATTATCTACGTCTATTGGGCC
Organism: Aethes cnicana; assembly: GCA_963971205.1. Classification (NCBI taxonomy): domain Eukaryota; kingdom Metazoa; phylum Arthropoda; class Insecta; order Lepidoptera; family Tortricidae; genus Aethes; species Aethes cnicana. The sequence continues at coordinate 62,106 of OZ020288.1, read as the reverse complement.
CATTATATCTAAACTTATTCTTTCAAATGCACTACTCGGCGTTGTAGTTATAACCATAGGTTGTCGAACATGTCTATTAGCATGTTTTTGTATTTGACAACTTTTACATTTTTTGACGTAATTATTGACGTCATTAGTCATTCCTGGCCAAAAGTAATATCTTTTGATATTATTCAACATTCTGTTTACCCCAGCATGACCACTGGTAGGTAACAAATGGAAGTCATTTAATATAACTATTTGTGTATCTCTATCAGTGACTCTGGTTACATCTTTCGTAACAAGAAACCTAGGTATTTTTCCTTTTAAATTAGTTATTTCTTTCAACAAGTACTTTACGTAATATTGGATATCCTTTTTCTTTATAATAACGAGCTCGTTTATATCTAACTTGTTGCATAAAGTTTGTAATTCTCTCGCTAACACACTTACGGTCGATAACGATCGAGACATTACAACTACAGCGGATTTATCAGGTACAAATATACACTGACCGCTATCACTAGCTACTCTATCTAGCTTTTCAATACTTTTCAGATAATTTTTAACTGGGGAAAGAACTAGTTCTATACAGTCTTTTGGTCGTTGGAGAATTTCCACTACTCCGGGTTGATCAGGCCTGGAAGTTGTGGGAATGTCTCTTTGAGGTAAGTCAGTCGTGTCGGCGTCTACTTGATAAGTGTCCATTCTTCGCTCTTGATTTCTTTTCTGATTATTTCTTAACAATTTTCTTCATTCTTCTATCTCGATTTTTGATATTGGTTCTTCTTCATTCTTCTAATATTAAAATCTTCCGATGTTCTTCATTATTGCCGTCAGAAAAATCAGTCTTCAGTTTTTATTATTGAAAAAAAAAAATCTTCTGTGCTTCATTATCTTGAGATAGTCTTGAGCTCCAATATTCGTTTTTAGGCAAGGTCGCCATGAAGTATGTTCAGAGAGATAAACACCATGATATTGGTATAGCGTTTATTGTATCTCCAAAAGGAATACTTAATAATAGCGTTACAAAGAATATATACTTTCTAAAAGTGTTAACTTAAGCAATACGTGTTTTATGTCGCGGTAAACTAAGAAGCTACTGTAAAACTATGAATTGAGGCATACACTACAATACGTTTCTTTCTTACATTCGTCACCTTACTTGCAATATGGGTGGGATGCCCATCTACGCTGTAGTATCTAATTCTCTTTCTTTTATTTATTTAATGGGGTTAACACGGAACACTTCGATTTATTAACTTGACTACAACATACTTTTCTTAATCTACTTATGATCTATTACATTTCACATTTATCTTTTAATTTTTTACATCTAACACATACTTGAATTTCTTAAGGCGGGTCCACATTTGTGACAAACCGCCGAACCGAACACTGTGACGTCGCCGCGGACTTGTTACGTATAGTGTGGACGGGTGAAAGTTTGCATCGGATCGGACGCTGGTGGTAGCTCCGTGACCGTGACAAAGCCCGATGTCTGTAACGATAGTGTGGACGGCATTTGTTACGCGTACAAATGTCCTCTACAACCGATGAATGCCATTTTGAAACTTCAACCAAGGCAGTCATGTCGTTTCAATGCCTCGTATTAATACTTAAATTAAATATCTATCAACACAAATTGCCACTCAACTACCTTCAATGTATTGTTGCAATGATTTCGCGGGTACGTGCGAGGGGCGGGGGAGCGGGTGTTGTCTTGTCAAGACGACCGTGCATTCGCCCGATCCATCAATCCCGTGTAGGTACCAGCCTGATGACACGCGTGCTTGTACGCGTGACAAAAATCGCAGTGTGGACCTCTCCCGCACACCGAGACAGTACCGAACATCCTTTGAAAAAGACCGACTTTGGATGGATCGGCCCGTACCCCGTGTCATTTGACCGTAACAAAACCAAAACATCGTCCACATTTATCACAACCACATTGTGGGAGTACGTACAATGTTTGGCTGTATGGATATTTTGTTTGGAGATTTGAACGGATAACTGATCGTAACATTTGTTCGTGTAACAAATTCCGTCCACACTATCGGTACAAACTCCCGAGTCTGTCACGGCCACGGTGTTCGGTTCGGCGGTTTGTCACAAATGTGGACCCGCCTTTAGTTTCTACTTATACTTTTATTTTAAACTATTGCTTATTATTCTTATATTTTAATTTCCATATTATTAGCATATACCTTTCTCTAATATTACTTATAATATCATGAAAGCATATCTTCATACTGTCTTGTTGATTTTTATTTACTTTATTGACTATTTTACTGCAATACTTTAAGAACTTTTCTTTGAAGTTTCGCTTTACACATAGAGTTCCTTGCGTCGACCTACACATTGACAATAGCTCGGCCTGATAAGCTGTGCCACAGTTGCTGAGAGCAGGCTCAGGGGCTATGATTTCGGACTCGCTATTCCATATTGATAGTGTGGAGACTGGCCGAGTACAATCGGTTAGTTGACACATTCTCTTCCAAAAATAGGTAGTTTTAAGCGTAGTGTGTTTTGTTTAATATTTTTAGTCTTTTGCTATCGCTTGTAAAGTGTGCATCTCTCAAAATATAATATCAATTCAACTTAAAATCTATTATTCCTTAGTTAGACAGTATTAGGGCAGTAATAGGGCCAGTCTTCAAGAGTTAGATATTTTAATAAGCTAGACATCGTCTTCGTGTCTTCGGATTCCACCGCTGATCTCCGTGTCTGCAGCATCTACCTGAGCTAACATCAACCCCCCGCCACATTTGGTGGAGGCGCGCTCGGTGGAAAGGAGAACATCTACATTTGGTGGACGCGCTCTCGGTGGAAAGGAGAACATCTACATTTGATGGAGCCGTTCTCGATGGAAGGAAGAACACGCGCGGAACGAGAAACAATCGGCAATGAAATGGATGTCGCGCTCTTGAAGATGATGGTGAAGCGCTTTCAAGGATGATGTTGATGGAATGGACAACCACATGGCGAAAAACAGGGTTGTACCGATTTTATTTGTACTAATCAAAATTTTCATCCATTGTCATATGCACCACGTTCATTTTTTTAAAGAAAATGGCTGCCCCATAAGAATCACAATAATTATTTTTATCAATATTTTACTGTCCTTTTGCTACATTACAAATAATAACGATAGATTCAAGAGGAATAATGTAATATTATTATATTTTTTTATAATTTTAAATAAATTCACTTCGATCACTTTTCTGGAGCAAGAATCCGTTGGAGCAAATCACGGACTATTCTTCATGCTGCGTCAGGAACGATAGATTTCTTCTTCAAAGTTCTCTTATTTGTGATCATAATTTTTCTTCTTATTATTACGTATTTCTCCAAAATATTTCTTTATTCGTGAAAGGCAGGTAAAATTTTCTATACTCGCAATGTTTATTTTATATTGAATATAGGTAATTACTTTTATAATAACGTTTATTTTGATATATGATTGACTTTGTCATATTTCAAAACATTTCTCATTAATATTTTATATGGCTTAGGTAGGTTAATATTTTCATTCATAGAGCAAATAGTTCGTAGGTATTGTGAATGAAGGATAAATAAATAAAGTTTGTGATAGGATGTTCGTGAATAGAAACCTTTATGGCGAATTTTGTAGTTGTCATTTAAAAAGATTTCGAATGAAGAGTAAATCTTTGACATGACGTTGTGACATATTTGTCAAATGATAATAAATGGTTTTATATGTAAACAAATACTCATGAATTAAATAATGTCGTAATGAATATGAATAGGTAGGAAGTTTTTATATTAATTGGAGATAATTGAATATGCAGTGCTTGAATAGGTGGGAGTTTTATAGTGGTTGAAAGGTGGTACTTAGAGTATATAGAAGTATTGAGGTTGAGGTAGCAATGATTATCATCGGTTGTGATAAAAGTGGGTGTAAGTTGTTGTGTTGTGTTTTTGGTGTAAGATTTTCGTGATGGCGGAACCAATCACAACTCAATCTATGCCATAGGCTTTTGAGGGGGCTTCATTGCTTACCAGTGGATAGGGTATGTTGTTGCAGAATCCGAAGCTGATATGCATTTGCATGATTTCTTTATATCGAAAATATTACGTCTTGCTTAGGTTTTGGTATTATGTAGGAATTAGTGTAGTTACGCAGTTAGGTATATGCAGCGAAGATGTTGATGTATGTAATGTATATAGATAATGTAGATAGTGTATCTGTATATATAAAAGGCAAAGGTGACTGACTGATGTATAAACGCCCAGGCCAAACCCGTGAAGCTAGAAACTTGAAATTTCGCACACGTATTCCTCTTATGACGTAGGCATCCACTAAGGAAGGATTTTTCAAAATTCAACTCCCAAGGGGGTGAATTAGGGGGTGAAAGTTTTAGATAAACGCAAAGGCCACACCCCTAGGGATACAAACTCGAAATTTCGCACACGTATTCTTCTTACGACGTTGGCATCCACCAAGGAAGGAATTTTCAAAATTCAACCCCGAAGGGTGTGAATTAAGGGATGAAAGTTTTAGATATACGCAAATGCCAGACCCTTAGGGCTACAAACTTGAAATTTCGCACACGTATTCCTCTTATGACGTTGGCATCCACCAAGAAAGGAATTTTCAAAATTCAACCCCCATGGGGGTGAAATAAGGGATGAAAGTTTTCATAAAACTTTTTATTCCTTGGACATATTTGCATAAAATTTCATACGAATTGAGTGCGGCAAAAAAAATGAGTAACATAACTCAGAGTTTTCTAAAATTCAACCCTTAAGCGGGTAAAATAGGGGGTGAAAGTTTTAGATAAACGCAAAGGCCACACCCCTAGGGCTACAAACTCGAAATTTCGCACACGTATTTTTTTTACGACGTTGGCATCCACCAAGGAAGGAATTTTCAAAATTCAACCCCAAAGGGTGTGAATTAAGGGATGAAAGTTTTAGATATACGCAAAGGCCAGACCCTTAGGGCTACAAACTTGAAATTTCGCACACGTATTCCTCTTATAACGTTCGCATCCACCAAGAAAGGAATTTTCAAAAATCAACCCCTATGGGGGTGAAATAAGGGATGAAAGTTTTCATAAAACTTTTTATTCCTTGGACATATTTGCATGAAATTTCATACGAATTGAGTGCGGCAAAAATAATGAGTAACATAATTCAGAGTTTTCAAAAATTCAACCCTTAAGCGGGTAAAATAGGGGATGAAAGATTTAAATAAACGCACAGGCCAAACCCTTCAGGCTACAAACTTAAAATTTAGTACACGTATTCCTCTTATGACGTAAGCATCCACTAAAAAAGGATTTTTCAAAATTCAACCCCCAAGGGGGTGAAATAGGGGGTAAAAGTTTTAAATAAACGCAAAGGTTGGCCTTAAGGCTAGAAACTTGAAATTTCGCACACGTATTCCTCTTATGACGTTGGCATCCACCAAGAAAGGAATTTCAAAATTCAACCCCCAAGGGGGTGAAATAAGGGATGAAAGTTTTCATAAAACTTTTTATTCCTTGGACATATTTGCATGAAATTTCATACGAATTGAGTGCCGCAAAAATAATGAGTAACATAATTCAGAGTTTTCTAAAATTCAACCTTAAGTGGGTAAAATAGGGGATGAAAGATTTAAATAAACGCACAGGCCAAACCCTTCGGGCTACAAACTTAAAATTTAGTACACGTATTCCTTTTATGACGCTGGCATCCACCAAGGAAAAAAAAAATCAAAATTCAACCCCCAAGGGTGTGAATTAAGGGGTGAAAGTTTTAGATAAACGCAAAGGCCAGACCCTTAGGTCTATAAACTCGAAATTTCGCACACGTATTCCCCTTATGACGTTGGCATCTGCCAAGGAAGGAATTTTCAAAATTTAACCCCCAAGGGTGTGAATTATGGGGTGAAAGTTTTAGATAAACGCAAAGGCCACACCCCTAGGGCTACAAACTCGAAATTTCAAACACGTATTTTTTTTACGACGTTGGCATCCACCAAGGAAGGAATTTTCAAAATTCAACCCCAAAGGGTGTGAATTAAGGGATGAAAGTTTTAGATATACGCAAAGGCCAGACCCTTAGGGCTACAAACTTGAAATTTCGCACACGTATTCCTCTTATAACGTTCGCATCCACCAAGAAAGGAATTTTCAAAAATCAACCCCTATGGGGGTGAAATAAGGGATGAAAGTTTTCATAAAACTTTTTATTCCTTGGACATATTTGCATGAAATTTCATACGAATTGAGTGCGGCAAAAATAATGAGTAACATAATTCAGAGTTTTCAAAAATTCAACCCTTAAGCGGGTAAAATAGGGGATGAAAGATTTAAATAAACGCACAGGCCAAACCCTTCAGGCTACAAACTTAAAATTTAGTACACGTATTCCTCTTATGACGTAAGCATCCACTAAAAAAGGATTTTTCAAAATTCAACCCCCAAGGGGGTGAAATAGGGGGTAAAAGTTTTAAATAAACGCAAAGGTTGGCCTTAAGGCTAGAAACTTGAAATTTCGCACACGTATTCCTCTTATGACATTGGCATCCACCAAGAAAGGAATTTCAAAATTCAACCCCCAAGGGGGTGAAATAAGGGATGAAAGTTTTCATAAAACTTTTTATTCCTTGGACATATTTGCATGAAATTTCATACGAATTGAGTGCCGCAAAAATAATGAGTAACATAATTCAGAGTTTTCTAAAATTCAACCTTAAGTGGGTAAAATAGGGGATGAAAGATTTAAATAAACGCACAGGCCAAACCCTTCGGGCTACAAACTTAAAATTTAGTACACGTATTCCTTTTATGACGCTGGCATCCACCAAGGAAAAAAAAAATCAAAATTCAACCCCCAAGGGTGTGAATTAAGGGGTGAAAGTTTTAGATAAACGCAAAGGCCAGACCCTTAGGTCTATAAACTCGAAATTTCGCACACGTATTCCCCTTATGACGTTGGCATCTGCCAAGGAAGGAATTTTCAAAATTTAACCCCCAAGGGTGTGAATTATGGGGTGAAAGTTTTAGATAAACGCAAAGACCAGACCCTTAAGGCTACAAACTTAAAATTTAGCACACGTATTCCTCTTATGACGTAGGCATCCAGTAAGAAATGATTGTTCAAAATTCAAACCCCAAGAGGGTGAAATAGGGGATGAAATTTTGTATTAAACTTTTTATTTCTTCAACATACTTGCATGACATTTCGTATGAATTGAGTGCGACCAAAATAATGAGTGACGTATTTCAGCGTTTTCTAAAATTGAACACCTAAGAGGGAAAAATAGGGGATGAAACTTTTAAATAAACGCACAGGCCAAACCCTTAGAGCTAGAAACTTTTCTCACGTATTCCTTTAATGACGTAGGTATCAACTAAAAGATTTTTTCAAAATTTGTAATGGTTATAAGCTTCCATGGTACTTCCATGTTCCGTTAAAAGGCTAACTTAAAATATTTTATAAGAATTAGTATTTGTTAGGGTTCCGTACCTCAAAAGTAAATACGAACACGTAGCGGTGTCAATTTGGAATTTAAATTAATCTAGCCGTTGCCCGCGGCTTCGCCAGTGTTTTACTTTTTTGCATACTCGATGATATTATGCATATACATAGTTATAGTTATAGAAGTATTGAAAAAAACGGGTTTGACCAGTATAAAACCCGTTCCAATAGAAATATCGGGATAAAACTATCCTATGTTATTCCCGGGATCTCAAACTATATCCATTCCAAATTTCATCCAAATCGGTCCAGTGGTTTCGACGTGAAGGAAGGACAAACAAACACACTTTCACATTTACCAACTGCAAATAATAAGTTTTTAATGGTAAACTTACAATTTTAATTTCTTCCAAGTTTGTATGGAACCCTCGCCTCGGTGCGCAATACAACGTAATTGAACGATTTTTTTTAAAATTAAACCTCAAGCGCAGGGCTTGAAACCGGTTTTTGCCCCCATACAAATAAACCGGTTTGCTTATCGTTCTTTCGTTTACTATTTCATGTTTAATAAGGCTATAAAATAATACGAAGTAATAACCTAAATACACTATGGAGTTCCACATAAAGAGTATAAAATAATTCTAAATATATGGCGATTTCGGGGTTTTTTTAATTAACCGGTTACAAGCCCTGCTCAAGCGTGCAAATATCGTGCAAATGCCCGCTCAATGCACTCAGTGTGTTTTGCTGGGCGAAGAGGCAGCAACTTCAAGTCAGTCATCGCATGTTGCTCTAAATTAAGTATGTATTCTTTTATTTATGTTCTTAGTGAGATATGTTAAGGAAATAACAACAACTATTGTTATTTAGCCAATATTTATATTTATTTATAAGTAATTCTTTGTTAATTTCTGTTTTATCTCCAATAAATAAATAAATAAAATTTGGCTCAAGATTGTTCCGTGGGGAAGAATTTTTCGCCCATTTCAAAACATTTTCCACTGCCCTCCATCGTCATTCGTTAAATGGAACTTCACACATAAGTAAACTTAGAGGTGCGAGCCGGAATCGAACCCCCTATTCGGGAGGGAGACAAATCCAAAAAATCAAAGATCATCGAAATCGGTTCAGCCGTTCTTCAGTTATAAATGGTGTAACTAACACAACTTTGTTTTATAGATATATCACTACATATTATAAAACAAAGTCCCCCGTCGCGTCTGTCTGACTGTCTGTCTGTCTGTCTGGATGTTCGCGATAAACTCAAAAACCACTGAACGGATTTTAATGCAGTTTTCACTAACAGATAGAGTGGTTCCTGAGCTGAGGCAGGTTTTAGTATATACTTTGTTATAGTTTTCTGTAAATTCGATGAAATACGACGATGTTAGTTCAAGTTGGCGGATAAAATCAAGCCGGCTGGGAGCTTTCATCGAAAACGCTGCCTAACCCCTTTGAGGTATAACACAACAATGTATGGAAGAATTGTTTCTCTTATTAAGGTCTACAAAAAAGTCCGCGATGGTATAGGTCTATCTTCTAAGGATAGCTTACTTTACCCATTTTAATTACTAAAAAAATGGTCCCATATAAAGTGTGATTTGGAAAGAAAGCTATTTAGAGGGATACAGTATTAATCATTTTAAATACAATAGTTACCTTAAGCATTTCATGGACTTTATGATTGCCATTTACACCATGCAATTCAAATGAATATCTTTGGGAGTTATCGAAGAAACAAAAAGTTCCCAGGAGAAAATAAATTCTGCGCCTGCCCGCAGCGGCGCATAGAGCTCGCGGGAGCATAATAACCGAATTCCACGCGGGCGAAGCCGCGGGTTAAAGCTAGTAGTGTATAATTAGTGAGAATTTCTTGATGTAGAAAGCGTAACCTGTGTGTAGAATGTGTATATATGTGTCTTTTATAATTATTAGGATAATGATTTTTTTCTTTCAGTGTCATAGTGAGTTTATTCTTAGTGTTTTTCTTTTATAGGCTATTGTATCGAGCACATTGCCTAATGAATTTAAATAAATAAATGGCAATGATTAGTTATTAATAAACGGTTTCATAATAATATTTATGATACCGCTGTCATAGTCAGTAATAAATAAACATAGAGATCCCTTTTTAATTATTTTTCATTTTTTTTTTAAATAACTGTCAGCTGCCTTTGTGTTCAAACAAATTAATTAATTTTAATTATTTTTTTTCTCTCTCTTTAGAACCTGCCTAGCTATGATTTATAATATGTTGCTTAAAGACCATGCTCACACCTTTGTTTTTTTCATGTGCTGTCACCGTGGCGATTTGTGGAAGTTACTCTACGACCGTGTCTTCGAGGTATATCCATGGGCGGGCAGACGACCCCTCATATGTAAGGGACTGCACCCCATGGATCGCCAAGAAGAAAATGTTTAAAATATATTTGTGCGGTCGCTCGTTTGCTTTAAAGCTTACCTTTAAAAGAAAATTATGTGACTTCCGCAAGTCTGTAATTTTTTATTGCAAGGAGAGGTTTCAAAGTTTACATAATTTAGCTTTTCGAAAAATATTGTGTCAGGTTAGGATAGTCCGTTTATTGATTATTGCGGTCCGTTTTTTTTTTAATGTTTTTTTTTTAGGCCGAAATCCACCTTTTCTAATATTCATTATTGATTTAGATTTTCATTTAAGAGTGCTAAATATTTATAATGGATATGGATGGAAAGGTTGGTTATTCCTTACACAGGAACAATCTTAGTTTTGTAACATAAAAATCCGACATAGGTTAGGGCCGTCGTTAGCTAGGCGGTTCCTCGAAAGGGGAGGAGGGAAATGTGGAGACTGGCCGAGTACAATCGGTTAGTTGACACATTCTCTTCCAAAAATAGGTAGTTTTAAGCGTAGTGTGTTTTGTTTAATATTTTTAGTCTTTTGCTATCGCTTGTAAAGTGTGCATCTCTCAAAATATAATATCAATTCAACTTAAAATCTATTATTCCTTAGTTAGACAGTATTAGGGCAGTAATAGGGCCAGTCTTCAAGAGTTAGATATTTTAATAAGCTAGACATCGTCTTCGTGTCTTCGGATTCCACCGCTGATCTCCGTGTCTGCAGTGTGGCGGGGGGTTGATGTTAGCTCAGGTAGACTGAGCTAACATCAACCCCCCGCCACAATAGCGTTGCCCCAACCCCACCCCCGATCCCGCTTCCAACTTCATATGGTGAGGTTGCTTCTCGGATGTTTGGCTTCATCGTGTTGTTGCCTTGGGTGCCTTTAGCAGTATGCTACGGTGGATCTGGCCAGTTCATCCCACTTTCGACGCACTGGACAGTCCACACTGAAGGTGTTGTGGTCAGTGTGCTCCAGGTTACCTCTGACACAGTTCCGGCATTTTGGTGGTGCGCCGGCTAGCCACTCGGGGCATTCTGATCTCATGTGAGGGTCTCCGCAATGACTGCAAAGATCCGCCGGATCCTTGCAGAAGCGCTTTCCGTGTCCAAAGCCGAGGCATCTGGTACACTGGATCAGGGGGGTTTGATCTTCAACCCTAATGCGCTGGAGGTCAATGTGCACGAATCCCGTCTCTGTCAATCTTCGCCAGATGGTCGGCGAGGTGCTCAACACGACATGGCTCGTGTGGGGATTACGATTCCTCCTTCTGTACTTTATCTCCATTCTGTCCTCCTTGTCCTCGAGGCCGTGAAAGACGTTCCGGTTTTGATTCCTCAGCGCCTTAAGGACGTCCTCATAACACAGACGGACGCTCTTAAGGATTACCAAAGGGTCCCTGTTTTCACATCCTCGACGACAAGGTTTTTCCCGTCTTTCTGCAGTCGGTCTTTTATCTTATTTCTTTCGTCTTCCGATTTAAACCCCATTATTATTTTTCTATCTCTCGCCTTTCTTACTTTCTCCACCGTTATCCATCCTTCTTTTGCGTCAACAGCCTTCCTCAGTTGGTCCAGTACCTCTTCCCCGGTCTCTGTTTCCACTTTTGAGGTGATCACGACTGAGTGGAGGGTGTTCCGTCTCTGTTCCAGGTGTTTCGTCTGAGACGCGGTTACTGTTGCGTAGGATTAAAGGAAGAAGGTGTCGCCTTCTCGATCGTTTCTTTTTGTCTTTCGATCGCCTCTTTCAGCTCGTCTATTCTTCTGTTTGAGTCCTGTAGAAGTTTTGTATGTTCTTCAATTTGTTTGGCGAGGTTTCCGCCTGCGCCCGAGCTGACAGAGAAGGTGGAGCCCGAGCTGACAGAGTGGATACGTGGCCGTACGTAGTGGCCGGCTACGTATCTCCGGTTCCATTCGTCAATCGTAGCCAAACGAATGGTTCGTTTGACGTATGAGACAGGGCACACGTCGTAGTCTGGCTTGCACTTTGAGTTTTCAGCTGCGGCCTTTGCCAGCCGGTCGGCTCTTTCATTTCCCTCCAACCCCGCATGAGCCTTAATCCAGTGCAGTGAAACAATTTTACCTTGAGAGTGAGCCGATTTCAAGTGGTTCCTTGCTTCCACTGCCAAGGGATGCAGGCTGCTATAATTTTGTCGTCACTCTCTCCAGGGTTTCCTTCTGGGTTTCTATTTCGGCCTTCAACTCTGTCATTTTGAGACCATTTTCTTTTATTAGTTTGGTCTGCTCTTCTATCTTCAGCAGAATTTGCTCGGTGCTGTCACTTATTTTATGTGTGGTGTTTAGTTCTGGTTTTTCTGTTTCTTTTGGTGTTCCTTTATTCGTTCCTTGCTTCTCTTTTTTCAACTCCGTTTCCGCCTCTTTGACTAGCTGGTAGAGTCTGTCTAAACCTTCAATGGCATTTGCTTTGATGTCTGCCCTAATGTTCCTCCCCATGTTTATGCTGGCCTTTGCCTTGTCATGAATTGCTCGTGCCTCTGCCGTTTTACTTACATATGTTTTGTTGACTGGGCTAGAGGTCTTTTGTAATGTAGTTGTCGTAGTTTCCTGCGGCGGCTGTGCTTTAGGCTTGGAAAGGCCTGCCGGCACTGTCACCGCGGGGGCTTTGGATAGGGGTGGAACTTGTAGGTTCCCATTTCTCGATGCTCAGTCTAACACTGTGCACGGGGGATTTTGTTTTCAGTGGCGATGTATTGGCCATTGGTTTTTTGGTTGGTGTTCTTATACCAGCAAACATGTTTGGACGCAATCAATAAGTGCAGGTACTGTCAAGTATATATTAGGAGTAATTATAAATGATATTTAAGTTTGTAGAAGTTGTATATAATCACAGAAGTCGTAATAGTTGTTTACAGTTCCACTAAATGTGGCGATTTGTCTTAATATCTATTTTAATGGCTAGTTGTGAGTCGCGGACTCTGTCTATATTATTCCCACTTCAAGTGGGTCGTTATTTGACTATTTCTAATTTCGCAGCCCTGCGTCCTCCGCCGCTGCCAAAAACGGCGCCGATTTAAGGCGCGGGTGTGATGTCAACGGCGCAGAGCCCCACTGATGTAATTGATGGTGCTCAAAAGGGCACGGCAATAAAGCGCGGCTGTAGGGCGCGGGGGCTATGCGGCGCAGACAAAGGGCGCTAAAAAAGGCGCGGAAAAAGGGCGCAGAAAAAAGGCGCAGAAAAAGGGCGCGGTAAATGGCGCGGCAAAAAGGCGCAGAAAAGGGCGCGGAAAAATGGCGCAGCAAAAGGCGCTAATTAATTGGCGCTAGAAAATGGCGCCTATATTGGAGCTCAATAAGTGGCGCCTCAAAAAGGCGCAGCAAAAAGGCGCTGAAAAACACGGCGTAGAAATGCGCCAATTAATTGCCACTTAACAGTGGCGCTTACTAATGATGCTTAAAAATATTCCTAAAACAGTCTATGATTTGGAGGGCGCTTAAAAATGGCGCCTATTATTTTATCAATAATATTCCTAAAACAGTCTATGATATGTGACAGTACACAAAAAAAACTATATTATATAATTATTGTCTCTTGTCTACTTAACTTATATAGACTGTCAGTTAGTTGTGACGTTTGGCGCAGGTCGTGATCCTCAGGTGGAGCGGTGGCGCGCGGCGCAGTAGTGGCGCTGGGCTGGTGAAGTGGCACACGGCGCCAGCAGTGGCTTGCGAGGTGAGGCAACGAGAGGCTGACCTTTACTCGTCACTTTGTTGATCTCGTACTGTCCTCAATGGCTTGCAATTCTCAGTGGAGGGTTCTCCGACGGGCGACACGTGTTTTATCGGCGGTCGACTGGGGGCTGGAGCGGTTCTCCTTCACCCAGTCGATCGCCGATCGGGACTCGGGTGATGGGCCGAAAGGCTAGTCGCCCGTGGGAGAAGTCCCTTGGCGAGGGTGCCCTTTTGGGCAAGCCGGGGGGCGTCGTGGTCGAATGCTCTGCGATCCCATGGCGTCCCCATTAACGGCAGTGCGGAAACGCCGGAGTGGTTTTAGTGGGTAGGCCCGCTGAGCTCCTTCCCATTCGGGGTCGGGGCGAGGTGGGAGAGTCCCACATAACCCCCGTGGCTTCTCCCAGCCCGGGGGTATGCGTAGCGCATTTCCACTCCGATAAAAAAAAAAAAAAGGTTAGGTTAGGTTAGGTTAGGTTAGGTTAGGTTAGTTTAAAAAAAAAAAAAAAAAAAAAAAAAAAAAAAAAAAAAAAAAAAAAAAAAAAAAGGTTAGGTTAGGTTAGGTTCGAGAGGTAAGGTGGTGCCAATCAAATCCGTGGCACCCCAAGCCGCAGCCGGAGTCGGCATGGACCTCTAAATGCCAGCTTATCAACAGCGGCATTTGGAGGTCCTCCAGGTCAATATCAATCACTCCGCCCGTGCTCAGGACCTTCTGGTTCAGCACCAGGCGGAGTGGGGCATTGACCTGTTGGCGGTTGCCGAGCCGTACTTTGTTCCCCCTTCCCCCAACTGGGTGGGGGACTCGGAGGGTACGGTGGCGTTGGGAGTGCCGGTGGGGGGTGCCCATCCGGTCCTCTCCAAGATCGGCAGCGGGCCCGGCTACGTGGCGGCTAGGTGGGGAGACATTGCTGCAATAGCAGTGTACTTCTCCCCAAACAGGCCGCTACGTGACCTTGATAGATTTCTGGAGGGGCTAGGGAGGGTGGTGAACACCCTCGCCCCCACTCCGGTCCTCGTGATGGGAGATCTCAACGCCAAGGCGGAGGCGTGGGGCTCCCGGGTCACGACACCCAGGGGGGACTCTGTCCTGGAGTGGGTCGGAGCCACGGGACTAGCAATAGTCAACCGTGGCTCGGTGGAGACATGTGTGCGGCAGCAGGGGGGATCTGTGGTGGATGTTACATTCTCCAGCCCCGCTGTTGCCGCACGCATCTCGGAATGGCGCGTCCTGGAGGACGTTGAGACCCTCTCCGACCACAGGTATGTTCGGATGAGGGTCTCACGGAGCAGTTCTGCCTTGCCATCCCTAGGGAGGAGGAACACGGTTCCCAGGAATTTCCCACGGTGGAACGTGGGAAAACTAGATGGTGAGGCAGCTGAGGAGGCTGCCATGCTGGAGGTATGGGGTTCACCGACACCTGACCCATACATGAGTGCGGATGAGCTGGCGCGTGGTCTCCGCGTCGCACTCACGGCGGTGTGCGACGCGGCGATGCCGCGCACCAGGCGCCTACCAAATCGGCGCCAAGTGTACTGGTGGTCGGAGGAGATCGCGACCCTCCGCCAAACGTGTAACTCCGCCCGTAGGGTCTACACGAGGTGCCGGCGTAGGCGTCATACCCCGGAGGAGGAGGAGCCCCTCCTGGTGGCCCTAAAAGCGGCAAAAGAGGCTCTGGTGTGCGCGATAGCGAAGGCCAAGGACTCCGCAAACGAGGAGTTCTTGGCCACCTTGGATAGGGATCCGTGGGGGCGGCCATACAAAATAGTCAGAGACAAGCTTCGCCGCGCTAATGCACCCCCCACGGAATCACTGGAACCGGAGCTTCTAAGCCGCATTGTGGAGGGCCTCTTCCCGTTGGCACCGGCGATGACCCCTCCGAGGATGGTGATCCCTTCGTCGGAGCCCGAGGGGTCTTCGGAGGCACCACCGGTAACGGACGACGAGCTGGTCCGTGTAATTGACCGGCTCCGTCGTTGCAGGAAGGCCCCGGGCCCAGATGGCGTCCCGGGTAAAATCCTCCCGCCGGCAATGAAACACCTCGGGCCCCGGCTCAGGCAACTGTTTGACAGGAGCCTGAGCACGGGGGTCTTCCCGGGGTGTTGGAAGGTGGGGCGATTATGCCTTCTCCGGAAGGAGAGCAGGCCGGCTGACTCTCCGGCTGGGTGGAGGCCAATCGTCCTGCTCGATGAGACCGGGAAGATGCTAGAGCGCATAGCGTCTTCCCGGATCATCGAGCATCTTGAGGGGGAGGGCCCAAACCTGTCTGACCGCCAACACGGTTTCCGTTCTGGACGGTCATGCATGGATGCGCTTTGGGCCCTCAGATCCTTCGCGGAGGAGGCAAAGGAGCGAGGAGAGGGAGTCGTGGCGGTGTCATTAGACATCGCCAATGCATTCGGCTCTCTCCCCTACCCAGTCATAGAGGAGGCGCTCCGATACCACGGAGTGCCTCTCTATCTGAGGAGATTGGTGGGACACTACCTCACGGGTAGAGTAGTGTCCTACCAGATACAAGGTGGGGGCTGGCTCACCAAGCCCATGACGGCCGGTGTTCCGCAGGGGTCCGTACTAGGGCCCTTGCTATGGAACATCGGCTACGACTGGGCGATACGAGCGGCGCTGCTTCCCCGAATGACCATCGTGTGCTATGCTGACGACACGATGGTCGCCGTAAAGGGGAAGCAGCTAGAGGAGACCCTAAGGAGGGCGGCGGTGGCCACGGAGTACATGGTCCACCGCATCCACCTCCTCGGCCTGAAGGTCTCCCTCCCGAAGACTGAGGCGATAGTCTTCGGGGGCCGCGGGTGGAAGCCGCGGGAGGGCGCGGTCCTGCGCGTCAGTGGGGACCCGGTCGAGGTGAAGGCCCATATAAAGTACTTGGGCCTCACGCTCGACCGGAGGTCGGATTTCGGGGAGCACTTCCGCCGACTTGCTCCCCGGATCATAAAGTCGGCGTCGGCATTGGGCAGACTACTGCCCAATATCGGTGGGCCGCAGGCCCCTTGTAGGCGCCTCTACGCAGGGGTGGCGCGAAGCATGGCGCTGTATGGGGCCCCGGTGTGGGCGGATAAGTTGGGCCGCAAGAACAAGGCCCAACTGAGGCGGCCCCAAAGGGTGGTGGCCATACGTATGGTTAGGGCCTATGCCACGGTGGCATGGGCGGCCGCCTGCACCTTAGCTGGAACCATCCCCTGGGAGATGGATGCTCAGGTGCAGGCGGAGGTGTATGCCCACATAGCGGGCGAGAAGAGGGAGGGAAGGGCTCCGGCCCCCGACGAGGTCGAGGGTATCCGCCGGCGCGCTACGGAGCGGATGCGCGACCGGTGGAAAGGAGAGCTAGAGGGCTCTCCTTACGGGGTCCACACAATAGCGGCGGTCCTGCCCTCGCTGGAGGCCTGGCTCGAGAGAGCCCATGGCACCGTGGGCTACCATATGGCGCAGGTGCTTACCGGTCACGGATGTTTCGGCCGGTACCTGTGCCGTATCGGTAGGGAGGTGGACACGCGGTGCCACGAATGTGGAGGAGAAGAGGACTCGGCCCGTCACACGGTCGAGTCCTGCTCCAGATGGGAGACGGAGCGCCAAGACCTGGTGGCGCAACTGGGTACAAGTGATCTCTCCCCGCACAGCCTAGTGGCTTGTGCGCTACGGGGCGAGTCACAGTGGGAGTTGGTGCCCTCCTTCTGCAAATCCATCATTTCGCAGAAGGAGGCGGCGGAGCGGGAGCGGGAGGAGGATCCTAACGCTCCTCTGCTCCGGCGCAGACGGGGGGGGAGAAGGCGAGCAAACTATGCTCGCCTACTCCTCCTGTAGGGCTGGCGGGTTGAGGCACCCGCACATACAGCCCTACATGTCTGGAGGGGAAGGTTGAAGCACAACAACTCTCCCCTTCCATCGGCGCGGGTGCCCCGGTAATCTTCCGGGGCCGCCGGGGGGCATCGTGGAAGTAATGTTCCTTCCCATGGTGCCCCCATTAACGGCAAAGCGGAAACAGTGCCGGAGTGGGTTTTTAGGGGGTATACCTCGTCCTCTTTCCCCACTCGGGGGAGGGAGACGAGGGGAGTCCCGCATATCCCCCCCAAATGGCCAGCCTCAGGCCGGGGGGTAGAATGCGTAATAGCATTTTCCCACTCCGTGACAAAAAAAAAAAAAAAAAAAAAAAAAAAAGGTTGGGGCGCCAGGTCGGATAACCTCCTCGTGTGTCCGAGCTCTACCACTTCCCTTTGATTTCGATCAAGGGGAAAGGGTAGAGTTCGGGCCGGTGCGCCCTGGAGGCAACGGTAAGTGATCTCCTGTTCGCAGGGATCGCTTACCGGTGCTACCAATGATCCGACGGGAGGGCCTCTCTGCGCGTCCCTTTGACCTGAGCAAAGGGCGCAGCAGACGAGGCCGGGTGGGCGCGCTGCCCCTTTTCGGGGCGGTGCGTCCGGGGCTCCGGTCGCCTGGCGACTGGGCTCCCGGGGAGGGTGCGTCCCCTTTTATAGGGGCGCAGTGGTGGGGGGGTTGTGTTGGGGGGTGGGGGCTTGTGCGGAGTTGGGGGGTTGTGTGGGGAGCAGGGATGCCGGCCAGAGGGGCCTATGGCACCTGCTTCCTGCACAACCGTCTTGGTGGGTGTTGCCCTTTTCAGGGCGATACGTGTTTTGTCGGCGGTCGACTGGGGGCTGGAGCGGTTCTCCTTCACCCAGTTGATCGCCGATGGGGACTCGGGTGATGGGCCGAAAGGCTAGTCGCCCGTGGGAGAAGTCCCCTTGGAGATGGTGCCCTTTTGGGCAAGCCGGGGGGCGTCGTGGTCGAATGCTCTGCGATCCCATGGCGTCCCCATTAACGGCAGTGCGGAAACGCCGGAGTGGTTTTAGTGGGTAGGCCCGCTGAGCTCCTTCCCATTCGGGGTCGGGGCGAGGTGGGAGAGTCCCACATAACCCCCGTGGCTTCTCCCAGCCCGGGGGTATGCGTAATGCATTTCCACTCCGATAAAAAAAAAAAAAAAAAAAAAAAAAAAAAAAAAGGTTAGGTTAGGTTAGGTTAGGTTAGGTTAGGTTGGGGCGCCAGGTCGGATAACCTCCTCGTGTGTCCGAGCTCTACCACTTCCCTTTGATTTCGATCAAGGGGAAAGGGTAGAGTTCGGGCCGGTGCGCCCTGGAGGCAACGGTAAGTGATCTCCTGTTCGCAGGGATTGCTTACCGGTGCTACCAATGATCCGACAGGAGGGCCTCTCTGCGCGTCCCTTTGACCTGAGCAAAGGGCGCAGCAGACGAGACCGGGTGGGCGCGCTGCCCTTTTCGGGGCGGTGCGTCCGGGGCTCCGGTCGCCTGGCGACTGGGCTCCCGGGGAGGGTGCGTCCCCTTTTATAGGGGCGCAGTGGTGGGGGGGTTGTGTTGGGGGGTGGGGGCTTGTGCGGAGTTGGGGGGTTGTGTGGGGAGCAGGGATGCCGGCCAGAGGGGCCTATGGCACCTGCTCCCTGCGCAACCGTCTTGGTGGGTGTTGCCCTTTTCAGGGCGATACGTGTTTTGTCGGCGGTCGACTGGGGGCTGGAGCGGTTCTCCTTCACCCAGTTGATCGCCGATGGGGACTCGGGTGATGGGCCGAAAGGCTAGTCGCCCGTGGGAGAAGTTCCCTTGGAGATGGTGCCCTTTTGGGCAAGCCGGGGGGCGTCGTGGTCGAATGCTCTGCGATCCCATGGCGTCCCCATTAACGGCAGTGCGGAAACGCCGGAGTGGTTTTAGTGGGTAGGCCCGCCGAGCCCCTTCCCATTCGGGGTTGGGGCGAGGTGGGAGAGTCCCACATAACCCCCGTGGCTTCTCCCAGCCCGGGGGTATGCGTAACGCATTTCCACTCCGATAAAAAAAAAAAAAAAAAAAAAAAAAAAAAAAAAAAAAAAAAAAAAAGGTTAGGTTAGGTTAGGTTAGGTTAGGTTGGGGCGCCAGGTCGGATAACCTCCTCGTGTGTCTGAGCTCTACCACTTCCCTTTGATTTCGATCAAGGGGAAAGGGTAGAGTTCGGGCCGGTGCGCCCTGGAGGCAACGGTAAGTGATCTCCTGTTCGCAGGGATTGCTTACCGGTGCTACCAATGATCCGACGGGAGGGCTTCTCTGCGCGTCCCTTTGACCTGAGCAAAGGGCGCAGCAGACGAGGCCGGGAGGGCGCGCTGCCCTTTTCGGGGCGGTGTGTCCGGGGCTCCGGTCGCCTGGCGACTGGGCTCCCGGGGAGGGTGTGTCCCCTTTTATAGGGGCGCAGTGGTGGGGGGGTTGTGTGGGGAGTGGGGATGCCGGCCAGAGGGGCCTATGGCACCTGCTCCCTGCGCAACCGTTTGGTGGGTGTTGCCCTTTTCGGGGCGACACGTGTTTTGTCGGCGGTCGACTGGGGGCTGGAGCGGTTCTCCTTCACCCAGTCGATCGCCGATCGGGACTCGGGTGATGGGCCGAAAGGCTAGTCGCCCGTGGGAGAAGTCCCTTGGCGAGGGTGCCCTTTTGGGCAAGCCGGGGGGCGTCGTGGTCGAATGCTCTGCGATCCCATGGCGTCCCCATTAACGGCAGTGCGGAAACGCCGGAGTGGTTTTAGTGGGTAGGCCCGCCGAGCTCCTTCCCATTCGGGGTCGGGGCGAGGTGGGAGAGTCCCACATAACCCCCGTGGCTTCTCCCAGCCCGGGGGTATGCGTAACGCATTTCCACTCCGATAACAAAAAAAAAAAAAAAAAAAAAAAGGTTAGGTTAGGTTAGGTTAGGTTAGGTTAGGTTAGGTTTTTTTTTTTTTTTTTTTTTCTCTACCTCCAACGTAATCGGAGCCTATTTTTGCGGTTTTTCATTCATTCCAGTTCTCACAATTATTCCTCTCGCACTTTCATGCTTCATACTGTTTCTTTCTATCATTCATCATCTTTTGATCTCTTTATGGGTGGGATGCCCATCTAACTACACTGCTACTACCATTTATTTATTATTGCTGTACAGGGTTCAGACACGACACATGCTTTTTATTTACATTTCTTCTTACTCTAATTTTACAGTTTCCATCGTTTTTTGTTTTGTTTCTTACATTTTTATCTTATAATAATCTTATCATTATTTATTTATTCTACCTACTGGATATATGTTTCTTACATTTTTATTCTTTAACTATTGCTGACATTCTATTTATTTCTATATACTTATCACTAATATTACACACAATATTGCGAAAGTATATTTTACACAGTCTTGTTCTGTTTTATTACTTTTGTTGCTATTCTTATACAATAGTTCATAAAAACGTTTCTATTTTTACCCGAAATCAGTTCTTTAAAGTTGTTCACCTCTATTGTTGATTCCAAGGTATTTTCTATATCCAAGCGTTCTTTCATGAAGATCGGGCAGTCAACAAGTATATGTGGGACAGTTTCCGGAATAGCAGGATCACATTTACATGATGGGCTCTCCTTGCACTTGAAACGGTTCAAGTACTCAGAGAACCCACCATGGCCTGACAAGATTTGTGTCAGGACATTTGTCGTTGGGAGCTTTTTGTTTAGTCTGTACGCAGACATGACATCAGGGAAAAACAGCTTTGTTACCGACGCAGTTTCACCGTTCACGTACCTGTCGTTCCATTCTTCAATCGTTGTCATGCGTATGCTGCGTTTGACGTGAGATACCGGGCACAGATCGTAGCTTGTTCGGACATGTTCGAGAGCCGCATTGGCACAGCCTTGGATCTCCTGTGCTGAACCACCATCGAAGATCAAGACCACGTCGTCAGCAAATGCCTGACAGTATACTCCACTGGCTTCTAGGCTCCTCAGCAAAGGGTCCAATAGTAGGTTCCATAATATGGGTCCACCGATGGAGCCCTGCACACATCCCTTGCTAGTGGACTTGCGGTATTCTTCCCCTGCGTATGTGACTCTCACTTTCCTTTCACTCAAGTAACTGTCGATAACTTTTCTCAAGTTTAGAGGGCAGTTCTCTACCGCCAGACGGACTCTTATTGCTGGCCACCAAGCACTGTCGAAGGCTCCCTCTATATCAAGGGAGACCAGCACTACGAGTTTTTTCTGCTTCAGCTTGCCTCGGATGTGTTGTACCATGGTATAGAGGGAGTCCTCGGTACTCTTTTGGGGCATGAATCCGTACTGGCGGGTGCTCATTCTTGGTATAAGGTGGTATTTTAGTCGAGAGACCACCATCTTTTCCCATATCTTCCCCAGGATTGGGAGCAGTCCGATTGGTCTATATGATTTAGGAGTGGTGTATGTTTCCTTTCCTGGTTTACGCAAGACAACGACAGTGGCTTCTTTCCAGATGGTTGGGAAGTGGCCATACTCTAGGCATTTGTTCAGGAGGGTGAGAATCATGTCTGAAAATTTGATCCCCGAATAAGCCTGAAAGCGTATTGAGGTGACAGGGCGGATGATTCCCAACCCTTAATCAAAAACCGCAGTTCTCTAGCTCAGTCGGGTGCCGAGATATTTAGGCGCGAAGCGAGCGGGTTAGGTTAGGTTAGGTTAGGTTAGGTTACGTTAGGTTAGGTTAGGTTAGGTTAGTCGGGGCGCCAGGTCGGATAACCTCCTCGTGTGTCCGAGCTCTACCACTTCCCTTTGATTTCGATCAAGGGGAAAGGGTAGAGTTCGGGCCGGTGCGCCCTGGAGGCAACGGTAAGTGATCTCCTGTTCGCAGGGATTGCTTACCGGTGCTACCAATGATCCGACAGGAGGGCCTCTCTGCGCGTCCCTTTGACCTGAGCAAAGGGCGCAGCAGACGAGACCGGGTGGGCGCGCTGCCCTTTTCGGGGCGGTGCGTCCGGGGCTCCGGTCGCCTGGCGACTGGGCTCCCGGGGAGGGTGCGTCCCCTTTTATAGGGGCGCAGTGGTGGGGGGGTTGTGTTGGGGGGTGGGGGCTTGTGCGGAGTTGGGGGGTTGTGTGGGGAGCAGGGATGCCGGCCAGAGGGGCCTATGGCACCTGCTCCCTGCGCAACCGTCTTGGTGGGTGTTGCCCTTTTCAGGGCGATACGTGTTTTGTCGGCGGTCGACTGGGGGCTGGAGCGGTTCTCCTTCACCCAGTTGATCGCCGATGGGGACTCGGGTGATGGGCCGAAAGGCTAGTCGCCCGTGGGAGAAGTTCCCTTGGAGATGGTGCCCTTTTGGGCAAGCCGGGGGGCGTCGTGGTCGAATGCTCTGCGATCCCATGGCGTCCCCATTAACGGCAGTGCGGAAACGCCGGAGTGGTTTTAGTGGGTAGGCCCGCCGAGCCCCTTCCCATTCGGGGTTGGGGCGAGGTGGGAGAGTCCCACATAACCCCCGTGGCTTCTCCCAGCCCGGGGGTATGCGTAACGCATTTCCACTCCGATAAAAAAAAAAAAAAAAAAAAAAAAAAAAAAAAAAAAAAAAAAAAAAAAAAAAAAAAAAAAAAAAAAAAAGGTTAGGTTAGTCGCGTCCCGCGCGCCGCCGCGGACGGTCACGATTTTGATCGCTCCGCGCTCGAAAATCCGCAAAAATAGTCTTTTTTAGTGCTACAGTGTTAAATTTAGTATCAAAAGTTGCGCATTTTTGCCCCCTACGTAGGGGTGCAAAATTTTTGAAAATCGGATGTGTTTGTGAAGTGTTGTGACGGAAAATGTGTTTTTTCTGAGGGAATTTTTCCTTCAAAAATTTTTAACTCGCGATTTCGATCGATGACCCCTAGTTTTTCAACTGCTATTATCTGCGCCTTTATGAGGACCTGGTTGTGGCTGAGTTTTGGATTTTTCCTGTGTAAATTCGTCGCTCCAGAATGAAAAATCTGGAAAACACTTGACCGAGGGGTACCACTTCCGGTGCTTTTCGGCTGGATCTGTGATGGAATCCTAATGAGGATTGAGGAGAGGACTTCAACAGTGCAATTGGATTTTGGCTAAGTGTCATAGTTTTTTAGTTATAAGCTTTTTTCTCGTTACTCATCTTGCCTTGACTTTGCCCCCCTTTTTCTCAAAATTTAAAGCGATAACCCCCCTTTTTTTATTATTGCGCTCGGTTGAGAATCTAATAGGTTATAATCCTTCAAAATTTTAGATTTTTCTTACGTATAGTTTCCAAAATAAGTAATTATAAGTGCGGTCGGTCAGAGAATTTTCAAGTTCGTTACGTAAATAATTTTCCAAATTTCACTTTTTTATCTTTATACTTTTTCAAAATTTTCTTTTATTACTAGGTTTATACGTAATAAAAAATAAGTTTGCCGCAAATTCCAAGTTTCTAACTTATTTTGTTTTAGTACAATATCAATAATTAAATTTAGAGCTTCTAGAACATTCTTCCTTTTGCTCGAACTTTGCTCCCCTTTGCTTTGCGTTTTTCTTTTAGTAATGGGTTTATAAGTTATTAAATAGGCTTTCTTTTGCTAATCCCAAGTCACTAACTCTTGTTTAAGTACAATAGCAATAATTATCTTTGAGTTTCTAGAACATTCTTATAGGGGCCGTAATGGTGTATTTTCGAACTATGTAACTTAGAAGCTTTACTTCCATTGGGCAAGTTCGGAAGCCACCGTTGCGTTTGATATTGTAGTTAATTATCGTAGTTATAGTTATCGTAGTTTTAATAGTATTTTAAAAACATAACTCTCTTTCTGTCGCAGTCGGGTAAATAGGCTTAGGCCGTTATGTGATGCATTTTCGGACGAGTAATTTAGAAGCTTCACTTCTATGAGACGAGTTCGAGAGTCACCGTTGCGGCCGATGTAGTAATAGTTAATTTCTCGTCGTCGCCGTCATCGTCGACGTCGTCGTCGTCGTTGTCGTTGACGTCGTCGTCGTAACAATAGTACATTAGGTAGCGGCCGCCAGGGTGCTTCGGATCTTTAATAGAAGCTTCGTTTCTATTGAAGAAGTCCGGAGTTGCCGTTGTGACCAAAGTACTAGCCGTTGATGGCGTGGTCGTCGAGGACGCCGTCAGAGTCGTTGGCCCCGGCAGCGCCGTCGTTGTTTAATAATAGTACATTTATCATAGGGGCCGCCAATGGTGCATTTTTAGATGAGTAATTTAGAAACTTCATTTCTATTAGATGAGTCTGGGAATCACCATTGCGACCGAAGTAACAGTAGTCATTAGTTTCGTCGTTGTAATAGTAGTACTTAGTGCAGTGGTCGCTAAGCGGCGTTTTTTCGGGTGAGTCATTTAGAAGCTTCACTTCTATTAGACAAGTTCGGAAATCGTCGCCGTGACCGTAATAGTAGTAGTGTGCTCGTTGTTATTGCCGACGGCGTGGTCGTCGGTGTCGCCGCCATTAGTATAATAAATATAAACTAAATAAATTGTCTTTTGGCGTGCGTAAATCGAAATTTGTTTATTTATTTATTTACCAATCTCTGCGCTCGGCTTGGAATTTATAAGGCTACACTTGCTTCAAAGTTTATAATTTTACTATGTGTAGTTTTCGCAATAAACAGTTATAGTTGCGAGCGGGCGGGGGATTCTTTGATCGGTTACGTAAATAACTTTCCAAATTTCACTTTTTATCCCTATAGTTTTTCAAAATTTTTCTTTTATTGCTGGGTTTATAAGTAATAAAAAATGAGTTAACTGTAAACTATAATTGTCTGACTCATTTCGTTTAGGTACAACAGCCATAACTAAATATTAAATATTACTGACCTACACTTTTGGCGTTTATTCTGTTTGCAGGCAGACTGGTAGCTGTGGTTTCTTCATCGGTTTGTGATTCTGTGACTACAGTTGTGGAGGGGCTTGGTGATGTATGAGTGCTGCCCTTTTCAGGGCGACACTTGGATGGGTAACGGTGAGGGGTCGTGCGGGGAGTGGGCTGCTAGCCAGAGGGGCCATAATGCAGTCTGCAACCTGTGCGGCTGTGCGTGAGTGGGAGTGTTGCCCTTTTGGGGCGACTCTGGGACGAGTGTTGGCGAGGGGTTGTATGGGAAGTGGGCTGCTAGCCAGAGGGGCCATAATGCAGTCTGCAACCTGTGCGGCTATGCGTGAGTGGGAGTGTTGCCCTTCGGGGCGACTCTGGGACGAGTGTTGGCGAGGGGTTGTATGGGGAGTGGGCTACTAGCCAGACGGGCCATAATGTAGTCTGCAACCTGTGCGACTGTGCGTGAGCGGGAGTGTTGCCCTTTTCGGGGCGACTCTGGGAGGAGTGTCGGTGTGCGTGAGTGGGAGGGTTGCCCTTTTCGGGGCGACTCGGGGATGAGTGTTGGCGAGGGGTTGTATGGGGAGTGGGCTACTAGCCAGACGGGCCATAATGTAGTCTGCAACCTGTGTGACTATGCGTGAGTGGGAGTGTTGCCCTTTTCGGGGCGACTCTGGGATGAGTGTTGGCGAGGGGTCGTATGGGAAGTGGGCTACTAGCCAGAGGGGCCATGATGTAGTCTACAACCTGTGCGGCTGTGCGTGAGTGGGAGTGTTGCCCTTTTCGGGGCGACACTGGAGTGGGTTATGTGGGGTTGTGCGGGGAATGGGCTGCTAGCATTGTGTGGCCTGCTCCTTGCGCAGCCAGGAGACGGAAGTGTTGCCCTTTTCAGGGCGATACTGGGGTGGGGGGGAGCGAAATTGGGAGAAGTGCTGCCCTTTCGGGGCGACATGGTGGTAAGGGGTTGTTCGGGGAGTGGGCTACTAGCCAGAGGGGCCATAATGTAGTCTGCAACCTGGGCGGCCGTGCGTGGGTGGGAGCGTTGCCCCTTTCGGGGCGACGCTCGGATGAGTGTTGGCGAGGGGTTGTTCGGGGAGTGGGCTACTAGCCAGAGGGGCCATAATGTAGTCTGCAACCTGGGCGGCCGTGCGTGGGTGGGAGCGTTGCCCTTTCGGGGCGACGCTCGGATGAGTGTTGGCGAGGGGTTGTATGGGGAGTGGGCTGCTAGCCAGACGGGCCATAATGTAGTCTGCAACCTGTGCGACTGTGCGTGAGAGGGAGTGTTGCCCTTTTCAGGGCGACTCTGGGAGGAGTGTCGGTGAGGGGTTGTATGGGAAGTGGGCTGCTAGCCAGACGGGCCATAATGTAGTCTGCAACCTGTGCAACTGTGCGTGAGTGGGAATGTTGCCCTTTTCGGGGCGACTCTGGAATGAGTGTTGGCGAGGGGTCGTATGGGAAGTGGGCTACTAGCCAGAGGGGCCATGATGTAGTCTACAACCTGTGCGACTATGCGTGAGCGGGAGTGTTGCCCTTTTCGGGGCGACTCTGGGATGAGTGTTGGCGAGGGGCTGTATGGGGAGTGGGCTACTAGCCAGAGGGGCCATAATGTAGTCTGCAACCTGTGCGGCTGTGCGTGGGTGGGAGTGTTGCCCTTTTCGGGGCGACACTGGAGTGGGTTATGTGGGGTTGTGCGGGGAGTGGGCTGCTAGCATTATGTGGCCTGCTCCTTGCGCAGCCAGGAGACGGAAGTGTTGCCCTTTTCAGGGCGATACTGGGGTGGGGGGAGCGAATTTGAGAGGAGTGTTGCCCTTTCGGGGCGACACTGGAGTGGGGTTGTGCGGAGAGTGGGCTGCTAGCATTATGTGGCCTGCTCCTTGCACAGCCAGGTGAGGTGACAATATGGAGAGGGGTGCAATATCTGCACAGGTGTGTGAATGGGAGTGTTGCACTTTCAGTGCGACATTGAGAGAGTTGCTGGTGAGGGGGCTGTTCGAAGGGCGGGGAAGCTGGTCAGAGCTGATCATCAAGCTACCTGCCCTTTGCGCAGCCAACGCCCTTGCGGTGTTGCCCTTTTCGGGGCGACATTGTGGGGGCGTAATGGTGAAGGATGGAAGGGAAGTTGCGAGGTTGGTGTTGCCCTTTCGGGGCGACACTCGCCTTGCGGCAATGGTGGCCCTCGCTGTGTTGCCCTTTTAGGGGCGACATTGCGGGGCTGCACTGGTGACGGAAGGGTGTTGCCCTTTCGGGGCGACACTCTGTCGTCGGCGGTTGGCGGGGGGTTGGATCGTCCTTGGGCGGTCCTTCACTCGGTCAACTTCCGGCGACGGTGAAGGGGGGGACTCGGGTGATGGCCCGTGGGAGAAGTCCCCCTTTTGGAGATGGAGCCCCTTCGGGGCCGTCGGGGGGTGTCGTGGTAGAATGCTCGCGAGCCCATGGCACCCCCACAACGGCAGTGCTGGATTGTACCGGAGTGGTTTTAGTGGGTAGGCCTCGGCCTCTTTCTCCACTCGGGGGAGGGAGGGTGAGGAGAGTCCCACATAACTCCCCAAGCGGCATCTCCCAGCCCGGGGGGTATGCGTAATGCATTTCCACTTCGTTAACAAAAAAAAAAAAAAAAAAAGGTTAGGTTAGGTTAGGTTAGGTTAGGTTGGGGCGCTAGGTCGGATAACCTCCTCGTGTGTCCGAGCTCTACCACTTCCCTTTGATTTCGATCAAGGGGAAAGGGTAGAGTTCGGGCCGGTGCGCCCTGGAGGCAACGGTAAGTGATCTCCTGTTCGCAGGGATTGCTTACCGGTGCTACCAATGATCCGACGGGAGGGCCTCTCTGCGCGTCCCTTTGACCTGAGCAAAGGACGCAGCAGACGAGGCCGGGTGGGCGCGCTGCCCTTTTCGGGGCGGTGCGTCCGGCCGGGGCTCCGGTCGCCTGGCGACTGGGCTCCCGGGGAGGGTGCGTCCCCTTTTATAGGGGCGCAGTGGTGGGGGGGTTGTGTGGGGAGTGGGGATGCCGGCCAGAGGGGCCTATGGCACCTGCTCCCTGCGCAACCGTTTGGTGGGTGTTGCCCTTTTCGGGGCGACACGTGTTTTGTCGGCGGTCGACTGGGGGCTGGAGCGGTTCTCCTTCACCCAGTCGATCGCCGATCGGGACTCGGGTGATGGGCCGAAAGGCTAGTCGCCCGTGGGAGAAGTCCCTTGGCAAGGGTGCCCTTTTGGGCAAGCCGGGGGGCGTCGTGGTCGAATGCTCTGCGATCCCATGGCGTCCCCATTAACGGCAGTGCGGAAACGCCGGAGTGGTTTTAGTGGGTAGGCCCGCCGAGCTCCTTCCCATTCGGGGTCGGGGCGAGGTGGGAGAGTCCCACATAACCCCCGTGGCTTCTCCCAGCCCGGGGGTATGCGTAACGCATTTCCACTCCGATAAAAAAAAAAAAAAAAAAAAAAAAGGTTAGGTTAGGTTAGGTTAGGTTAGGTTAGGTTAGGTTAGGTTAGGTTAGGTTAGGTTAGGTTGGGGCGCCAGGTCGGATAACCTCCTCGTGTGTCTGAGCTCTGCCACTTCCCTTTGATTTCGATCAGGGGGAAAGGGCAGAGTTCGGGCCGGTGCGCCCTGGAGGCAACGGTAAGTGATCTCCTGTTCGCAGGGATTGCTTACCGGTGCTACCAATGATCCGACGGGAGGGCCTCTCTGCGCGTCCCTTTGACCTGAACAAAGGGCGCAGCAGACGAGGACGGGTGGGCGCGCTGCCCTTTTCGGGGCGGTGCGTCCGGGGCTCCGGTCGCCTGGCGACTGGGCTCCCGGGGAGGGTGCGTCCCCTTTTATAGGGGCGCAGTGGTGGGGGGGTTGTGTGGGGAGTGGGGATGCCGGCCAGAGGGGCCTATGGCGCCTGCTCCCTGCGCAACCGATTGGTGGGTGTTGCCCTTTTCAGGGCGATACGTGTTTTGTCGGCGGTCGACTGGGGGCTGGAGCGGTTCTCCTTCACCCAGTTGATCGCCGATGGGGACTCGGGTGATGGGCCGAAAGGCTAGTCGCCCGTGGGAGAAGTCCTTTGGCGAGGGTGCCCTTTTGGGCAAGCCGGGGGGCGTCGTGGTCGAATGCTCTGCGATCCCATGGCGTCCCCATTAACGGCAGTGCGGAAACGCCGGAGTGGTTTTAGTGGGTAGGCCCGCCGAGCTCCTTCCCATTCGGGGTCGGGGCGAGGTGGGAGAGTCCCACATAACCTCCGTGGCTTCTCCCAGCCCGGGGGTATGCGTAACGCATTTCCACTCCGATAAAAAAAAAAAAAAAAAAAAAAAGGTTAGGTTAGGTTAGGTTAGGTTAGGTTAGGTTAGGTTAGGTTAGGTTTGGGGCGCCAGGTCGGATAACCTCCTCGTGTGTCTGAGCTCTACCACTTCCCTTTGATTTCGATCAAGGGGAAAGGGTAGAGTTCGGGCCGGTGCGCCCTGGAGGCAACGGTAAGTGATCTCCTGTTCTCAGGGATTGCTTACCGGTGCTACCAATGATCCGACGGGAGGGCCTCTCTGCGCGTCCCTTTGACCTGAGCAAAGGGCGCAGCAGACGAGGCCGGGTGGGCGCGCTGCCCTTTTCGGGGCGGTGCGTCCGGGGCTCCGGTCGCCTGGCGACTGGGCTCCCGGGGAGGGTGCGTCCCCTTTTATAGGGGCGCAGTGGTGGGGGGGTTGTGTTGGGGGGTGGGGGCTTGTGCGGAGTTGGGGGGTTGTGTGGGGAGCAGGGATGCCGGCCAGAGGGGCCTATGGCACCTGCTCCCTGCGCAACCGTCTTGGTGGGTGTTGCCCTTTTCAGGGCGATACGTGTTTTGTCGGCGGTCGACTGGGGGCTGGAGCGGTTCTCCTTCACCCAGTCGATCGCCGATGGGGACTCGGGTGATGGGCCGAAAGGCTAGTCGCCCGTGGGAGAAGTCCCCTTGGAGATGGTGCCCTTTTGGGCAAGCCGGGGGGCGTCGTGGTCGAATGCTCTGCGATCCCATGGCGTCCCCATTAACGGCAGTGCGGAAACGCCGGAGTGGTTTTAGTGGGTAGGCCCGCCGAGCTCCTTCCCATTCGGGGTCGGGGCGAGGTGGGAGAGTCCCACATAACCCCCGTGGCTTCTCCCAGCCCGGGGGTATGCGTAATGCATTTCCACTCCGATAAAAAAAAAAAAAAAAAAAAAAAAAAAAAAAAAAAAAAAAAAAAAAAAAAAAAAAAAAAAAAAGGTTAGGTTAGGTTAGGTTAGGTTAGGTTAGGTTAGGTTAGGTTAGGTTAGGTTAGGTTAGGTTAGGTTAGGTTAGGTTAGGTTAGGTTAGGTTAGGTTAGGTTAGGTTAGGTTAGTTTAGGTTAGGTTAGGTTAGGTTAGGTTAGGTTAGGTTAGGTTAGGTTAGGTTAGGTTAGGTTAGGTTAGGTTAGGTTAGGTTAGGTTAGGTTAGGTTAGGTTAGGTTAGGTTAGGTTAGGTTAGGTTAGGTTAGGTTAGGTTAGGTTAGGTTAGGTTAGGTTAGGTTAGGTTAGGTTGGGGCGCCAGGTCGGATAACCTCCTCGTGTGTCTGAGCTCTACCACTTCCCTTTGATTTCGATCAAGGGGAAAGGGTAGAGTTCGGGCCGGTGCGCCCTGGAGGCAACGGTAAGCGATCTCCTGTTCGCAGGGATTGCTTACCGGTGCTACCAATGATCCGACGGGAGGGCCTCTCTGCGCGTCCCTTTGACCTGAGCAAAGGGCGCAGCAGACGAGGCCGGGTGGGCGCGCTGCCCTTTTCGGGGCGGTGCGTCCGGGGCTCCGGTCGCCTGGCGACTGGGCTCCCGGGGAGGGTGCGTCCCCTTTTATAGGGGCGCAGTGGTGGGGGGTTTGTGTGGGGAGTGGGGATGCCGGCCAGAGGGGCCTATGGCACCTGCTCCCTGCGCAACCGTTTGGTGGGTGCTGCCCTTTACAGGGTGGCACGTGTTTCGTCGGCGGTTGACTGGGGGCTGGAGCGGTTCTCCTTCACCCAGTCGATCGCCGACCGGGACTCGAGTGATGGGCCGAAAGGCTAGTCGCCCGTGGGAGAAGTCCTTTGGCGAGGGTGCCCTTTTGGGCAAGCCGGGGGGCGTCGTGGTCGAATGCTCTGCGATCCCATGGCGTCCCCATTAACGGCAGTGCGGAAACGCCGGAGTGGTTTTAGTGGGTAGGCCCGCCGAGCTCCTTCCCATTCGGGGTCGGGGCAAGGTGGGAGAGTCCCACATAACCTCCGTGGCTTCTCCCAGCCCGGGGGTATGCGTAACGCATTTCCACTCCGATAACAAAAAAAAAAAAAAAAGGTTAGGTTAGGTTAGGTTAGGTGTTAGGTTAGGTTAGGTTAGGTTAGGTTAGGTTAGGTTAGGTTAGGTTAGGTTAGGTTAGGTTAGGTTAGGTTAGGTTAGGTTAGGTTAGGTTAGGTTAGGTTAGGTTAGGTTAGGTTAGGTTAGGTTAGGTTAGGTTAGGTTAGGTTAGGTTAGGTTAGGTTAGGTTAGGTTAGGTTAGGTTAGGTTAGGTTAGGTTAGGTTAGGTTAGGTTAGGTTAGGTTAGGTTAGGTTAGGTTAGGTTAGGTTAGGTTAGGTTAGGTTAGGTTAGGTTAGGTTAGGTTAGGTTAGGTTAGGTTAGGTTAGGTTAGGTTAGGTTAGGTTAGGTTAGGTTAGGTTAGGTTAGGTTAGGTTAGGTTAGGTTAGGTTAGGTTAGGTTAGGTTAGGTTAGGTTAGGTTAGGTTAGGTTAGGTTAGGTTAGGTTAGGTTAGGTTAGGTTAGGTTAGGTTAGGTTAGGTTAGGTTAGGTTAGGTTAGGTTAGGTTAGGTTAGGTTAGGTTAGGTTAGGTTAGGTTAGGTTAGGTTAGGTTAGGTTAGGTTAGGTTAGGTTAGGTTAGGTTAGGTTAGGTTAGGTTAGGTTAGGTTAGGTTAGGTTAGGTTAGGTTAGGTTAGGTTAGGTTAGGTTAGGTTAGGTTAGGTTAGGTTAGGTTAGGTTAGGTTAGGTTAGGTTAGGTTAGGTTAGGTTAGGTTAGGTTAGGTTAGGTTAGGTTAGGTTAGGTTAGGTTAGGTTAGGTTGGGGCGCCAGGTCGGATAACCTCCTCGTGTGTCCGAGCTCTACCACTTCCCTTTGATTTCGATCAAGGGGAAAGGGTAGAGTTCGGGCCGGTGCGCCCTGGAGGCAACGGTAAGTGATCTCCTGTTCGCAGGGATTGCTTACCGGTGCTACCAATGATCCGACGGGAGGGCCTCTCTGCGCGTCCCTTTGACCTGAGCAAAGGGCGCAGCAGACGAGGCCGGGTGGGCGCGCTGCCCTTTTCGGGGCGGTGCGTCCGGGGCTCCGGTCGCCTGGCGACTGGGCTCCCGGGGAGGGTGCGTCCCCTTTTATAGGGGCGCAGTGGTGGGGGGTTGTGTTGGGAGTGGGGATGCCGGCCAGAGGGGCCTATGGCACCTGCTCCTTGCGCAACCAATTGGAGGGTGTTGCCCTTCTCGGGGCGATACGTGTTTTGTCGGCGGTCGACTGGGGGCTGGAGCGGTTCTCCTTCACCCAGTTGATCGCCGATCGGGACTCGGGTGATGGGCCGAAAGGCTAGTCGCCCGTGGGAGAAGTCCTTTGGCGAGGGTGCCCTTTTGGGCAAGCCGGGGGGCGTCGTGGTCGAATGCTCTGCGATCCCATGGCGTCCCCATTAACGGCAGTGCGGAAACGCCGGAGTGGTTTTAGTGGGTAGGCCCGGTGAGCTCCTTCCCATTCGGGGTCGGGGCGAGGTGGGAGAGTCCCACATAACCCCCGTGGCTTCTCCCAGCCCGGGGGTATGCGTAACGCATTTCCACTCCGATAAAAAAAAAAAAAAAAAAAAAAAAAAAAAGGTTAGGTTAGGTTAGGTTAGGTTAGGTTAGGTTAGGTTAGGTTAGGTTAGGTTAGGTTAGGTTAGGTTAGGTTAGGTTAGGTTAGGTTAGGTTAGGTTAGGTTAGGTTAGGTTAGGTTAGGTTAGGTTAGGTTAGGTTAGGTTAGGTTAGGTTAGGTTAGGTTAGGTTAGGTTAGGTTAGGTTAGGTTAGGTTAGGTTAGGTTAGGTTAGGTTAGGTTAGGTTAGGTTAGGTTAGGTTAGGTTAGGTTAGGTTAGGTTAGGTTAGGTTAGGTTAGGTTAGGTTAGGTTAGGTTAGGTTAGGTTAGGTTAGGTTAGGTTAGGTTAGGTTAGGTTAGGTTAGGTTAGGTTAGGTTAGGTTAGGTTAGGTTAGGTTAGGTTAGGTTAGGTTAGGTTAGGTTAGGTTAGGTTAGGTTAGGTTAGGTTAGGTTAGGTTAGGTTAGGTTAGGTTAGGTTAGGTTAGGTTAGGTTAGGTTAGGTTAGGTTAGGTTAGGTTAGGTTAGGTTAGGTTAGGTTAGGTTAGGTTAGGTTAGGTTAGGTTAGGTTAGGTTAGGTTAGGTTAGGTTAGGTTAGGTTAGGTTAGGTTAGGTTAGGTTAGGTTAGGTTAGGTTAGGTTAGGTTAGGTTAGGTTAGGTTAGGTTAGGTTAGGTTAGGTTAGGTTAGGTTAGGTTAGGTTAGGTTAGGTTAGGTTAGGTTAGGTTAGGTTAGGTTAGGTTAGGTTAGGTTAGGTTAGGTTAGGTTAGGTTAGGTTAGGTTAGGTTAGGTTAGGTTAGGTTAGGTTAGGTTAGGTTAGGTTAGGTTAGGTTAGGTTAGGTTAGGTTAGGTTAGGTTAGGTTAGGTTAGGTTAGGTTAGGTTGTTAGGTTAGGTTAGGTTAGGTTAGGTTAGGTTAGGTTAGGTTAGGTTAGGTTAGGTTAGGTTAGGTTAGGTTAGGTTAGGTTAGGTTAGGTTAGGTTAGGTTAGGTTTGGAGCTTCGGGGCGCACTTCGCCAAACAGGCTCCGAAGCTCCTGGGGGCAGCGGGGGCACTGGGGAGGCTCCTCCCCAATGTCGGCGGACCGGCATCCCCGTGCAGAAGGCTGTACTGCGGAATAATCCGCAGTATGGCCCTGTATGGGGCCCCGGTCTGGATCGACGCCCTCGGGGCAAAAAATATGGCCCTCCTGCGGAGATCGCAGAGGGTCATAGCCTCGAGGGCATGCAGGGCGTATCGCACGGTCTCGTACACGGCCGCGACCCTCCTTGCATGCGACCCCCCGTGGTCGCTGCAAGCTGAGGTACTTGCGGAGGTGTACGACTACCGTGCCGCCCTGCGAGGGAGGGGGGAGTTCCCCAGTTTCAGGGAGGTGGAGGGCTTGCGGGAGGCGGCGAAAGCCGCCATCCTCCCGCGGTGGAGGGACGAGCTCGGGTCCGCCACGGCTGGCTCGGCGACCGTTGGGGCAATACTGCCCCACCTGGATCGCTGGGTTGCCCGGCTGTGGGGACCCTTGTCCTTCCACCTGGTGCAGGTGCTCACCGGACACGGAGTCTTCGGCGAGTACCTGCACCGCGTGGCGGGCCGGGAAGAAACTCCGGCCTGCCATGAGTGTGGCGCACAGGTGGACACTGTGCGCCACACCGTGGAGGAGTGCGCGGCCTGGGCGAGCGAGCGATGCGCCCTGGCCGCCGTCGTGGGGGGGGACCTCTCGCTGTCGACCATCGTTGGGAGGATGCTCGACAGCGAGAGGTGCTGGGAGGCAATGGCCTCCTTCTGCGACGCCGTACTGTCGCGGAAGGAGGCCGCGGAGAGAGAGCGCGAGGACGATCCCCTTGCGGCTCCTCTCCGCCGGAGGAGGGTGGGGCGTGCACGGAGGCGCTACGCGCACCTAAACGCTCCACCCTAGTGGACCGGGCGGCGGGGTCGGGGGGCCCCAAAGCCCAACAGAAGTCCACGGAGTTTGAGCGCCCCGTAATTCTCCCGGGGCGCTCACTCGGAGGAGGGCCCAAGTAACGGGCCCGCTGAGAGGGCTGCGGTAGAATGCGACAACGCGATCCCGCAGCCCTCGCGCAGTCAGCGCGGAGGAGAATCGCTGGGGTTTTAGTGGGTATTCCGGCCACTCTGGCCGGCGAGTCCCACATAACCACCTGCCCCCCCCGTCTTTGGGCGGGTGGTATGCGTAAAGGCATTTCCCCAGCGTTAAAAAAAAAAAAAAAAAAAAAAAAAAAAAAAAAAAAAGGTTAGGTTAGGTTAGGTTAGGTTAGGTTAGGTTAGGTTAGGTTAGGTTAGGTTAGGTTAGGTTAGGTTAGGTTAGGTTAGGTTAGGTTAGGTTAGGTTAGGTTAGGTTAGGTTAGGTTAGGTTAGGTTAGGTTAGGTTAGGTTAGGTTAGGTTGGGGCGCCAGGTCGGATAACCTCCTCGTGTGTCCGAGCTCTACCACTTCCCTTTGATTTCGATCAGGGGGAAAGGGTAGAGTTCGGGCCGGTGCGCCCTGGAGGCAACGGTAAGTGATCTCCTGTTCGCAGGGATTGCTTACCGGTGCTACCAATGATCCGACGGGAGGGCCTCTCTGCGCGTCCCTTTGACCTGAGCAAAGGGCGCAGCAGACGAGGCCGGGTGGGCGCGCTGCCCTTTTCGGGGCGGTGCGTCCGGGGCTCCGGTCGCCTGGCGACTGGGCTCCCGGGGAGGGTGCGTCCCCTTTTATAGGGGCGCAGTGGTGGGGGGGTTGTGTGGGGAGTGGGGATGCCGGCTAGAGGGGCCTATGGCACCTGCTCCCTGCGCAACCGTTTGGTGGGTGCTGCCCTTTACAGGGTGGCACGTGTTTCGTCGGCGGTTGACTGGGGGCTGGAGCGGTTCTCCTTCACCCAGTCGATCGCCGACCGGGACTCGGGTGATGGGCCGAAAGGCTAGTCGCCCGTGGGAGAAGTCCCTTGGCGAGGGTGCCCTTTTGGGCAAGCCGGGGGGCGTCGTGGTCGAATGCTCTGCGATCCCATGGCGTCCCCATTAACGGCAGTGCGGAAACGCCGGAGTGGTTTTAGTGGGTAGGCCTGCCGAGCTCCTTCCCATTCGGGGTCGGGGCGAGGTGGGAGAGTCCCACATAACCTCCGTGGCTTCTCCCAGCCCGGGGGTATGCGTAACGCATTTCCACTCCGATAACAAAAAAAAAAAAAAAAAAAAAAAAGGTTAGGTTAGGTTAGGTTAGGTTAGGTTAGGTTAGGTTAGGTTAGGTTAGGTTAGGTTAGGTTAGGTTAGGTTAGGTTAGGTTAGGTTAGGTTAGGTTAGGTTAGGTTAGGTTAGGTTAGGTTAGGTTAGGTTAGGTTAGGTTAGGTTAGGTTAGGTTAGGTTAGGTTAGGTTAGGTTAGGTTAGGTTAGGTTAGGTTAGGTTAGGTTAGGTTAGGTTAGGTTAGGTTAGGTTAGGTTAGGTTAGGTTAGGTTAGGTTAGGTTAGGTTAGGTTAGGTTAGGTTAGGTTAGGTTAGGTTAGGTTAGGTTAGGTTAGGTTAGGTTAGGTTAGGTTAGGTTAGGTTAGGTTAGGTTAGGTTAGGTTAGGTTAGGTTAGGTTAGGTTAGGTTAGGTTAGGTTAGGTTAGGTTAGGTTAGGTTAGGTTAGGTTAGGTTAGGTTAGGTTAGGTTAGGTTAGGTTAGGTTAGGTTAGGTTAGGTTAGGTTAGGTTAGGTTAGGTTAGGTTAGGTTAGGTTAGGTTAGGTTAGGTTAGGTTAGGTTAGGTTAGGTTAGGTTAGGTTAGGTTAGGTTAGGTTAGGTTAGGTTAGGTTAGGTTAGGTTAGGTTAGGTTAGGTTAGGTTAGGTTAGGTTAGGTTAGGTTAGGTTAGGTTAGGTTAGGTTAGGTTAGGTTAGGTTAGGTTAGGTTAGGTTAGGTTAGGTTAGGTTAGGTTAGGTTAGGTTAGGTTAGGTTAGGTTAGGTTAGGTTAGGTTAGGTTAGGTTAGGTTAGGTTAGGTTAGGTTAGGTTAGGTTAGGTTAGGTTAGGTTAGGTTAGGTTAGGTTAGGTTAGGTGGAGGGAAATTTTCGGGTGTTGGATTCCTTTGTTTGGACTTTTCTCAGCGACGGAAATCTTTTCGAAACTCTTTTCTCTTTTAGCTTGTTGTGCGCTTCTCGCTCTTTATTTTGGTTTTTCATTTGTTCTTCTAGCTTCTCTAGATTCGAAATTATTAATTTTTCTAGTTTTGGGTTTTATTTGCGGTTTGGGCTTTTTCACTTTTTCAAAATTTTTAAGTTTTCAAAAATCATATCTTTTTTCTTTTTAACTTTTTTGGGTAGTTTTTTGTAAATTCATATTATCTTTTTTGTTTTCTTTTGTTTAAAATTTGTCCCATAATTTTTGGACCATCGGTTCAAAAGTTAGGGGTCAAAAAACTTTGCTATTACTTTTTTTCAGGCGCTGCCGAACTACAATTGTAAGTTTGTTTTGCCATTGTAAATTCGGTAGCTCCTGAAATAAAGTCGGTAGGGACTGGGGTTTTTGTGGGGGGGTAGGGTGTCAAAAGACCTATCTTTTGACACCAATAGGGTTGTAAAGGGGTAATATCTAAGGGGAGTTTTTTTAGGGTGAAGGGTCAAAATTTTAACTTTGTGTGAAAGTGGCCGACTCACACTTGACCAAAAAAAAAAAAAAAATTCTCCAAATCGGTTCTTTGGGTCTGGGGGTTAGTTTTTGGGGGGATTAGGGGTGGATCTCGACATTGAGGGGGTAGGGGGGGCCACTAAGGGGGGGGAAGGTCTTGTGTGGGTTACGGAGCCAGCTTTGCTGGGAAACTCCACGGGGACGGTGGGCATGGGCCCAACTAAGGGGGGGATGGGGGGTATACCAGGGGGGCGTGGGGAGAAACATGGGGGTGGGGAGGGGATGACCGGGGGAGCTGGGGGATCATCTCAGCGCGTAGAATCAGGGGGGAAATCTGGGGGGGAACCTGGGGAGGTGGGGGGGAAACCCGCATGTAAGGAGGGGAAGTCCGGAACGGAGGGGGGAGTAGGGGGGAAGACAGGGGTGAAGGGGGGGAAGTCGGGAAAGGCTGTAGGGGGGGGAGGGGTGAAGTCTGGGGGGGACGGGAAGAAAACAAAAGTGGCGGCAAAGTCGATGGGGACAAAGGGGGGAAAGTTTGAAAAGGATGGTCATTCGAATCATACCTCCGACTCTGACTCGGATGACCTCATTGAGGTCTCGGAGGACGAGTTGGGTGTACTGGAGGCTGAGTTGATCGCCATGGAGACGGAGTCTGTCGAGAGGGAGAATCCGCTCAAGCGGCCGCTCCCCAAGCGGACGCTCTCGGAGGACTCGAGCGACGGCTCGGAGGGGGCCAAGCCAGCCAGGCCACCCAAGAGCAATCCGTCTAAAATGCTGGGGCTATACGTGGGCCATTCCCAGGCCAAGGCTATGTTGAGGGACGAAAGTGACGTGGAGTCAACGAAGGCGTTGGAATTTCGTCGGGAGTTCCCGGCACTTCCGGCGCCCTCCCGGGCTCCAAAAAAGAATGGACCTCTGGAGAGGTCCGAAATTGACAAAGACGAGTTGTTGGAGGGGACGCGCAGAAATGCCGCCATAATATTAGAGGAGGCGAAGAAGAGCGGGAACCTGAAGGGGTCAGTGTGGGGCAAAATGAACGCGGCCTGCCGCGAGATTATTGCCGCCTCTGATGATCTTCTCTCCCGCTCCGAGTCGGAGGAGATCCGCATTCTCAAGGCGGACAATAAGAGGATGCGAGAGCAGCTCGCGCACCTTGAAGCAGAGACGAAGGCTCTGCGAACTGCCTTCGCAGAACGCGAGCGCGCCCCCGCTGCAGCTTCCAGCGCAGCTCCGGCGGCGAACGAGGCGACGGGCATTCAGGAGCTCCTCAATCTACCGGAGCTCATTAATGACCTGAGGAGAGATGCCCTGAAAAGGGAAAGGGAGCTGTTTGTCTCCATCGGGGACATGATAAATGCCCGGCTGGAGAACCTGGAAAGGAGGCTCCCGGCGGAGCCGATCCTCCGCCCGCCTCTGGAGGCAGACCGGCGTAATGCCGCTAAAGCCGCTGCGAGCCAACAGCGGCCCTCGTCGATGGCGTCGGCAATATCAGTGCCATCGGCTAAGGCTGCGTCCAAGCCGGCGGTTGGGTCCGTGGGTAAGTCCGCGACCGCATTAAAACCCAAGGCAAAAGTGCCAGCGACGGCCCCGGTTGGTGCGCAAACGACTAGGGAACCTCGAGAGGGCCCCTCTGGGTTAGCCCAGCCAACGCCGACGGCTCCCATGGAGGGGGAATGGACCCTAGCGGTCAAGAAGAAGGCGAAAAAGGCGGCGGCCTCCGGGCCAGTTGGGGTGGCCAAAGTGCCAGCCCCCAAAAAACTGGAGACGCCTTCTTCTACGGCGGTCGTGGTCTCCCTCAAGCCGGGGACCAAAGCCTCATACCTCGAGGTAATGACGAAGGTCACCGAGTTTGACTACAGGGAGGTCGGGATCGCACATGTCAATGTTCGAAAGACCG
This sequence comes from Aethes cnicana, assembly GCA_963971205.1. NCBI lineage: Eukaryota > Metazoa > Arthropoda > Insecta > Lepidoptera > Tortricidae > Aethes > Aethes cnicana. Next base: position 22,784 of record OZ020288.1, on the reverse strand, counting down.
CTACTGGGGCCCGTATTATTGAGGTGCCCGGTAAAAACAGCGGCAAAGAGGCGGACGCGCTTGCGGCGAAAGTACAGGCTCTGGTTGGTGAGATGGCTGATGTCACTCGACCAGTGAAAATGGTGGAGTTGAGGATCTCCGGACTTGACGAAACTGCCACCCCGGAGAAAGTCAAGGAGAAGGTGGCCGAAAAGGGCCAGTGCAGCCTGGCCCAAATAAAAGCCGGTACCATTTGGTACAATGGCTCTGGAAGCGGGGCCATTATAGTTCGTTGCCCGATCACGGCGGGGAAATTGATCATCGCCGCTGGTCGTCTGATGGTGGGTTGGTCCGCAGCCCGCGTGGAGGCCCTTGACCCGTTGCCCATGCGCTGCTTCAAGTGCATGGGCATCGGGCACACCAAGGTGCTTTGCCCCTCAGCGGTGGACCGGAGTGCCATGTGCTTCCGGTGCGGTAAGGACGGGCACACGGCCAAAGCTTGCTCGGCCAAGCCCTGGTGCGCAGTGTGCCACGACGCCAGGAGGCCTGCGGGACATGTGATGGGGGGCGCGGCTTGCAATCCCCCCAGCATGAAAGGAAAGGAAGCGCCTGTTAGGTCCCAGGCGCCGCAGGCCTCTGAGGCTGCTGGAGCGGTCACCATCGGTGAGGACAACCAAATGGACCTCTAAATGTCAGTACACCGCCACCGACAATTAGAGGTCCTACAGGGCAACTTGAACCACTCCGCCCGTGCTCAGGACCTACTGATGCAGCATATGGCGGAGTGGGACATAAGCCTGGTGGTGGTGGCAGAGCCGTATTTGGTCCCCCAAACTCCCAATTGGGTGGGGGATTCAGACGGCTCCGTGGCACTTGGAGTGCCATCGATGGGTGCACACCTCACCCTGTCCAGGGTGAATAGTGGGCCCGGTTTCGCGGCGGCCAAGTGGGGGGACATCACCGTGATAGCGGTGTACTTCTCCCCCAATAGGCCGCTACGAGAATTTGAGCGATACCTGGCTGATCTGGGCAGGGTGGTTGGGGCTTTGGCCTCGACCCCGGTGATGGTTGCGGGAGACCTCAATGCCAAGGCGATGGCGTGGGGCTCCCGCCAAACGTCCCCGAGGGGGGCAGTGTTGACGGACTGGGCGGCGACGCTAGGTTTGGGGGTGCTCAACCGGGGTACGGTCGACACTTGTGTCAGGCAGCAGGGGGGATCAATCGTGGACATTACGTTTGCGACCCCCCTTGCAGCTTCGCGGGTCTCAAATTGGTGCGTGCTGGAGGACGTGGAGACCCTCTCCGACCACAGGTATCTGCGGATGAGGGTCTCCTCAAGAGAAGCGGCACAGGTGTCGAGACCTGGAAGCGGAAATGGCCCGGGTCGCTTCCCTAGATGGTCCCTCACCAAATTGGACAGGGACGCGGCAGAAGAGGCGGCCATGCTGGAGGTATGGGGCTCCTCCCTTCCGGATCCTACCAGGGGGGTTGACGAGCGGGCGATTGACTTCCGCGTTGCTCTCACTAGAGTGTGTGATGCGGCAATGCCCCGCACGAGATGTCTCCCCAGAAGGAGACAGGTATACTGGTGGTCGGAGGAGATAGCTGCTCTCCGACTCACCAGTAACAACGCCCGGCGGGCGTACACCAGGTGCCGGCGAAGGAGAGTCCGTAATCTGGGGGAGGAAGAGCTCCTACTGGATCTGCTGAGAGCGGCCAAGGAGGCCTTGGTGGTGGCCATCGGGCGCGCCAAGGATGAGGCCAACAAGGAGTTTCTGGCGTCCCTAGATAGGGACCCGTGGGGGCGTCCATACAAAATGGTACGAGAAAAATTATGTCGTGCCAACGCCCCCCCGACGGAGTCCCTGGAGCCGGAGCTCCTCACCAGGGTGGTGGAGGGACTGTTCCCGGTGGTGCCAATCATGGTCCCCCCGATGATGTCGGCTCCATCTGAGGAGCTGGAGGAACCGTCGGTGCCTCCTCCGATCACGGACGGGGAAATAGTGAGGGTGGTGGACCGTCTCCGGCGATGCAGAAAGGCTCCAGGGCCCGATGGCGTTCCCGGGAAGATAATGCCCACAGCGCTGAAGCACCTCGGGATCCGCCTCAGGCAACTTTTTGACGATTGCCTGAGACTGGGGGAGTTTCCGTTGTGCTGGAAGGAGGGCAAGCTATGCCTCCTTCGGAAGGCGGGCCGCCCGCCGGAATCCCCGTCGGGCTGGAGGCCGATTGTGTTGCTCGATGAGACCGGGAAGATGCTTGAGCGCATAGTCTCATCCCGGATCGTCGAGCACCTGGAGGGGGAGGGCCCCAATATCTCAGACCGCCAACACGGGTTCCGGGCTAGGCGGTCTTGCATGGACGCCCTGGGAGTCCTAAGGGATTTTGTGGAGGACGCTGGAGAGCGGGGGGAGGGAGTGGTGGCGGTATCGCTCGATATCGCCAATGCTTTTGGCTCGCTCCCATACCAGGTAATAGAGGAGGCACTCCGGTCTCACGGGGTGCCCCTCTACCTGCGGCGGTTGGTGGGGCACTACTTATCGCAGAGAGTAGTGCTCTACCAGACAGAAGAGGGCTGGGCTTCCAGGGCGATGTCGGCCGGTGTTCCACAGGGGTCCGTACTAGGCCCCCTGCTCTGGAACATCGGTTACGATTGGGCCATTAGGCTGGCCCTACTCCCCCGAATGGCAGTCATTTGCTATGCAGATGACACGATGATAGCTGTTCGGGGGAAGAAACTGGAGGAGGTGTTGAGGAGGGCGGCGGTAGCAACAGACCTGATGGTCCAGCGCATACGTCTGCTGGGCCTAACGGTCTCCCTCCCGAAGACGGAGGCAATTGTCTTCGGGGGACGTGGGTGGCGGCCTCTATCGGGGACCACCATTAATGTGCGGGATGAGGCGGTCGAGTTGAAGGCTCACATAAAATATCTGGGCCTCACGCTCGACCGTCACTGGAACTTCGAGGAGCACTTTCGCCGGCTTGCTCCTCGGGTTATAAAGGCGGCATCGGCAATGAGCCGATTATTGCCAAATGTGGGAGGGCCACAGGCACCTTGCAGAAGGCTCTATGCGGGGGTTGCCAGAAGTATGGCACTATATGGGGCCCCAATCTGGGCGGACAAGCTGGGCCGGAAGAACAAGGCTCAGCTACGGAGGCCCCAGAGAGTGGTGGCCCTCCGCATTGTGAGGGCCTACACTACGGTGGCGTGCGCCGCAGCGTGCCTCATGGCGGGAACTCCGCCATGGGAACTGGATGCCCAGGTCCTGGCAGAGGTGCACGCTTACAAAAAAGGTGGGGGGTCGGAAGTCCGAGGTTCGGATCCAGCCCCGGACGAAGTGGAGAGAGTTCGTCGTAGGGCGGCGGAACGAATGAGGGACCGCTGGAAGGAGGAACTGGAGGATTCACCGTATGGCACCTACGCCATAGCGGCCTTACTGCCCTCCTTCGAGCAGTGGTTAGAGAGGGCCCACGGGATGATCTCCTACCATCTGGCACAGGTGCTATCTGGCCACGGGTGCTTCGGCCGCTACCTCTGCCAGATCGGTCGGGAGGTAGATGAGAGATGCCACGAATGTGGTAGCCTGGAGGACACGGCTCGACACACTATCGAGACGTGTCCAAAATGGGAGAGCGAGAGAAGAGATTTGGTTGCGACAACTGGGACGACGGATCTCTCCCCCCACAGCCTCGTGGCTGTAATGCTAAGAGGAGAGAGCCAATGGGAGATGGTTGCCTCCTTCTGCACGAACATCATGTCGCAGAAGGAGGCGGCGGAGCGGGAGCGCGAAGACGATCCCAACGCGCCCCTGCTCCGGCGCAGACGAAGGGGGAGAAGGCGCAGGCAATTCGCCCGCCAACTCCCCCTCTAGGGCTGGTGGGATGAGGCCCCACAACAAAACAGCCCTACGGGTCTGGGGGGGAGGGTTGTCGCACTTACAACTCTCCCTCTCCTTGGCGCGGGTGCCCTGGTAGAGTAAACCGGGGCTGCCGGGGGGCGATGCGGTAGAATGTCCGCGATCCCGTGTCGCCCCCCTTAAACGGCAAGGACGGAAAGTGCCGGTGTGGTTTTAGTGGGTATGCCTCGTCTTCTTTCCCCACTCGGGGGAGGGAGGGCGAGGAGAGCCCCACATATCCCCCCAAATGGCCAGCCTCGGGCCGGGGGGAATGCATAAGGAGCATTTCCACACCGTCAAAAAAAAAAAAAAAAAAAAAAAAGGTTAGGTTAGGTTAGGTTAGGTTAGGTTAGGTTAGGTTAGGTTAGGTTAGGTTAGGTTAGGTTAGGTTAGGTTAGGTTAGGTTAGGTTAGGTTAGGTTAGGTTAGGTTAGGTTAGGTTAGGTTAGGTTAGGTTAGGTTAGGTTAGGTTAGGTTAGGTTAGGTTAGGTTAGGTTAGGTTAGGTTAGGTTAGGTTAGGTTAGGTTAGGTTAGGTTAGGTTAGGTTAGGTTAGGTTAGGTTAGGTTAGGTTAGGTTAGGTTAGGTTAGGTTAGGTTAGGTTAGGTTAGGTTAGGTTAGGTTAGGTTAGGTTAGGTTAGGTTAGGTTAGGTTAGGTTAGGTTAGGTTAGGTTAGGTTAGGTTAGGTTAGGTTAGGTTAGGTTAGGTTAGGTTAGGTTAGGTTAGGTTAGGTTAGGTTAGGTTAGGTTAGGTTAGGTTAGGTTAGGTTAGGTTAGGTTAGGTTAGGTTAGGTTAGGTTAGGTTAGGTTAGGTTAGGTTAGGTTAGGTTAGGTTAGGTTAGGTTAGGTTAGGTTAGGTTAGGTTAGGTTAGGTTAGGTTAGGTTAGGTTGGGGCGCCAGGTCGGATAACCTCCTCGTGTGTCTGAGCTCTACCACTTCCCTTTGATTTCGATCAAGGGGAAAGGGTAGAGTTCGGGCCGGTGCGCCCTGGAGGCAACGGTAAGCGATCTCCTGTTCGCAGGGATTGCTTACCGGTGCTACCAATGATCCGACGGGAGGGCCTCTCTGCGCGTCCCTTTGACCTGAGCAAAGGGCGCAGCAGACGAGGCCGGGTGGGCGCGCTGCCCTTTTCGGGGCGGTGCGTCCGGGGCTCCGGTCGCCTGGCGACTGGGCTCCCGGGGAGGGTGCGTCCCCTTTTATAGGGGCGCAGTGGTGGGGGGGTTGTGTTGGGGGGTGGGGGCTTGTGCGGAGTTGGGGGGTTGTGCGGGGAATAGGGATGCCGGCCAGAGGGGCCTATGGCACCTGCTCCCTGCGCAACCGTCTTGGTGGGTGTTGCCCTTTTCAGGGCGATACGTGTTTTGTCGGCGGTCGACTGGGGGCTGGAGCGGTTCTCCTTCACCCAGTTGATCGCCG